>SSNR01000104.1:820247-929196 GCA_006937965.1 Callopanchax toddi | reverse complement strand
GGGGGGGGGGGGGGGGGGGGGGGGTTGTTTTTGAAAGGGTTCAGTTTGAGGGGAATGAAGTTTGGATTTCAAGCATCAATTGGCCCCAGAAGGATGTTTCTTTTCTTCTTTGCTAAACAGAAAATGGTAAGAGCAAGTGGGAGCCTGCGCCTACCTGTGAATTCTGATAATGGGGGATGAATGTGTGAAAGATGGGAAAAAAAGGAAAAGATAGACGTGTCAAAGAGAGGGGAATTGGAAGTGAGACAGGTGAAAGAGAAGAGACATGAAAAAGGTTAGAAATTGGTTGGGAGGTAAGGCAGCGAAGAAATAAAAGACAGAGGAGAAAGAAGGGGGGCGTTAGAGGTTATTTATTGGTTTTTCCCTCATTTTAATCCCATTTTGCGCTTGACTTTTAAGTCTACCAATGTATAGAAACAATGTCGGATGCACTGTCTAATCCCGTTTGGGCCATGAAGCTCACTCCACACAGACAGTAATGACTTTTATTTCCTCTGCTGCTCGCACCATGAGACACTTCACAGGACAAATGCCCCAGTACTGCCATGCTTGACAGCACAGCAATTTGTCTCTGAATCAGCCCTAACCTGGACTCCTTCACTCATCCTTAATCTATCACTTTAACCCCATCAGCTCTCTTCCTGGCTCGGGAGCACAGGGGGTCCCCCACTGGAAAGGTGATTATCTTACTGGTCCATTCATCAGTTGCCAGATTTTATCGCTTTCTTTGCTTCCTGTTACCCCCATTAAAGGGGTGTTACACAGAGGGGGGGGGCATAGAAGCAGAACCCTGGAGTTAGCAACATTAGCTTTAGCAGCAGTGTGTGGATGTATGTGAGGTGTGATCAGTGAGCTCTCAGTCTGAGAGGTGAAGGTTAACTACATCAGCTGCAAAGGGTTGAATCTTCTTTACACAGAAATACATTTTCAGCTTCATTATCGTGGCTGTCACAATGGTCTGCTTAAAGATGGAGGGACCGAGAAAGATAAATGAAAAGAGCAATCCATGCATTGGATACCCACACAGAGACACAGGCCACAGAGAAACAGACAAACCTCCCACACTGTCTTGAATGCTTATGTCCCTGTGTTCAACCCACACTATCAGATGGCACAATCACAAAAACACAACCTGCTGTGCCTTCTTCAGTAGCCTCTAACCCACTTGTTCTCACATCACACATCCTTTTCTTTAGCTCCTGCTGTGTTTGAGTGACAAGACTGGGAGAAAAAACCCAAACTACCATAAATACTATAAAAAAAGAGAGCACAAGCCAGGAGAAAGATAGGAATGGAGAAAGGAAGATAGAACAAACAGCACGAGAATCAAGAGCGTGTGTGTGTGTGTGAAGTGTTGGTGATAAACAGGTTTATTTATGCAAGCAGTGTTGCTGCAGCAAGGGTCTGACTCAGAATGCAGCTCTATAAAAAGATCCAGCATGCTCACTCAAACGATGACTTTGTCAATCACATGCTGATGTACAGTCAGCCCTAGAAGCCTGTCAGGAGAGCCAAGTGCACGTCGCCTGCGTGTACGAGCAGCTAATGCCCTCAAATCACTGAGCTCTACATCTGCAAGCAGTCCTTAAATATGTGCCCTCAAATAAGCTCTCTGATATGTTACATAAAGAAGAAAGCAACATCAAAAGCTCCTATATTTCAATGAGTCGTACAGCTGTGGGCGCTCAGATGAAGTGAGAACATGTTGGATGAGTGGAAGCCTTCGGAGCTCCCCTGACCGCCCTTTACTGTTGTCACACAACAGTCCGGTGTCTGATGTGGAGATAACTGAGAGGAAGCGACGCCTTTGATCCTTAATGGGGCCATGTCGGCTCTGTGGAAATGACACTCATGGCTTGTATTTACACAAGCACAATTATGGAGGTAATTTTTGGCGGTAGACAATCAATTAGAGTGAAACTATGTCTGAGCAATAAAGCAGATTAAAGGAGAGGTTATGGCTGAATCCTGTTTGGGTGTCAATGAGCGAAACAGGAGTCTGGCTAATAAGCCGAGGAAAGAGCTTTTAGATCTGCAGTATCAGCAGCTGTCAGCCTTAATGGCTTTGTGAGCCTCTAACAAAGTGCTTGTCTTATTGTCCACCAAAGTCATAGCTGAGGACGGATTTAGCTCCTTCAATACCACACCATGGTGTTTTAGGATGTCCTGAGTCCATCTCAAGTATCAGATCAGGGTCTTGATCAAGACAATATTCATTGATTGGTATGTAGTCTGCAATTCTGTGCTGTAACAAAAACTAAATGATACAAGTTTTGGATTGAAAATCAGTATCAGCGACAAAATATGCTGCATATAGTTAGAGCAGTGTATTTCACTCAGCTTTAACTGTGACCAGGGCTGCACATAAGGGGTGTGCAGGTGTGCACGAGCATTGAAGATAATGCGTGGTTACCAGTTCCTTCTGCCACTATGCTCCTTTGTGCACTGGTGTTACATCAGCCTGTGGTCACACACTGACAAGCTGCAGCCTGAGCCGAGTGGCTTGCTGTAAGTTTCACTTCTCGTTGCGGGGCGCTGTGACGGTGTGCTCATATGGCAATAAGGGAGCTTAGTGACATCAGCATCTGGTACTCCCTTGAGTACCTCAAAGAAAAAAATATATGCACCCCTGACTATGACTTTGTAGATGAGTTATGCACCTTTGAACTGCTTTGGAACATAGCTGGAAAACAGGAAATTTGGAAAACGGTGTAAAAAGCAGTCATGATGCTGCAATGCTCCTAATTTCCACGCCTCTGAGATTTTCTGTTGACCATGCTCAGCACATTTAGCAGTATATTTCCATGATGACCCTACCATAACTGCTCTACACCCCAAGCCACAGCTCTCTAGGACTTTGTCAGGATGTAGCTACAACTAGATCATCCCAATCTAGCACGATGCTAACATGGTGTTGCATGAAGCTAATGTGATCAGTCTTGTTCCAAATTCTTGACAACCAAGCCACTCTGGTGCAACATAAAAAGGATCCCACAGTGCAAAGACCATTCAGAATTTAGTAGATTTTTTTTTGTCATAGCTCGGTCTTCATCTTGAGAAAGAAAAATATTTGTGCTAGGCAAGAGGAGAGACCTCATCTCCAATAACTGCTGCAAAAAATCTTACCAACATCACAAGAGGTGTTTATGAATTACCTGTCATCAGATCAAGTCTAAAAAGCAGCAATTCGTCAGATTAAACATGATGTCCAAACATGTTCACCTGAAGCATCTTTATAACACCTGATTACAGACATGATGCACAGAAAAAAAGTATTTAGATGTAGACAAATGAGCATGCACCTTGGATGCGATGTCACAACAGTAACACTTAATGCTCTGCAGCTTTTCCAGAAACAACAGACTCTTCAAAGGCTTTGTATCAAATGACTACATTCCTGTTTTTCAGATGTTGGTCTGACAGTCTCCTCTTTCTCCTTTCTTCTGTTCTTCTTCTCTGCATGGGCAGCAGAAATCAGCACATCAAATAAACATGGAGAGGAGCGTCAAGTTTCACTCGGAGACAGTGGAGCAGGTCACGGACAATGGGAACACGTGAGGAGGTGTGGGCGTTAAAAAAAGAAAAGCAATTCCAATGCAAATCAGCGCGGAGGCCTCTGAAATCAAAAAGGACTCAGGAAGGTAAGAACGCCTCGGAATTTTATTCAAGAAAAATAAAAACAGCATTCATTCTGATAGGGTGTCAATAGAAGGTCCAGTTATTAAACCTGGGAACTGGAGGAGACTACATGACTGTTTAGTGGATATTTGAGTCATTAAGATTTGTTTGGTAGAGGCAGAAACATGGAGGCCAGTGGCTGAGCCTTTGGTCTGAGGTTTAAATAATCTTAGTCCTCTGTATCTCAACCAACCACACACTAACTGCTCTACGGTTCAGATGGGGGTCTGACTGAAAGGCAATAAGGCGATGGGGGGAGATCAGGACTCAAGGTCTTTGCTTACAGGCTAATTTTGGTTTAAATACATATTGTTTCTGGGAACAAAATCCCTACAACTGAAGGATTAATCATGTGGTATTTCAAAAATATGAACACAGAAGCTCAGAATGAGGAAAGAAAAAACATGACAACAGAAAAAATTATGTTTTTTATTGTAAAAAAATGGCGGTCAAATCAAATACAGACATTCATGAGGAATTAATGATATCAACACAGAACTGAACAGTTTAGCAAGAGGAGAAAATAAAACACTGGATTTTTCAACAAATGAAATAAATATTTTATGTGCGATGAGTGAAACCAGCATGTTAAACTTTAGGATGACAGGAGTAATGCTCACATATGAAGAGAGGTAAGTCCTTCATGTCTCCGGTGTGGGTCGGCCTACACTGTTACCTGTAACCAGAAACCAATTTATTAAACAAAATATATCAATATCAAATACAACAAACTCAGAAAACCATTCAAACTATCTTTCTGTGTTTTCCTTTATGATATGCTTAACTACCAACAGGTTTAGTCCAAACAATAGTACCGACCTCCTGCTGCGACAGGCATCCAGGTCTTCCTGCAGCAAAGAGGCCGTTTTCTGGAGGAAGCTGACCTACAATACACACACACACACACACACACACACACACACACACACACACACACACACACATTAAAATACGGTGCAGTAATCTCAAAAATGTGCTCGCTTTGATTGCTAGAGCAATCAGACTAAAGGAGGCAGGAAACCAGTTTGGAGTGAAGAAGGCTCCATGGCTTAGGATGAGTTGTGCTTTTGGGTGGCGGTGGTTAGAGTGAAAGAAAAGCTCGCTTGTTAAGTCCAGAGGTCAAGACAGCAGGGGTTGGAGGTCAGGAGATTAGGGCAGAGGGGTTAAGGCACACCGGGACACAGGACACATTATGGACCAAGTTAGCTGAGGTTTGGATGCTGTGAGGCGACTCAGCACCATTCTTTTGTTTGGCTACACATCGCAAGTTTATTTATGAAGTGCTTTTGGTCAAAGTGAAAATAAACCTCCATCTACATTGACTTGGCATCTAGAGCCTGGCAGAATATAATCACAGCTCCGAAAGAATCCGTATTGTTCTGGAACTACCGTGCTGGAGCCGAGGGTGCATTCCTTTCTGTGGGGGAGACCTCAGCTCGGATTCTAGCGTTTCATTTGACACTTTATGCTGCTGAGGAACATGCAGAACTCCGATATGTGGTCGGGAGCCTCGAGAGAGAAGCAGAAACTCTTCGTACCTAGTAGTTTTTCTTTTAGCTTCTAAAAACAATGCATGCTAATGTGCAAAACCCAAGACATGGTGAAGGAGACGCTCTGGTCGTGAATTACATTATATAAACACGCCTGATCACAGAACTGTGGTCTGAGAGCTGAAACGGGATCTTGGGAGATGCATTTAAACAGAGCAGGGGATTCTGATGAGCCCGTTTCACACAATGTTGCACAACAACAACCTATTATTGTTACAGCTCAATTATTTTACAATGTTCCATCAGTCAGTGGGGAGGAGGGGTAAGGTTTATAAAGAAAATCCCAAGCGAAAACAAAAACATCATCCAGATCTTCTTTCATTCAAATTAATAACAGTTTTACAGACTGCTCAGTTCAGAATGAATTATGGTTTAACCTTTACATTTCATTAAATTAAACAAAAGGGCTTTAACAGGCCAACCGCTCTGATATTATCTTATAAAGGTTTCACACAGTTACACTGAGGTATTAAGTATTTGATAAACCACCAATTTTTCACATTTTCCCACCTATAAAGAACAGAGAGGTCTGTAATTTTCATCATAGGAACACAAACAACAAAACAAAAATCCAGAAATTTACATTGAATCATTTTATTTAATAATTTGCTTTTTACTGCATGACATAAGTATTTGGGGCTCCGTGCAGATCTGGTGGAGTATCAATGATCATGAGATAGGTGAGGGATCAGCAAAGAACTACGTGAGAGGACCTGGTCAGTGACCTGAAGAGAGCAGGGACCACAGGGTCAAAGGTTACTGTTAGTAACTCACTACGCCATCATGGATTAAAATCCTGCAGTAGGTCCCCCTGCTCAAACCAGCACATGTCTCCAGGACCATCGGAAATTTAGCTGGGACCTTCTGGACGATTCAAATATGATAATTCTATTCAACAAGTTTTAGATTAATGGAGGAGGAAGAGAATTCCCCACATGTTTAACCCGACAGTCATCAGATTGACTGTTATGTGAGTTTAAAGCTTCCAGTTTCTAACTGGTCTGTCTCACCTGAGCTTGCAGGGAGGTGATGGTGTCCTCCAGCTCCTTTCTGAGTTCAGCTGGCATCAAACCTTTGATCTTCTCCTCATACTCCTGATGCACCATCGTCACCTGACAACAGAGATGATTAAATAAGACACGGTCCAATCCAGACTAACAGATCAGAAGTAATCAGTTACAAATCATTAATGTGTCAATATTCCTGCTGAGTAAGTGTTACTGCCTCCGTCTGACTTCAGAAACCAAAGCAGCATCTTTCTCACACATACACACACATACTGTGGGTTTCCCCACTTTATTCATGGCTCGGTGTATTCCTTTGCTTTTCACAGCTCCTTCACATCTCCACAGGGGGTCTGCAGGCTGGCAGCGCTCACTCTACAGCACCCCCTACTGGTTGCTAGCGACTGCATCTGACAAAGAGTTCTCAGGGCTCAACGGCAGCTGGAAGCAGACGGGCCGCGGTGGAGGGCCCCGAACACATGAAACGCAGCAGCAGCTCTAAAGCTAGTCAGCTATCTCCACCAAGGAGGAATGGAGGAAGTCTGTCTGGGGCTAAATTACACTCCACTAAAACCAGAGTCTGATTATAGAAGTTGAAAATGCTTCGGTTAGCTCAACCCCCACTTTGTACCCACAAACACACATGAATGGACGCACACAAACTGAGCTTTTTACAGTACTGTAAAAAAAAACTAAACATTTACAGCATTTTGAAGAGTTGCTGCATCAATTAATCCAGAGCTTCATGAATGTTTTAGCAGAGCTGAAGGAACTGAACGGAGCCTGTGAGAAGCGACAGTCGTCACTCACATATTTCAAGGTGTAACCGGGGGAGAGTCTGGGTGACTGTAATGTGTCTGGCAGAGCCAACGTCCAGCTAAGTCCAATCTGCTCTTTCAAGTGCAGAGAGCGTGAATAAAGTGATGGGGGAGGGTTTGAAGAAGAAGAAGAAGAAAAAAGATCAGCTCCCTAAAATAATCTTCCTGTTGTGGATTTAACTGATTGTTCTGGCTTTGGCTAATTAATCTTCCTGGGCACAATGAAGGGGGATTGGGGAAGCACTTCAAAGCAACGCTCGGTATAAATGATCCCTACACGGAGCGGCTCACTTTGTCTCGGCACAGTGTGCAGTAGATTAGTCTGGCACGGCTTGGCCGGTTTTGCAGCCTCCTCCCACCCCATTCATTTTAAAGTGTTGGGCCAATTATAGACAGTTAAGAATCCATCAGTTTACTAAAATATGTTTTCTTTCCCTGCTGTGTGAGAATGAGGTCAAGGATAATTTGAAAGGGATCTTTCCAAACAAGTGTCAAAAAAAAACAAAAAAAAAACTGGTTGTACAGGCTTTAATCTTAAAGTCTGGAGTAAAAAAAAAGAAAGATCTGAAGCAACGAGTTGCAGATTTTCTAAATGTCTATCTCTATCTATAGCAGCTTCTGTAGTCATAACAGAACGGCAAGCCAAGACAAAACACACTCCACTACTTCAGACCAAAGCAATAAACAATGGTTGAATAAACACATCCCTTACCAACCACTCTGAGTATAAGTCTTAGATTCTTCAAAAGCCAAGCTCCTCAGTTTTGCATTCTTGATTCATGTATGGTGCAGTTACCGCAGCAATGAGAGGTCCGCTCTGACTAAATTATAAGCTCTTCTGCGGCAATGCTGTCTCCATTTTCTGTCCTGTACGTATGGAACGGGCAAGACTACAACAGAGCGTTCACAGGGCAGACAAGGCTGACCTGAAGGTGTAAAAACACTCATAAAGGTGTCTATAACACGTGCAGGTAGAAAGTTTTTGCCCTTTCTTCCATTGCTTGTTTCAGATTAGTAACAAAACAATGAAATCATCAATTTGTGTTTACTCAGGTTAACTTTGACTTAGACTGAATTTTTTGCTGACCTGAAATAGGTGACAATAGTAAAAGCAGTCAAAAATAAGGGGGCAATTATACTATCTAACAACACTGAATCCTGTTCTCTCTATGCTGCGCTCAGATCAATCAGACGTGATGTGTGTGGGTGGAAGTAGGAGCATTTTTCATAACAATACCTCTGTTGTAGAGGCCAGTGCTAGGCTAACAGATACACGACTTCAACATGTTTCTGAGTGGGGTTAAAATACAAAACAAACATCTGACTCCCCCTAAAAATGCCTGAATCCTAAATACATTGTTTCTTCAGCATTAGCATTCATTTCCAACCTCCTTTTTTTTCTTTTTTCATGCAAACACACATTTTTCTCTTCTTTCAACATCATATTTTTACAGCAAAGGCACGTTTGTTTTTCTGACAGGCTTAAAAGAGACATGCGACGACATCTGAGAAAACGGCTCCTCGCCATTAAGACAGAAGAGAGATTCCTTTGAACAACACCGCTGATCAAACCCTTCACGAGGTTTTTGGTCAGAATCCAGATGAAGGCAATAAAGACGAGAATAAAGAAGAAGGGAAACACTGGAGGAAAAAATGTGTGCTACTATTTTTTTCTGTAATAAAAGGAGACCTTGACTTTCTGAAAGGAGAGAAAAAAATCAGTTTTTATCTTTTTAAAATGAGACTTTGTTTGTTCCTGATGAGGCTCCGTTTTGAAGATTGTGAGGAGCGGCAGTCGTTTCCCCCTCCCAGTCATCTTAAAATGACATTTCATCTATATATAGTCTGGTTGTGACTTTCTCTTGCATTTAGTGCCGTCACATGGTTCTCTGACAGCTGCCAGCAGAAAGGAACAAGCCCTAAACACTTTCAACCTTCAAATGAAGTTTGTCACATCGTCTGGATGCTTGATGTATGCTAATGAAGTTAGTGTGTATGTGTGGGGAGGGTAGCTTCTGGAAAGATGCACCCCCCTGTGTTCCTAAGCGACAAAAACCTTGTCAGGAACAAGAAGGTACATCAAAAACGCCACTGCTCACAAAGTTTTCACCTCCACATCCACTCGGTTGGCACCCAGCGAGCTCACTAAAGAGCGATTTGAAATCAAAAACGCTTTGCTGTGAGAGGGAAAAGACAAATCGTTTGAAAAAAGAGAGGAGAAAAGGCAGAAAGAGATTAGAACTGGCTACAGATCTCTGTGGAGTTGTTAGAGCTACAGAGAAAGGATTGGTGGCTGCTGACGTAACGTTTCTCAACAAAAACAGAAAGTCTAGAATTTTATGCTCGCGTTTTTACACAAAACTGCATTTTCTTCTTAATTAAAACAAGCCTCCATGTGGCGGGAGATGCAAAAAACCACTCAGAGTTCACCAAGCCCGCTGTATCATTACGTATTTATACAAAAGGCTTCGGCTGTTGTCTTCAGGGAGACTTCAGCCGTGCTGTGAGTGAGCTGATGAGATGCCATTTTAGAGGTGAATGAGCCTCTTAGGGCCCTGTGAGTGTGAAGCAAGCAACATCTGTGTGAAGTCTGGGCAGAAAAGCTGTTTCAGCAGGCGAGAGATCAGATTACAAGAGATACAAGATGCATCTTGGAAAATAAACACGAGCACGATGGGTGTGAGGGGCCTGAGGGGAGGAGCAGAACACCAACCAGTGTCCTCTGCAATTTAATGTGCAGGCATGATGCTCACAAACGTAAACAAAATAAAAACCCTCCAGGAAAGTTGATGCACTAAACACACCTGACTCAGACGGCCTCTTTAACTCCTCCTCCTTCACTTCCTGACTGCCAGAGAAAGCGTCTGCGTTAAATTAGTCACGTGCGCTTGTGGCTGTGAATCAAACTGTCAGGGACATAAAAACTGAAACCAAAATATTCTTGTTTACTGTTTTTTCTTTTGCTTCAGCATGTTGCTCAACTGTTGTTTTTCTAACAAGAAAAAGTGTGTGCATTAAAACAGACTAAAACCTACGTAATCTTTATGTTTTCAGACAAAATGGCGTCAAACTTTGGAGCACTAGACCAGTATTTGACTCCAGGTGATCTATTTCTACGATGCTATTGTTTTCAGGACAGAAATAATAATAATAAAAAGATTTAAAGGGTAAATTGAAATGTAAAGTGCAGTCTTGGTTTAAAGCCGTTGTGGGAACCACTTGGCTGAACCTCTGGGTCTGGGTCAGCGACAAGTGGCTCCTGAAAACCGCCGACCCTTCAGCTGGATTTATGACAGCCGGACACTGAGGTGTGTGACGAGGGTGTGAAGTGTGTACAAGGGTCAGTGGGCGGATCAGAGGGAACAACACGGGAGGATGAGTGCCTCTGGTGTACATACAGTGGTACAAAGACCAGCCTCCTGCGTGAGTGCAGTCATTAATGCTTTCTTCTGTGTGTGAGTCAAGGTCAAAACAGAGCCTGATTACAGGGCATTCTCCAGAGCCACAGGGAGTGTGTGTGTGTGTGTGTGTGCGTGCAGAGGCTTCCCCTTTGAACACAGGCAGTGGTGGCATTCCTGGCCCTAGGCGCTGGCTCTTGAAGCCAGATCTCAAGGAATTTGGGAAATGTGGAAGGGGCATATCGCTGACTGTGAACAGGAGAAGGTGAGATGGGAGAGTGATGAGGGCAGAGCAGGAAAGGAGGGAAAGGACAGGATTTGTTTGCCTTTTGAGGCCCCCTGGAGGATTAACGTAAGGTAGAAAATTAAAAGAGAGGGAATGTGAAGTGAGAAGGAATTGTATAATTAACAAAAACATGAAGGGTAGGAGTTGTGATGAAGAAGGTTGAGGGCAAAAGGTTGAAAAAGTTGCAAATAAAGTTGTGAGCAGCAGACGGATTGAAACAGGAGGGTTTGCCTTTTTTGACAAGCATAAAAAGAAGGCAGTGAGCGACTCAGAGGAGAAGACGAGTTACTTTACCTTCTCTTCTGTCTCCAGTTCTTTGCTGAGCAGCTTCTTCTCGGCGCTGTGAAGCTGCCTCTGCAGACTTCCCACCTTTTCCTGCAGAGCCTGGGGAAATGCAGATACAGTCAGTCGGCTGACTGATGGAAACCCTCCCAAAAAAGGTTCAAATCTGAATGCTTTAAGGTGGATGTGACACAAATTGATAGACAATGATCTACAGAAACATTTCAGCTGGCAAAGGAGGCAAAATTCAGTTGAATGAGAGGCTGAGTGGGACTCTGGAAATATGTGGAAATGCTTAAAAATCTGAGAGGAAAATGCAATCTGTGGTTATTTTTTGTGGTTTTCTGTAGTTACGTCATATTTTTTAAATTAAAAAACAACCATAAAATCAAAACCATGATGGTAATTATAGAAAAACTCTTTATTAAGGTGAGCTTTAGACAATTTAAATTAAATTCTCTGCTTTATTTCCAAAATTCAAGCTTGAGAGCAAATTAAAAGGAGCTGTGTGTGTGTGTGTGTGTGTGTGTGTGTGTGTGTGTGTGTGTGTGTGTGCACATCTTTATTCTTTGTCTCCGCCTGTATGTGATAGTAAGGCTCGGTTCCTGAGTGCAACACAGAACCAGATGTTCTCAGAACACATGTGGACATTTCAGCTTTGATTAGTCTGCATGGAAAACAGAGAGAGTGATGTGTGCACACATGTTTACACTTCCATACACACACCTCTTACATGTGTGTGTGAGGCTCTGGCAACAATCAATATCCTGAGCGTCACCCCCCCGCCGGGGCTGAGTGAGTGGGCCAGGTGTTGGCTTGTTGATTCTCTGAGAGGAAGGAAACACAGTCCAGGTGATAGACATGACCACCTGATCTACACCCCACTCCTCTGACATAAATCTCTCACACACTCTGAAGCTTTAGGGCGGCGATGAACTTCAGGGTAGCGACTCTGAGAAGTAAACATCTGAAATTTTAGTCAGGAGAATTAGAATATCCAGTCTAACTCACAGGAGCTGAATCTGATTGAAGACTTTATAATTGTTTTGGTCTCATATTCATTTCATTTATCTAATTTAAAACAAAGATTGTGTTTTTCGACCACATGGTGTGTTTTGACTCATATTTTCTCTACGTGCTAAAAGGATCCTGTTTTATATGGATGACAGGATCGGATGCTCATCTGAGGAGCTGTATCAGTTCAGACGGTAAAGTTCAAGGAGATCTTCATTAGCGTGAGCTAGTTTACAAATCACTTCCTCCTGGAGACTTAAAGTATTTCTTGTCCTGGTCCACATGCAGGATGCTTTAATCACATGCAATCATTGATCTTGCTAAGGCCTTTGACTCAGTCGACCATAGTTTCCTGTTACACAAACTTTTTAGCATTGACCTGTCCAGCTAGTGCTGTGATTGGTTTGCCAGCTATCTAACTAACCGTGTCCAGCAGCCAAAGACTGAAAACATCACCACTTACTATCTCTAGAGGTGTGTCTCAGGGATACATCCTACAGATATCTGGACATCTGGCTGGATTCATCTTTATCTTTCACCACTCATATCAACAATCTCCAAACAAAAGTCAAAGCACGACTAGATTTTCTTTTTCGTAACAAAGTTAACTTCACTCATGCTGCCAAACTCCTCTTTGTTAAAAAAACAATACTCCCAATTCTGGACTACGGCAACATCATCTACAAAATGGCATCATGCTCTGCTGTCAACAAACTGGACATTCTTTATCACTTAGCTATCCGTTTCATCATGAACTCACCGCTGTGATCTCTGGTGGGCTTTTTGTCTATGAGACAATTTCGGGCAAGACACCTCTCTATCTGTCCTCTCTTCTTCACTAGGTGTAGTAAATATATAAAACTCATTACCCCCAACACCTCTAATGTCTTCGGCTGCAAATCCTAACCCTGCATGCATATGTATATGTGCCTACATTTTTAAGATCCAGATTCAGATCTTCTGATGCCCGCCTTTTATCTGATTTATTAAAATTTTATTAGTTCTTATATGCTCCTTTATTTATGCTCAAGGTGTGAATTGATGTGAACTTGTCTGGGGATGAAAATCAAAGCTTGCCTTCATGGTTTGAAGACCTCAAACCTCATCCAAAAGTTGTTCTTTTTTCTCTTTTGAGAAATATGGCCTCTTTTACTCCTCCCTGTTCCTTATCCTTCAGGTGTAAGTGAACAGAATCTTCACCTAAAGTGTCAGTTCTGGCATTAAAGGCAAAAAGATGAATATTTAGGACCTTTTTCTTAACAATATTCAATTAATCAATCTTAAGAGACAAGTTTCATGTTTCGGTGGATTCACTGGTCCCCATTTATTTGAATCCACACAAAAGCAAACTGTGAAACGCGTTCATTTAAGATGCGTTTGCATGTTTCATGTGACCATTAAGCCATGCAGAAAAGATGAAGAACATGAAAATCCCTCACACACCAACCCCCTTTTATAAACCCACGTGTGAGTTCCCGCTCTGTGACGCAGCGTTTCTGAGCCGCTTCTTCTGGGAAGGACAGCTAAATAGAGGGCTTCGTTGCTGACACGCACTCTCTTGTGGCTTCTTCGTTTGATGTGCACAAAACACGTCTGAGGTCACAAGTTCAACTTTTGTCACTTGGTTAATAGAATCATATGGGATGATTCTGCTGATGAACAGAAGAACTTAGTGAGTCAGAAAAAGACTCTGAACCTATTTAGTCATACTGTAGGCAGACGGATGATCTTACAAAGAAAGAGCAATAAATATTTCACTCAGACAAACTTTTGATATGAGTTAAACGCTGAAAACAACAAGTTGACGCCTTATTCAAGTTAAAATGTAGTATTTTGTCAAGCAGAGTAAAAGTGAAACCTACTCAGAGATTTTAAACATCCTGTTCAAAACTTTGAGCCTCCTGATTAAATTAGCTCCTGCTATTATGGCATGGCAGATGTAAAAGTAGATCAATAGAGATCAGGAGCTGAATGTAGCCATATCTATCTGATAGTGATCAAATATAAATGCCATGATCTCGACCCTAATCTGATACTTGAGTTCAGATCAGAATATCCCTAAAATATTTATGAGTAGATTTATAAAGGAGACTTAAAATGCCACAGAAAAACTTTCCTTCAGCATAAACTATTAGCAATATGGAGTTTGTTTGAAACGTGGAGGTGCACCATGTGAAGCTGAAAGGTTCTGATGCTGGGATGGAGTTTATTAGGCATGCAGAGTGCTGCATGGTTGGGGCTGGGAAACAGTCAGGAGGAGGAGAAAACCGATCTCTTTGAGGAAAGATGCGGTAAAGTGACAATAAGGAGAAGAGAATGAAGCATGACAGAGAAAACTTTATGAAAGGAAAACAAAAAAGAAGATAAAGAGAGAAATGTGACCCTATCAGGAGGAAATGAGAAACGGTAAGGCATCGAGAAGGAGCAGGGAGGAGGAACACGTGTTGAGGAGACCGGGTCAGTGGCGTACCTCTGAGGCCTCTCTATCAACAATTGTGGCTTTGCCTTTCTTTCATTTCAAACTCAAAGGAGCAGCGAGGCACACGTGCTCTGACAAACACAGCTCGGAGGGATTCATGCAGGTATGGGCATGCATCAATATTAACAGCACAAAGTCTAAAAATGTAAGAGCAGCACTCAGTCAAATGAGTGTGCAGTTATTATGTTGCATGCGCGCAAAACATACACACAGACGCAGCAATGCCTGAGTCATTCTTTCCTGGGTGGTCCTCCTGCGCAGATAAGGCAAGCATGTTCCCCTAGGGTGAAGTAAAAGCAACAGAGGGCAGGAAAAAGCAAAGAAGAAAGAAGGGAGGGAATAGTGGGAGGAGGGAGAAAAAAAGGCCAGGGGCCTCTTTAAACTTGGTGTTTTGTTAGGAGCTGAGCTTCTCTTCATGTGCGGCGGGGCCTTCTATTTGCAGCGTGCTGTCAGAAGTTTCTCCCAAAGTCTGGATTAAAGAGATCCTCTAATGACACTGAGGCTGGACGACTTCAGACAGCAGTGAAAACCTCACACTGCACCGCCTCCAGCCAAGGACACACACACACACACACACACACACACACACACACACACACACACACACACACACACACACACCGTAAAGGGTAAGAACAGATACATACACGAGGGGCATAAAGCACACAGACATACATAAGCAAAGATATGCAACCCACACACACACATGCACACACCGGCTTTAGTAGAACAAGGCTTTGTGTGGATGTATTGCTACTGATCTAATAGTAAATAATAAAAGAGGTGCTAACCTCAAGGAGAGATGGATGGCCAGAGAGATGAGCACAGTCTCTCTTTTATCTGCACTTTTATCAAAGGATTGTGGGAAAGGTAAAGAAGAAAGAAGCTGTAGGAGGAGGAGGAGGAGGAGAGAGGTCTCCCTCCTGAGGTGTTTCAGAAGAGAAACTTTTGCTTTTGCTTTGCTGCCTTGTCTGTCTGTCTGTGTGCAGGAATAAAAACGAGGTTTAGCAAGTCGACCAGGACGGCCCCTCTGAAAGAAAACACTCATATCGGTGTGAATTGACTTGCTTTTTAGTGCTCTGATACTTTTTCAACTGTTTTCCTGCAGACGATTCACAAGTGAGGGGTGAAGTTATGCAGCGATGGCAGTGGCTGAGGAACTTTCCTGGAAAAAAGAAATCTATTTGAACAGTTATCTTGTGTTTTGCAATAGGCGCGCACATGGCGGCGTACTTACGGGGGCGTCGTTTGCGAGCGCTGATGAAAATAGTAAGACAATTGCCGCACTAATGAAGACATGCTGCAAATGAGTTGTGCCCACAGGGGGAACACATTGTTCTTTATCTCTCTGTCTCGTCTCTTTCAGCTGTGAGCTACGGTAGAAAGAGAATAGGAAACAACTTCAAAATCTGCGCCATATGCTTGGTTTATGTGTGAGTGAGAGTCGACACTCATAAATGTATTCTGTTTATTAAGCAGCATGTCATTTATTAAATGTTAAGTTTAGCATAAGTTGGAGAATGCAACTAAATCCTAAAAATCCTGGATGTCAAGTAAAATCATGATTTTAATTCAAGGATAATTTTTAATTGAGCAGTTTATGGTCCTGCTGATTTATAACTGTCACATTAAGAAGTAATACAAAACATCAAAGTAAAGACCAGAGGTGGATGTAGTCATTTTGGGGTCCCATGTGACGCACAGGCAGTAGGGCCCCCATGTGACCCATATTCATTAAAAATGTTCTCGTAGTTTACTGTTGTTTATTTTTACATGTAAGTCTGATCCACCAGGTTTTGCACAATTGCAGCCAATTTACACATCTCTTTTTAAGCATTTGTTCCAAGAGCAATAAGGTCTTAGTACACTTGGTGTATAGCTACAACATGAAAGTTATAACAGGTCAAAGAAGGGGTTGTTTTCATACCTACAGTCAACATTATAAATATATCTAATATATGCTTTTTCCATTCATGTGATTGGGCATTCAGACATTCACATTCATTTGATTAAATCTAGAATGAACATCTGGATATCTAAAATTGTTTTTATGAGAAAAAACTTGACTACTTAAAATCATATAATTAAGAAACCTAAAATGAAACACATTTTTGATAGTTAAAATCTTCATTTTGACTGGGAAGAAATGAATTATGGATATTTGCTTTGAAGATCCTGCCTATTAAATGATAAACTGGCTTACCACATTCCCCACAACAGGGGTACATTTTCTGCACAACACCTTCTATTGGCAGCAACAGGTAGCTCATCCTAATTAGCATTAGTAGCACTAACACGAGAGCAAGCAGCAACTTGGAGCTCTTTACTTCCAAGGTCATCCCCAGGTTGGACATTATTACAACCATAGTAACGATAAACAATAAAATATTCTTTAATCCATACATAGTCATATTACAATTGTGCAGTGAGACAATGTTCTATTTATTTTTGGACTATACATTAGACATCTTAACAACAAAAATGAAAAAAAATTAAATCCATGTTGAAAGGGTATTTAATGAGGCTACTTGTATCTCGAGCCTCAAAGTGACTGCCTACCATTGCCTAAAGGTAAGTCTCCCTCTAGCAAGGATGTACAGAAATTACAAGGCCATTACAGGGTCTCTGAAGGCATCGTTCGACTTGTGGGTTGGTGAGCAATTTCTGTTAGTCTGCCAATAGATTAGGTTCTCTATGAGCTGTTCCACTTCCCACGTTCCCTTGTAGCATCCTGGAATGTTATCTCTCCTATTTCCTCCTCCTCTGATACGTGGATCAAAACACTGCCCACAGCCGGAAAAATCATCAATCATCCAACACAACGCACGTGTGGTGAGTGGCACGCACACATACAAACGTTCTGCGAGTATGAATGCAAAAACAAAATTCACAACTAAAAAAGTCTATTGCATCTCTCTGTCATTACGCTGTTTTGTGTTGTGACTGATGAGTGTGTGGGATATACATGTTGATGAATGTTTTACAGAACCTGAAAAAGAAAAACAGCCCTGAGACTAAGTGAACTGAGGCCATTGTGACAACACAGTAGTGGCATTGTTACTATAAAATATAAACACAATAAACACTATTGGAGCTAAACTAAAGAGCGATTTCAAAAATGGTTGATCGATTGAGCTAGGCCAACTTGAACAATTAAATCCTGCAAACACAAGATTAATCCACATTGACTGAGTAAGTTTAGTATCAAGTCACCTTGGATAGTTTAGTCTATGAAAACTGAAGTATGCAAAAACAAGGCCATGATTCTCACGGTCTTCCCAGACACAGGGTATTTATTCAAATCTCACATTTAATGCCACCAACACATAAAACAAAGCAGGAAGACAGGCATGTTTACCACCATGTTGCATCACTCTTCCCTTTAATTACAATCTCTACTTGTTAGGGATCAGAATATAATAACTGATAAAGTTATGCAAATCAAATCTGTTGTTAGTTCTAGCTGAAACGTTTTATCTGCTCAGTGGTTGTCTGATTCTGCTCTTTATAATGCATGGTGCATATTCAGTAGAAAACAGATCTGAATGACATGCAGGCTGCTCTAACATATGAAGTCTGTATGTGTGAGGCTGCTGAACGGTTGAAAGTTGTGCAGAATGAGGTCGGGGATTGTCTTGCTAAAATATCCCCAACTATCAAGTACACCTTGCCAGATTGAAGCCCCTTATACGTTTAGAACTGTGATTCTTCATGTCATTAATTCAACAAGGCACTGGAAACATTTCTCAGGGGTTCTGGTCCACATTGACAAGATAGCATCACACAGCTATGCCATGATGTGAATCTCCCACTTCACCACATCCCAAAGGTTCTGGACTGGAATGAGATCTGGTTCTGTGGAAGTCTTTGTAGTCCAGTGAAGTCATTGTCATGTTCAAGAAACCAGTTAGAGATGATCTGATCTTTGTGACATGGAGCTTTATCCTGCTAGAAGTAGCATCAGAAGATGGGTCCACTGTGGTCATAAAGGGATGAACATGCTCAGCAAAGATATTTAAATCAAATCAAACAGACTTTTATTGTCAGTTCACTAAATGTTCAGAACATACAGGTGAATTGAAATACTGTTCCTCTCTCCTCTTCATAGCACAGGTATAAAATATAACACGTTTTAAAAAGAAGAAAAGTATAAACATGAAAATTTAACAACAAACTCAATAACAGATCTTTAAAAAGTAAACCTATGTACAAGGTGCAATGGTCAATGGTCAACGTTTTTTGTTTTCTGTTAGCTGAAAATGTGTTTTTCTTTTTGGGACTCTGGTATTTTTTCCTAAAACTGAAGCGGTAACAGCCGGCTGTTTCTCTCCTTCGTTCACTTCCAGGATGTTCTGCTGCAAAATGCACCCTGACGCATTAATGGAGGATCCAAGCAGTGCAGAAGTGAGGCACTTCAGCAAGACAGACAGCCAGATTGACCAATAGTTTCTTTCGGTCTGAAATGTATGATTGGCTGAGGTTTTTATAGAACTGCGGAACAACCACTTTATTGATTTCTTTCATTTTTTTTTAAATCGCCACAATATATTTATAGCTATACTATGTTGGCGCAGTTGGTTAGCACTGTTGCCTCGCAGCAAGGAGGTCGTGGGTTCGCGTCCCGGCTCTGCGGCCTCTCTGCGTGGAGTTTGCATGTTCTCCCCGTGCGTGCGTGGGTTTTCTCCGGGTACTCCGGTTTCCTCCCACAGACCAAAAACATGACTGTCAGGCTAATTGGGCTGGTAAATTGTCCTTAGGTGTGAGTGGGTGTGTGGTTGTTTGTCTCGTTCGTCTCTGTGTGGCCCTGCGATGGGCTGGCGACCCGTCCAGGGTGTCCCCCGCCTCTCGCCCCTTGACCACTGGAGATAGGCACCAGCTGCCCCGCGACCCTCTGTGGAGGAATAAGCGGCTACAGAAAATGGATGGATGGATGGCTATACTATGTTAGAATGTTGTTAAGAGGCATGGAAAAAAAATGTTTTAAGCTACATTGTTTACCAAATTACCGAGTACAGCTTTAAAGCAGATTTTGTTATGTGCAAAAAAGACAGCAGCAGAAGAAACATTGAGTTATATTCTGTACCAATCCAGTAGTAGGGGGCAAGGTAATGGGCAGAGTTCAGCATCCTGAGAGCTTGGTGAATGACGCTGTTGGACAGTCTTGTGGAGTCTGGAGGCTCAGGTACCATTTCCCTGAGGAGAGGAGGCTGAAGGTGGAGTGTAAGGTGTGGGAAGAATCATCAGCAGACTTGCTAGATTTGAAGTGTCACTGGCCCTGAAGACTGCATTGCAGGCCCTCAGAAGCCTGTGTATCTCTCCTGTTAGCCATGGCTTCTAGTTGGCACGAACAGTGATAAACTTGCAGTGGGTGACATCATCAGTGTATTTTGCAGTGCATGCTGTAACCACCTCAGTGTACTCCTCGGTGTCTGTGTGGTCGATGTGAGTGGCTGCTTGTAAGGTAGGCTGTGAAGTTTAAACCATGCTCAGTTGGTACTAAGGGGCCCAATAGGAGATAAGAAAATCTCCCCTGCACCATTACACCACCAGCAGCCTGGACCATTGATACAAGGCAGGATGAACCCATGTATTCAGGTTGTTGACCCGACCATCTGAATGTTGCAGCTGAAGTTGAGATTCAGGAAACATTTTTCCAGTCTCTTATTGTCCAGTTCAGGTGATCCTGTGGGAACTGTAGCCTCAGTTTCCTGTTCTTAGCCGACAGGAGAGACACCTGGTGTGTTCTTCTGCTGCTGGAGTCCATCTGATTCAAGGTTCAACACGTTGTGGTTCAGAGATGGTGTTCTGCAGACCTTAGTTGGAACCAGCAATTATTTGAGCTGCTGTTGCCTTTCTATCATCTAGAACCAGTCCTCCCATTCTCCTCTGACATCAACAAGACACGCGATTAATGAATATTTTCTCTTTTTCAGACCATTCTCTGTAAACACTAAAAATATTTGTGTGGGTACAAATCTCAGTAGATCTTCAGTTTCTGAAATACTCAGACCAGCAGGTCTGGCACTAACAACCATCACACATTCAAAGTTCTGATGCTCAATTTGAACTTTAGCAAGTTGCCTTCACATCTAGATGCTGAAAGGCACAGAGTTGCTGCCATGTTTGCTGATTAGCTAGTTGTGTTAACAAGCGAGTGAACAGGTGTAACTAATAAAGCCAATGAGTGCATAAAATAAATACAGAAAAACTCCTGATGGAACAAATATGTTCAAAATAACATCAGCTGAACTGCATCCTTTTATTGTATTTATCTATACTCAAACTGAACACGTGATCACAAAACTTTCAAGCTGACAATTTTTGACCTGACTATCATGCAAACATGCAAAACAACTCAAAACTATCTCTGATGAGGTTTTGCTATAACGCGCATCATACAGAAGGCAAAAACAGTAGCAGCTTCTCTAATAGTAAAAATCTTTAAATATAAATGATCGTTGTCAAAGTTGCGCTCGTTCACAAACACAAAGAGGGAGAAGAAAGTGATCAAAACCCCGAGGGCTGATGAACTTCAACAAAAATGTTCAGCTCAAGGTTGACACAAAGATCCTGGATGTTGTGAAGGACGTGGACAGACACAGGAGCAGGGGGACAAAAGCGCGCTTGCATACACAAAATGTTTGAAGTGACTCTTTGCCTCGGCAGCAGAGAGTATCCAGCACACCTGTTCTTGATCCAGCGCTGCCATTCCTTCCCACAGGCAAAGTCATCCTTTCAACCCCCTCAGAAACTAATGCATATATAACTACACAACTACAGACGAACTGCAGCTGCTACAACTAGCCCCAATCAAAGTGTGTATATGTGTGTGTGTGTGTGCACAGGACCCCTTGTTATTATTATGCATGCACAAAAGCCCTGCAACTGGATCACAAAGACTACATCGACTGTGAATTTGACAAAGAATACACTGAGTAGTGTTCAAGGGACAGCACGCCTCATATATTCACTCTCATCCTCAAACATTGTGAGACAATGGTCACTGTTGCATTATGTAACGCGTCTACTGTCATTTCACCCCACAGGACCGGGACCTTCTCTTTGACTCATACCACAAGCTGCTGCTGGATGTGCCTGGATCAAAGGTGTGTATTCCTATTTGTGTGTGTTACACAGGCTATACGAAGGTGTATGCAAGAGAATGCAACACTGGGCAGAAAAAGGGCACTAACTCAAAGCTGTGTTTGTGTGAGAGAAAGTTACAGATAAAGACTTGAGGACCTGAGTGAGGAGAGAACTGGAGAGGTTGCATGTAGGGCCACAAACACTGGGTTATAGGTGGAGGCGTGTGTGCTTGGCAGCGTTCGGCAGGTAAGAAAGACAGGAAGAGCTGCTGTGGGGAGCAGGAACAGCGGTGCTGATCAAAGCCCAGGCGGGTGACACTATGGGCGGAGTGCCATTGTTTATTCACCAGCCACCTCTTCCTTTTGGCAGGGTGAGGCGAGCATGTGTGCTGCTGAATGTGAGGGTAGAAACAGAGTTTGAGACAGAAAGAGTTCAAAGATACAGAGTTGGAAAGATAGGGTGTGTGAGAGAAAAGACTCAAGGTCTGTGTGTGTGTGTGTCTCTTTCTCTTGGCAGCGTAACGTGGGCTTCAGTTCAGTCGAATATGGCAGCTTCACATTTTAAGTAAGTGCATATGCACACTCATACACAGGGCTGGGGTGGTGCATGCATAGATAAAGAAACTGAAAATAACCCCAGAAACTCAAAATATGTTAATTTAGCTGAAAATTCTCATTATTTAATGTCTCATTTTTTCTTCAAATTCATGTGAATCTATAAAAGGAGTTAAAAAAAATACATTTAACAAAATGACATGTAAAAGAGAAGCAGATTTCACCAGGAAATGAACAACCCAAACACAAATGATGTCACAAGGTGCCAAAGTGGCCCTCATCCAATATGAAAACCTAGATGGAAAATGCACTACACTAAACACTAAAACTTCCTACTTCTGCCTTTGCTTGCTGATTCATTCTGATCTGCTCTAGTTGTCCTGGCACCATCTAAACATCCACCCTCAAATGCTCCAGGCAAGGAAAAGGAGAAAAATAAAGTTCAGTGAGCTTCAGGTTCTATTAGATAAGGTATGAAAGAAGAACATCATCCTCACTGTGCCTGAGAGGAATTACATTTGGGATGGAATGAATTTTACACACTAAAAAATACATCTGTAGATCAGACACATCCCTGAAAGAGATATTTAAATACATCTTTAGTAACAAGCCTGATTTATTTATTTATTGGTAAAAGTCTGCAGTTAATCAGGGTTGTTCCACTGTCTTTGTTCTTTTTAATAGCTTAAATTCCACCAAACTCTGAAGGAGATGTTAGATTTTTCACATTAAGTTCATGCAGCAAACAGGGATGGCCTTAAAATATAGACAATTTTTGTCACAGCAGTGATTTACGGTCACTTTTTCCTCTAGTAGATGAACAAAACCTTATTTTAATGTGGGCAAACTGGACCCGCTGACATCATATGACGGGCATGTCTCACATTGAGAGGGATTTGTGAATTATATAAATACAATATCTCTTGCTTTTTAGAATTTAGTAGAAAAATCAAGTTTGTTGAACAGACCACTGTCGTTCTACATTCAAAAATATTCCTGTTTTTTTTTTAAATTAAATTACGTTTTATTAAAAAACCCAACCTGGTGGAAAAAATGAGGAAAAAACATGCAAACAATAAATTAAATCAACACACTGAACTACCTGGGTGCACATGCTTTGGGTGCACATCTACAGTATGGCTCCTAACGTTTCCCATGTGTACGTGTTGCACAATGGCAGAACTAATTTGCAACACATGCATCCTGCACTGAAGTTAAATCATTTTAATTGGGACACTGTGTTCTGCAAAGACACCTCGACTCATCCATTCAGGCATATCCCTCACACACACACACACGCACACACCAGTGTATAAGATGACTGGAAGTGTTTATGTTTAGATGCATGAAAAATAAATAAACTCACAGCTTTAACCACTGACTTACAAAAAACCTAGATACAGCATCTTTGGTTACTTTTGTTGTTAAAAAGTGAAACCCAAATATATATTTACAGGACCTGCCATGTTGTATTTTGGGAGTCAACGTTGGAAAAAACAATCATAGTGTTCATTTGGGCATCAAATAGCTAAATGCATCAAAACGTGAACATACAGAAGCAAGGTAAAAACTATGTAAATTGGCAGAAGTCTAGAGAAAATTGATTTAGTATGTATTTTTCAATATTTTTGTGAGGAAAACATATTTGTTTATGTGGAGGAGGCAGGGCTTAAAACCTGTACTGCAGCCAGCCACTAGGGGGTTCCTTTAAGCTTCAACTTTTGGGTTATGGTCCTGCATCATTTTCATTAATGTTAAAAGCTTCATCCAGAAAGCCAAACAAAAAGCCTAACATTTATTCATTTCTAAGCTTTATCAAAGCAAACGCTCTATTGACACATCATAAAAAGTCTAAGTTTAAGCTGCAAATCATCAGAGCAGTACAAATAGAGAATCTGTCATGTGTCATTTTTATTTAAATAGACATTTATATGTCTTTATTTCTGTTCCTGTATTTAATAATAATAATAATAATAATGCATTTAATTTAGAAAGCGCCTTTCAAGGAACCCAAGGTCACTGTACAACAACTAAAATGATAAATTCAAGTTAAAAACAGTTAAGTAGTTAAAACACAAGACTCATAAAATCCTAGACGACACAAACCACAATACAAGATAAAACTAACTCAGAGACAGTAGGCAGTTTGATACAGGTGAGTTTTGAGTCTGGATTTAAAAGTGGAGAGGGAGTCAGAATTCCGTATGGCTTGTGGGAGAGAATTCCAGAGGTGGGGAGCAGAGCAGCGGAAAGCTCTTCTCCCCATGGAGCTAAGATGGAAGGATGGTACAGTAAGATGGACAGAGGAGGAAGATCTTAGGAGGCGGACAGGTGAAACAACTTGAATAAGGTCAGATAGATATGAGGGGGAGAGATTATGGATGGCTCTGAAGGTGAGAAGCAGGATCTTGAACTGGATTCGTTGCTTAACTGGGAGCCAATGAAGTTCCTGGAGGATGGGACTGATATGGTGAGACAGTCGTCCCTTATTTGTTTCTCATTATTATCTTTCTTTCTTTAAGGGTCATGTAAATTATTTAATTATTATTCGGCTTATATTACATAAACATGTGAAGACAAATTCAACGTTTGGTTTAAATGTGAGCTGAACTGTTAGCTGAAAAATGTAAAAGCCTGATTTGAAACTAAATATTCCTCCTCCTGTTCAAAAACACAGATAATAAGCATACTTAACTGTTCTACCAAGGTTCTAAAAAAGGTCTTTAATGAGAAGATCTCTGCAGCTAACACCCACATGTAAGAGGCCCAAGTACAGTAGAGCCACAGCAGGAGCTAAATTCAGGCTAGAAACAGCAGAATGAGGCTGGCAAAGGAAAAAAAGGGACATCTGATCCGGTGCAGCATGCATTCAGAACAACTGTTTTGGGATTATCCCAATTCAAATGTGCGGCTAACTTTGATGTTATTTTCTTCCCCTCCCATTGTCTGAAGCCCCTCGCTCTCTTCATAATCCGAGTCCTTTGAAGTGAGCAGCATGGAAACAATGTCAGCAGGCGACACACTCCCTCCGATGGCCCACTGACATCTCTCCACTGTTCTTCTCTTTTCTGTCTTACCCCCTTATTCGTCTCAACTCTCACACTTCATCCCTCTTTTTGTTTGTTCCTCTGATTACTGTTTGCTGGCTCGCCCCTTTCCTTTCTTTCTTCTTTTAAGTTGAACCTTTATGTAACTTCCTTATTTTCTATGTTTATTTCCTGTTTGACTAATATCCATTTCCTTACTGGTTTACACACCCCAACCACTAAATGTCTGGCTTTTACTATGAAATGTAACCATTAATTGGAGTCTCATTAGCAGGCGGATATCTTAATAATGAAGACACAGATAATGGAAAGTGCTCCCAAGCAGATGTTTAACCCAAAGTCTTGATGAGCTCACAAGTCCTGCGTTAGTGTGTATTTAGATTACAAACCACAAAGTGAAGAGCCTTAAGACTTGACTCTTGATAGTGAACCATATCAGTCAGACAAAGTTTAATTGACAATTATAAAACATTTCAAATCCTAGTAGATTCAGAAAAAACTGGGCTGCTGTCAGACTTTTAAAACCATCATCAAAACCATAAATACCAATGGGTTGATAATACATTAAAAAAGAATAATATAAAAAAGGACAACAGACAGCACAACACAGTCGTCCCATATGTGGCAGGATTTTCTGAAAAACGTTTCTCCAAACACAACAACCTGATGAACTCCAAACCCAACAATACCCTCAGACATAAACTGGTTCATCCAAAGGACAAAACACCCAAACAGAAGCTGAGTGACACTGTGTATAGAGCAGAGGACAGTTCAGATCTTTAAATAGAAGAAACCAAACAACCACACAAACACAACACTTCAGATCGAGACTCAGCTGTCCATTTCCCTCTAAAGAATAAGGGACACTCTTTTGAAGAAAATCATGTTTATATATTAGACAACAGTCCAAAGGTTAGGAAGAAGAGTAAAAATCTTTGTCAAAAAAAGAAAATCTAACATTAAACAGGAGGAGGTCTGAAGCTTCAATCTGATCCACAGACAATCACACCTTCAGGAATGTGATCTAAACATTCTGCGTGTGGACTAGGAAAACAAAAACCATAATTTAAATCAGACATTCAAAGAAATGACAGATCCTTGATTTAAACTGGAACTAGTATCAGAAGGTCAGAGCTGTACTAAAAGTGAAAATCTGCCAAATCAGTGCATCTCTCGACCATTAAACTTGTTTGGTTTGCAAACTAGCTTTCACTACAATTTAAAATGACTTCCTGAGGGTGCATTTATAATAGTGTGACTATACTCTTAAGTGGCATGAGTCATCTTATGAAAAATTATTGGAATGATTTGTATTTCGAGATAAACCGGCCATAGCAGCAGCACTTCACAATTTAAACAAGTGATGCTGTTTTGTAGTGAATTGTGGGGTTCAGTAAACTCTGGGTAAGGTGTTTCTGGGCTACCAGGGCCTGAAAGGAGCAGAGATTTTAGTGGATGCACACAGATTTACTTCCCTTCTATAAGAGGCAGCTGCAGCCACAAACAGACTAAAGTTATGTTTGGAAACAAGTACTGATCCCAGACACAACAACTCTTTATTTAGTGAGCCACACCCAATCAACTGCCACTGCAACTGTCTTCCAGTCTGCTTCTGGCAGAATAAAAGATCCTGTGACTAAAATAAAACGCAATCTGATTGGACTGGGATAAACATTGGCAAAAACTTAAACTTTATTACAAAAAAGTTGTTTTGCCCAAGGATGAACTAGGTTATTTAGAACATAAAAAGTCAAAAAGCTAAAGGATGCAGTCAGAGTACATTTTAACTGTATAGTAGAGATAAAGAGTGGCTCTGACAGAAGTCATGGGGTGCAGCAGACAGATTTATAAGGCTCAGCCAGACACAGAGCATACGATACACTTAAAGACTCTATATAGTTTGGAACTAGCCATAAAAATGACAAAGCACATGCAAACAGTGAGTGGGCTTTAACAAAAGAAGAGGGACCCGTCTCTGCTCCATTAAAGTCAAACCCAGACAGAACTTTTTTATTTTAGAGGATGAATTTTGCAGACATACCCTCCTCCTTCTAAGAAACTAAAGAATTTCTGAGAAACAACTCATTTAGAAATTTTATGGATATTTTTGATGTTTTGTTTTCATAACAATAAAGTGATGTTTTATTTTGCGACACTAATGCAAGTAACACCAACACACTGAATATAAATGAGCGGATCTAAAATTAGCACAGAATTTATAGAGTTCATTTTTTAAGAGTTTTGAACCTTGTTACCATCTTAATGTGTTTTATAACAGCTAAGATGTTAAAGAATGTGAACACAGAACAGCTATAAGAGGACATTTTGATAATAAATCACATATAAACCTGTATTTTACTTTTGCAGCTTGTTGCTCTGTAAAAAACCTTCCAAGCAGGACTTCCTCTAAATGGAATGCAGCCTTTTTAGAACACCTGTACCATTCTTTCAAATCAACAACCAACTGATATCTGATGAGCCAGTTCTTAGCCTAAGCATCAATATCCTTAAAACTGCACATATAAGATGAGGTAAATGTGAGAAATTTATGTCATTAAAATATACAAAGAATAATTTAATTGAAAAAAGTTTAATCTTGAGTGAAGCAGATGTGTTTTTAGAATAAAAAAAAAATGTCTGAAGCAACACTTGATGTGAAATAAACAGAAAATGAATGCTGTTTTAACTCAAACAGTCAGAATCATATGATTCTGATAGATTATTGTGTACAATGAATCAAATAGTGGTTGTGCCCCACACGAACCTTGTTGATCTGATCGGCATTATGGGTAACTGTCCGTCTCTCTTCGTCCCAGCGAGTGTTGGCCTCCTTCAGCTGTTTCTCCATTGCCTGGTGCAAACGAACGGCTTCATCTTTTGAGTCAAGTGCAGAAGTTTGCAGCTCCGCAATCATCTGCAAAACAAAAAACAATGACGTTTAAGAACTTGTTTGATCATCGAGGGTCTACAGAACAGAGACCAAACAAAAACCAGCTGACCACTAACCCGTAACAAGAACATAACCTGCTCTCAAATGAATCGTTTTCTGTTTTCAGAGCATATTAAACAAGATAGAAAGGAAACCTACTGCCAGAAGCAAACTGCAAAACATGTTCACTAAACAAAATGCAGGTCTGATCCCAGTCACTTCATTGGCCTCAGAAAAAGACACATATTTCACATCTAAAAGGGATCTGGATGGCAAACAGTCACCTTGAAACGCTGCTTTTCCCAGAGTCTAATGTCTTCATAGAGACGAAGCAGAAGACACAGAGAAGAAAGACTTGGGGAAAAAAAAGAGGGAGTTAAAAAAACAGAAGGGAAAGAGAAAAAAAAAACAACTTCCTTTCAGAAGAGCAAGGCGACTTTGTGTTGGTGAACTTGCGGTGCACGCTGAGATGAAAAGGAAGTGGCTTGTCTTTGAAAACCTCCAGTCCAAATTAACATTCTATTTAAGCCACAGTTAGAGAGAAGATGAGGAAAGATGAGAGTGAGTAAAAGAAAGAGAGGGATGGGAGGAGAGGGAGGGCAATGCTGCTGCTAGCTTTAGGCTAGACAGATAATTGTTTACCGTGTTCGCACTCCGGAGGACTAGCCCCGCTGGAATCTACATGCTGTGTGGGAGTTACAGTGAACCGAGTCGAGCAGACAGGAACAGACAGTGAGGGCGGAGCAACGGCGAGATGGAGATTAGACTTAATGTGACGGCCACATGAAAGCAACAAATATAGGAGCATCGTTTCAGGACAGCAATTATTCTGCTGTATGGACTCCTTGCATCTGCTGGTCATCCACCCCCTGGCAGTGGTGGCACTCTGATCTACTGAACTCTACTGTCTGTCAATGCACGCACACACACACGCACGCGCGCACACACACACACACACACACACACACACACACGCGCATGCATGCACATGCACACAACACAGCACAGCACCTTGCTCTGGTGCTGGTAGTCAGTTTTGTGCGATGATATAAGAACATAAAAATACAACAAGAATGATACAGGATTATCTCTTAGATTAGATCTAATTTTCACTCTTTGGGTTGGTTTATATTAAGTATTTCTTCTGTTTGCTGCTGATTGCTACTGATCAGGTAGATAAATCATGTTTTTTTTAGTCTTTGAAACTGATAGCAAACAGCAATATTTCAATTTCCAAATATTCTTAGAAATGAACAAAAAGAATAAACACTTACTGGTTAACGCATCCCCAAAAGGTCACATGTGAGCACTGAGATTCTTGAAAATCAGTGTAAAGATAAAATTAATTAGATATATTTGCATGTGAACCTTGACCTCCTGTGCACTGTGCGTGCCACAGGGAGAAAAAACAAAACACTCCCTCCACCTCTGACGTAGTCCCTCAGTGGATGATCAGGGATAAAGTAATGATCTCGCACCAAAAACCTCAAACACCACCCACTATAATCTGATCATTAAGTAGGGAAAGAGCACAGCCCTGCTCAGTTCACAGGTCACCCAGGAGGACCACTCACAGTGATACACACACACACACACACACACACACACACACACACACACACACACACACACACAACTGAATGTGAGAGGGTTAGTTAATTAGGAGAGTCGGTGCATGTGGGTGTGAATGAGAGAGGCAAAGAAATGGAGACAAAAGATGAAATGTGCATGAAAGAAGGATGTGTGTGTGTGTGTAACCTATATATATGCTTGTAACGTGCATATTTAGTCCCCCTCAGGATAATGTATGGCATGGTATGTTTTTAATTGGACGATTAGCCATGCAGCTGAGCTCAAGAGAGATGCCCCCTGTCAGACACTAAAGGGTTAACAACTGAGGTTAGCCTTTGAGTTTAAAAGACCTCTTGTTTACATTTGACTGAGTTACCCCAAAGGGAAAAAAACTCTCATGGTTCCAGCCATATAAAACAAGCTCATGAAAAAAACACTGAATTAATCTAACACATTACTATTCTTTCAAAACAAAACAAAAAAAATCTGCATTTTCTGCATAATTCTCAGTAAAACACACTAAAATAAAGGGTTTACATTTTGTACAAAGTCTTTCCATTACTATCAGTGTTTGCTAAACATGTTCCAGCTTTATGTCCCCTCAAACAGAGGATTAATCACCTATTGCTGGTCTGCGGTGGCACACTTCATCACCAAAGCAGGAAAACACGGCTGAACTTTCACACGGCATCCGACTTCTTTTGAAGTCGTGCATTGTGTAACCTAATAAGCTACCGTTTTCTCACAACATCTGCTTGTCAACCTTGCTTTCAACTTTGAGCTTTTGCCAACCAGCTCAAAAATGGGGGGATTTACAGACGGTAAGAAAGAAAAACAACAACCCCCACTTTTTCTTTGAGTCTCCTCTTTGAGCAACAAGGTGCAATTACGGTCAAATGATTGTAATATTTTAGCCCACTACATAATTGAGAAGAAAACCTTTTTTCTTCTGTAGTGTAAACACTACTTAGGGTGTTTTAGATCTTTAAGCTGCTGAAGAAAAGCTGCTTGAACTTTTCAGACTTTCTGCTGAATGGCAGGGAGTTTTAAAGGAAGTTATAACTCTGTTTAGAGAGAAGAATGACTTTAGCTTTAAATAGGCTGAGGTGACATGTAATAATGGTTTACACATGAGGCCACACTACAAGTGTGGTCAGAGGATACTATATTAGGAGGAAAAGGAAAAGGCATGGAGATGCAGTAAACAGGGTTTACAAGACGATGACAAACAATGCAAAAAAAAAAAGAACAGAATGAGAAGAAAAACTGGGTTTTAATAGATGTTTTCAGGTGAGTTTCTATTTTTACTTTTAGACATTACAGAAGCTGAGCAGTTTTAGAGGCTCTGTAGATCCAATGAAAGCACTTCGGTACACTTGAGGGATAAGGCAGCTACAGAAAACGGAGCCGCCACAGCCTTGGGCTACAACATGGAGAACTGCGATGTTTAGAATCAGACAAAGACAGCATTTCTTTATTGCAAACTTTTCCTTTACTGATTGCTTTCGCATAGGGATGAAAAATATATATATAATTGCAGCTTTGATTTGACACTCAAACGTCTGAATTCTAACCGGGTTACAGGCTCAGGGTGTTTGTTGCACATCAACAACCATCGTTTGAGAGAAATCTTTGCACGTTTAAAGGAAGGGGAGAAAAGTGACTGAATGGAGCACACACACAATCATACCCCTAATTATTTTACATACAAACTACAATCATACTTTTTATATCTTACAAGGTTGTTATTGGTGCTTAAATACTTGAAAATGCTTGAATTTCAATTGATTATTTTCAAGGTTTTGCAAATGCTTAGATTTTAAATAAAGTGCTTGAAATGAACTAAAATTGGTTGTAGCATAAGAAGTTTTGATTTTGCAAGACAAAGAAGGAAAATAATAGTTTTGAGCATTTATGTATTGTACGTGTATGAGTAAATTATCATGTGAAAACATATTGAAAACTAACTATAAATAAATTCCATGTGAATAACTGAGCTTAAGCAGGAAAATTAAAGTGTCACATTTAAACACAGGGATGAGGATGAAATCAGAATTTGGTTCTGTTTAAAGATTCTGTGAGGATTTATTGATTTGGCAGCTTTTCCTTAAAGGTAAAGCCTTTGGTGGCTGTTAGTGTGTCCAGAAGTGTGTGAGCTTCCTCACCTCCCCCCATCAGCCCATTTTGTCCCGTCTGTCACAGTTGGGTGAAAAAAGAGGGTAATATTAAATTTTTAAAAAGGAAGAAAGGGACAGAGGAGAAAACTGATTACCTGGGCAGACTTGGCGAGCTTCTGACTGTACTCCTTCTCAATCTGCTTCAACCTGCTGTTGGCCTGCAACAAGGAGGAAGAGAGGGGAGGGTGTGAGAAAGAGATATGCAGACAGGTGGATACAAAGAGACACAACAGAGAGGTGAAATTCAATCTTCTGTTAGGAAATGCACAGAGACACCTCATCCTCCCGGCCTAGCCATTCTCACACACACACTTGCGGTGACCTCTGCCTCCTGGCAGTGCGTCCCTGTGGTGTGGGCCTGTGGCCCCTTGGCACCGGGCCAGACTCAACGCTCATGAGTGCCAGCAGGTAGCGACGAGCATGGCGCACATCGGGCACAATCTGCTTTGATCCCCAACCAACAATTTATCACTTAACAAGAACGGGGGGTAACGGAGGGGTGAATTAAAATGTTGATGCCAATTAGCCACAGAGTGGGAATAAAAGAGGTGATGAGAGAAGCTACAGGACTCAGCAGGGTGGAGACAGAACAGAGTGAATGGAGATTGTTAGGGCATTTACTAAGTTCTGCTCTTCTCTCTCTTTGTTGCTTCTTGATGGATAGCAAACTTCAGCTACGTTAGGAGGCAAAAGTTTAAAAGAGACTGGACAGCGGAGGGAGATAATTAGGTGTAAAGTGCTGCAAATCTATGGGCTGCATGTCAGCACAGTGAGGTTTACACAAAAGTACTGCTGAAAGACAAAGACACAAATTAACAGGCAATAAAGATCTCCAAATAAAGAAAGTCAGTAAATTTTCCAATTACAGTATCTCACTGGGCTTTGACTGTTGGCAACAGAGACACAAAATTACAAAAAGAATATATAAAATATAAGTTGGAGTCACATTGAACTGATATATAAGAAAATACTACCAGAGGATAGGTTATTCTGTGGCATAAATGTCAACAAATGTGCACACTTGCTCATTGCATTTTAGTAAAAAAGTATCTGAATTTGTTCTCATTTAATACACAATTTGGTCACCAACCCTCCTAAAGTTGTTTTTGATTTCTCGCACATTCAAACTCACATAAACTAGGGTTTAGGATGGGCTCCAGACGTCTTTCCAGATGTCAAATTGTCTCGCAAAATGTTGAAAATATCTAAAGTTCCACAATCACGAACGTTAGAACCTGCGACTCAAATGAGGGAATTGCTAATCTGCACAAACCTCCTGGGGTAGAAGGCTCTGTGGCTTGTTTCATCTTTGACACCATTGTTTTTTCAGTCATTAACATTTACAGCAAATGATTGCAGTTTAATGAGGACAAAATCAGGACAAAGTAAACTAGACAACAAAAATATGGTGAATATGGCTCTGTTTTTGTTGAGGATGGGAATGTATGCAGGAGTAGTGTGTATGTGTTCAATAGTTTCTCAAAATGTGCAAATGTCACAAACCCATTCGAATCACACAGGTGCAAAAGCAGCAGAAAAACTTTATTTTACTAATAACTTGTGTTGAGGTGAACAGGGCCTTTAATTCTCTTATCATATTGAAAAAAGTCAATGTTTTTATAATACAGTATATATAATTTAGCACCACTGTAAAATGGTTACACTTTTATTTCATATTTAAATTTCTTTTGTAGATTGTTTAAAAGGTGTTTAAATCACACAAACACACACCTAGACTCTTACATCCTGACAGCCCCTGACAGACAGACGACTCGTGAACAAACACTGCTCCATTACACACTCCCCCCTCACAGCACATCAACACCTGAGCCGTATTTGGGCTCTGCACCCAATCCAAACACTTCCTGATAAACACTGCTGTCCGCTCTGAACGGACACACCTGTCACCACGAATACACAGAGCCGTCACCAAGGATACGGACCTGTCTTCTTGTGCCAGGACTCGTTGAGTGGCGGCTCGCTCGTCCCTAGGGGCCCCGCTGCAGCCGAGGAGAGTGGGCAGGACAAAGAAGGGTGTAGAAAAGGAGAGGAAAAGACTGCATGTGGGAGAGGGGTGCAAACGGAGTTCTTGTTCTTTACAGCTCACACTTGTTTTCTTGGTTGTTTTTGTTTTGTGGCACTTTGTTTGTTAGCTTCATAGACAGTTTGACTGCAAGTTAAGTTTTTCATTCAGAGGGAAAGTTGATAATGTGGCTCACTCAGTAGTGAAAATGTTTACGTAGAGGTTGTGCTTCATCATCATCATCACTGAGGTGTGTCGTACTGTATGTGGCTTAGAGTTCACATGCTAATGCATTCACGAAGGCATACTGCCATACTGACACGCAAACAGGCTCAGATGTTTCATAAAAACATAAAGAGGCAGCTACTAGCCTATTCCTTTTACCTACAGCCACTCAGGGGAATTCAGCAGAAAGCATTATACAACATCATAAATAAAACAGCCAAACCACCTAAACACACGTTTAAAAATGGCTGCAAGTACATGAAGATACGGACAGTACACATGAGGACAAAAGCCCCACTGGACCGTGGGGCAGAGAAACAGAGCTGCATTAAAAGCGTGGCCATATGTGTGTACGTCTGTGTGAGTTTGTAAGGAATTTTCAAAGAGGCTACCTGTGCCCTGCCAAAGGCATTTTTGTGCTGAAGGCACTTTGAGGCTGTATCAGGCTCTTCAATCGCCTCTTAATCCTAGCGGTGTGGAGTGCAGCTGCTTTGAAGTGTGTGTGTGTGTGTACAGATACTTTGTGTATGTGTGTTAGAAAGAGAGTGGAAGCAGATTTGAAGGCAAGGCATGCACCGCTTACCAGAACTTAATTAATAATCTGCAGTGGGAACCAGGCCAAACACACACACATATAAACACACAGACAGACAAAAGGGCACACTACAAAAAGACTGACAGGAGTGGCAGGAGGCAGAGTGACAACTTTCTCTCACATGCTTACAAACACACACACACACACACACACACACACACACACACACACACACACACACACACACACACACACACACACACACACACACACACACCACACATTCACTCAAACACAGATAACGGACAAACGGGTCCCCTGACTTTGATCTTAAGCTGTTTGGAGAACAGTTTCCTCAAGGTGTGAATTCCAGAAACGTTCTGCTGTATTGTTGCTAAAACTAAAAGGAAATCAATGTCAAAATTCCTCTGTGCAGAAATGTGCCAACAAATGCTAACTTCTTAGAAAGCTTCAGCTTCCACTGGTAGAAACGTGACACAAGAATGTTCAAATATAACACGACTTTTCCTCACTTGGCTAAAAAATGTTTTATGAAACGTTACAGAAAATGCTTGAATAAACATGCAACCACTGGACAGATTGTAGTTAAACTTCCAGAGTAATCAATGGATGCACATTTAGAGTTGATTAACTTTTGGAGTCAACCCAATTCCACAAGGCTGCCAGAGCCAACTGACTTTAGAAAACACAAAAATAGTTATAACTCAAAGGATTGCGATACATCTCAGACAATGCATTCCAACAACATGTCAGATCAGATGAAACAATCAGATGGTCCACTACTGCCGAAAGGGCAGGGTTCCTATTAAATCCTCTTCCTGCAAAATAAAGTAAAAAGAAGTTTCCTAAGAATCTATTCAAATCTGGATGGGACGGTGCATCCACGTGATTTTTGTCTTAGAAAAGTGTCCCATCTCCCAAGAAGCAATACATTTATCATCTGCTACCAAAAGAGTGACAGGTGGGTGATAACAGATTTTTACTTGCCCCCCAAAGCCAATTGACCTTTAAAAAACATAAAATTGAATATAAATCAGACAGTTTATTGGTGCTGTAGTAGTTAAGAGTCATGTCCATCACATAACCACGTCTGAGTGCTACACACTGCACTAGATCTTTGCAACTGAATAACTTTTTGATTAAAGATGATCGCCAGAGCTAATAAAACTTACCAAACTAAAAAAAAAAAACTAACTCAGTCAACTTTACACATATTTAGCTCCAGTTAATGTGGTAGTAACTGAGTCAGTCACAACACACCCTCTGCTCAAGTTGGGCTGCACATGACACAGCTCTTCAGAGAACATCTTCTAGACTAGCACCTACCTTCCCCTACCCCTCTGTACACTCTTCATGCACTTCACTCTATCCTGTGTTCTTTTTTCCCTCACGGTCACCTTAGAGACTAGTGTTTGACCATCTAAGTAGTTTGTTTGGGTTAATGTCAGGGTTAGTTGTTTGTTACTGTTAGCCTCAGTCAATTATTGGTTACAATATCATTTGTAAGTTGCTTTGGATAAAAGCGTCTGCTAAATACATAACCATAAAGTTATTAGTATTCAACCAAAACATAACGAACTTTAGAAGGTCTTAGTTTAAAACGCTGGCATTGTCTAACACCTGATCTCTTGCAAAATATAGAAAACGACCTTGAAGACTTACTGACACATGAATAAAATCCTTTCACAGGTACAAACAGAACCAATGTGACTGCCAACTGATAGGTTATACCAATAAAACTAGAAATCTTTAGGCCAATGGTTGATCACAGAATCCTGCATACAGTACTTCCTTTACCAGCTGATAGTTCACCCAGCACACAACAAGCCGTTTGTCGCTCCCTAGGGAGCTGATTTATGAGGTTCACTTCTTAAAAACAAAATAAGAACCCAAGATTTAAAGAGAGGCTTGTTTTCGTTGCCTCACAAAGCCCTCAGTTTCAGTGGCAGCAGTGTTTGTAAGCACTGAAAATGACTCTCTGTTCACCACGCGTGTCTCTCGTAACGATTTGAGTTCAATCTGCTTGCGAGGGAGAGCTGGGAGATGTTATTTGCTCGTTTGTCTGTAATCATCTCTGTCTTGCTTGTGTGTTTTTTAGCATCTGTGTGTGTGTGTGTGTGTGAGAGAGAGTCGGAGCTGTAATGACAAGAGGCTTTATTTCCATTTCACAGTTTGCCATCAATGCCTGTCACTAGTGATTCTCTTCATCCACGCTGCTCAGCGTCAGCGCTGCATCCCACAAAGTAGAAAAATAACACATCACGGGCGCACACATAAGCAGGCATGCACGGATAAACATACATCAAATGCGCACACAACATGCCAAATGTTCCGTGATTATACGCAGGCGTTTCTTGATATCAGAAAACCAATTACATCCATTAGCATCAGTGTGAAAAGGCTTAGCATGGAACCCACATCAGAAGGTCAGGGCTGGGAGTTCGCTCAGGGCTTTACATGCTCGCTGCTGAATCAGAGGCTGCTTTAACTTAAGCAGGTGGACGAGACTCAAAAGTGTCAGAGTCATGATTTTTGCATCGCTAAGCTTTAGCAGGTCTTCTTCACGTACATTTAGTTTTCAGTCTGAGCAGAAATCAGAGCCTTTTTATTTGTAACTCCATCCCTGCTCTGATCAGAAATGTTTTGATGCAAGAAGATTTTTAGATGAATTCCAAACTCAATCCCCCAAAAAAAGAGAAATAGAAAAAAACAGCTCAATATCATCATGTCCCACTTAAAACTCCACTTCAAAAAAAAGTGTAATCTTTAGCGTGCAACAAGATGGGAGCTGCCTGACGCCATGTCTTAATGCGATTGAGAAAGTGTGTCGCTTCCCTCCCTCCTCTTGGATGACTTCAAAAAGTGAGCAAGGGAGCTGTGATGTGTTTTTTTTTTTGGGACAGCAGAGCCTTTACTTTGACTCTTTCATCTGCTGGGTGACTCACTCGCTCTTTTTTCTCCTCTCTCTCTGTGCCGTCGGGCCTTATGGTGTTCTGAAGAGATGAATAGGCTCACATATGTCTGAGCATGCGTACGTGTACAAACATACACAAAGTCTTTAATGCGCAGCCGCTGAGCGGCAGACGAACCCAGATTTAGACACGGAGATCCAATAATCTGAACGCCTTCCAACAAACAAACAACTTTAACCTTTTTCTCTCTAAATTCAGATTCTCACTTCACTTCCTCTCCGTCTCATTGTCTCTCAGTTTCTCTGTCAGTGTGAGGTGAATGTGAGGCCCTCTTTGATCATCCCCCAGCTAGTGTTTTTCTCCTCCTCGCCTAATCCATGACCGACAGAATAATATGATTTGGTCTATCTCCAAATGGCAGAATACCAAACTAATAAGTCAGCTGTGGCAGGAGAGAAGAGAGAAGACATACCGATGACGACAACAGTGACAACAAACTCGTACCACCATCTTCTGGCTGAAGAAGTGAATGTCTCAGGAGGTCAGGGTCAAGACTAAATGGATCAATATGAATGGTATGGGTTTAAAACTATAAAGACTAAAGCTACAAAGATATGTGAACATTTATGCTCGTCTTGTTTAATTCAAGGTGCTTTTAAAGCTAACTTCCAGTCCAGACTTTTTTCAAAATTCAAACATGTGACTTTTTGACTATAAACTCTTCTTCTGCTACCATTTCTGCAGCTGTATTAATGTTTTTTCTCTGGAGTGACACCTATTGTTTAGTAAAAGTACTGCAGGAGGCGTGGCTCATTTCAGACTAAACAGAACCTACACCATGTTAACTGCAAGGCTGGTTCAATTCATCACTGTTTTTAGTAATAACCTGATCAAATTACTTAAATCTGTCTTTATTGACAAACTTCTTATAAATAATGTCAACAAAAAACCATCAACATGCTGCTGCTTTTAATAATTTTGGTGTAAAAGATGATGGCACATAAACACATTAAACCAACAAAAGATGGCTCCATATTACAGCTACAGCTTCTGAACTGAGTAATCAACTGGCTGCATGTTTAACACTTTAACCATCTTGGGTGGTCTGATCTGGTGGTTTGAAAGATGAACAGAAAAGCAACACGTTGAGGGAACATTAAGATCCAATCTGTCAAGCCACATTAAAGGAAGGTCAAGAATTCCTGTGTCCACACATGAGAAACTGTGTAAGAACAGATGCATCCCATGTTGCATAAAGAGACGGCCTAGCTAGGCTTTGTGTATAACACAACAAACAAAAGTCATAAACAGATGGGTTTCTAGGGCCAAACAATGTTTCAGCGTCTGTCCCCGAGTGGATGAGCCAAACGTCTGTGGTAATCCACTCTTCCAGCTTGTTTCCATAATTCTTATGGTTTCTATTCTATTGAAAACAGATTTACTTAAAAATATGATAAAACAGAAATTACAATCCATGTCAACTGGATAGAAATGTAAAGAACAGCTGTAGATGCTGAATATAGTATTTATGAGGATCTAAAAGCGCATTTGATCACATCAGTTAAATGTTGTTGCTTCGTCGTTGTTTGTAGTGAATACCACTTTTTTTATATATATATAAATTACCGGTATATATACTTAGCTGAAAAATTATTTTACGTCTTTGAAATCTACAAATGATTCACGATGAGTACATTTACAATAAAAATCTCTTGTTCCAGCTACAAGATGTAATACTACACATGAGCTGAAGAAAAAACAAACGCACTTTTGCTTTTTTAAAGTGAACATGGACATAAGCTGGTATCTCAGTATACATAGTGGCCTACTTCGCACATGCGCCCTGCTACTTTATGCACACAGAAACAGCTTTTAGGCCTATCTGCTTTTCTGCATCTGTCTTGCTCTATCCAGATCATATTAAAATCAAGCTCTGAGTGTGGAATGTTTAATATTTGAGAAGAAATTGTAAGCATTATCAAAGAAGAATCTTTACTGAAGTTGAAAATGTTCTTTCTTTATGTTTTGATTTATCGTTAATGTGGACATTCACCACCTAGTGGTGTGAAGTAAGTATTTCAGCTTTCTTTTCATAATATGTGTTAAGATATTTTTATTAACGGAAAAAATTCCTAAAGGAGTGTAGCAGCAAAATTAACTTTGTGAATAAATTGTGACATGACATTTTGCATGAAATTTGGGCAAATGTTGCAACTTTTTTGCAGTTTCAACTAGCGCAAAAATGTTAAACTCAAAATCCTCATATTTTAACACAATTTGTGTCCACCTAGTCACCAACAGTCTCAATGAGATTTAAGCTGCAGGAAGTAGAAATTGGCTAATGCAAGCCAAAAAAAAAAAAGCTGCGTTCTCATTGGCTGGCAAATTTATCCCAGGTAATTTTTACAATCTTGGTTGTTTAATTTTAAATGATTGTACATTTTGTTTCTGATGTAATGAAAAGCTGAATTCCAATCACACATATGCCAGATTGAATGACACAGACAGACAGACAGACAGGCACGCACGCACCCATTTTATTAACTGGTTCAGGAATTTCCCCAAAATTTGAGCGTCGCTATTACTGTCATCTGTATACACACCTAACAGATGCACCAAATGTGTTTTTCCTGTTATAAGGCCATGCACAAACTGAATCAGACAAAATTGTGTACATCTCCTCTCCTTTAGCACATCAAAAAGCTGAGCTTTTCAGACCAGGAGTAAATCCAGAATTCCAGACGTTATTCATTTCTTTAAACCTGAAACCTCTTGATCATTTGTGTCCAGTACTGAAAAGACCAAAGTTTGATAATAATGTGAGCGATTAAGGATTGAATCACAAAGAAGTTTAACTCTACAAACTAAACTTTGAGACGACTTACTGCAAATACCTGCTGTGTACTGAAGCATGAATTTTTATATATTTACACATGATAAGAAACAGTCCTTCCAAACAGCCCAGTCCAAGACTCCTGGTTACTCTTTACAGGCAGTTCTGATGTTCTGAGCTTTGCCATAACTTAAAGGGAGAGGTGAGGATATGGGGAAAGACATAGAGATGAAGGGTGAAGGTGTGCAGCAGAAAAAAGGAAGTCAGATAAGGAGTGGGTGTGGGTGAGAGGCAGGATTCTTGCTCCCTGTAGCCAAGAGATGAGGCGTTTTTATCAGGCACAGAGGCAGCCTCACACTCCCCTTATTGCAGAATAGAGATTGAGAGGTCTGAGGTTGTGTGTGCTCATTCTCACCCATGAACACACACAGAAACACACTAACAAAGATAAACTTCAATAGCAACTTTTCCTCAGTCTGCCTCCATCACTTTTCCCTCTCTCCTTTCTTTTTGGAGCAGATCAAATGAGCAAGACAATCTTACAGTCTGGTCTTATTTCCTCTGATTTTTTTGTTTCTCATTATTTTATTCCAAAAGCTTTGGCAGTATATTCTCAATAACATCCACCAAAACTATCCCCCTTCTCTCCTCTGTCTTTCCCTTAAACTTACGTGTCTTTGATGAGAATCCATTCATGGATTTAATGGATTTCTCTGGCCTTTTTTTCCACCAGAATCTGGGAGATGTGTTCAAAAAAATAAAAAAAAGAAGAAGAAGAAGAAGAGAGGGGAAAAGCAACCCTGCCTCTGCTTCCAAGAGCATGGTGGACTGCATAGGACAGCATTTCTGTTGGCATCAAAAGAATGAGAAATTTTTAGCTTACAAAACAGGGCGGACGAGTCAATATGGATCTGAGGCCTGACTGACTTCAATCCCTTGGGTGGAAAAAGAGAGTGCAACGACAAAGTGAAAGTTTTCCTTATTTCATCTGAAGTCAAACTTGGAGACAGATTAGAAAGTTTAAAAAAATGGAGAGAGAAGGGGAGAAAATAAGACGTTCAACCTCTGGTGAGGTTTTTTTTTTTAGAAGTATGCACTTTCAGCTGAAAGGATGGAGAAATCATTAATCCTTTTTATAAAAAGTGAAACTACCACACTATAGATAGTGTTATCAGCCTGAGTTCAACACACAGCCTCCCTGCTTTGAATCCACTTCAGATGGACAGACAACTGTGGAGCATTTCTCCTCATGTACAGAAAAGATGCCAGAGAGAAAAGGGAATTAAAGTGTGCCTAAATGATTAAGCGTTCACATACGCAGAGGAGAAAAAAGCACTGATAGTAAATAAGTAGTTTTTTTCCCCCAAATGTGGATTTCACTGTAATAAGGACAGCTCTTTCTGCTCAGTTGGTTCTGTGTGCCATATGGAGCCAAAATGGCGCCCGGGTGCCTTGGAGGTCCCAGCATTCTGGAGCTAATGCCGAGCAGCTGCCGTGGGTTGGTGTCTAATGAAAAATGCTCCCTTTGATGGGCCCTGCAGAGGGATTAGGTTCTGATCAACACCACCTTAGGTCAGCTTCCTGCTAGACTAGCAAAGGATTATGGGTGATTTTGCAACCATGGGTCCAGTTACTAAGGTGGTAAGAGGAGCAAGTAACATAGAAATAAAGGAACAAAGAAAGATGGAAAAGAGATAAACATCTAAAGGTATAAAACATTTGGTTGGTCTGAATGGTTCTGCTAAATAAATAAAACAAACAAAGGTATTGATTTCTTAAACGAATGAATCTGAATCTAAAAAATAAAGCCCATGTACAGGTGCTTTAAACCTGCAGTCTGTTAGTTGACCAGCAGGGGGCGACTACTCTGGTAGCACAGCCACAGTTTAAAGTTTCAATCTTTACTTTGAGGCCTTATTTAGTCTTCTAGATGTTTAAAAACTTTCATTTGATTCGGAATCACCTACAAACATCTTCTATTGTTTAACACAGGTTTGTAACTGTATAGGTAAATATTTAGTGCAAATATGTTTCTGTATATGACTTAAAGCCACTGATTGGTCAAAAGTTGATAGAAACCATAAACATGAGACAACTTGTTAAAGAATGCACGTTTCGTCTTGTGCCTTTGGGTTCTTGTCACTGGATATCAGCCAAGAATTCTTCACTATTTTCACAGTTGAAAAGTGTACAAACTGTATCTCATCATTTCTCTCTAAACCCCGTACTCACCTTCTCATGAGCAGCATCCATCCCCCGCTGGTGGCTTCTCTTGAGGTTGCTGATGTTTTGTTCCATGTCAGCACGGAGCTGGTCCAGGGATGCGTCCTTGTCCTGCAGGGCCCTTTGCTTCTCCTCCTCCTGAAGCGATGCCATCTCAGCCAGCTTTTGATTATGCTGAACTTGGACCTGCTGGAGCTCCTCATATAGACTCAACACCTTTTCATTCAAATCTGAAATAGTCTGGATGAAACAGAGAAAGAAAATAGACTTAGGAACAGGTGAGTGCTCCTGGAGGAACAGAGCATTTAGAAGTATGTGTTGTGTAAACTGTAAGAGAAACACTTTGAGGGAAGATGTGGGCTGATGGAGAGGGATAATTAGATGCAGAGTGAAGAAGAGCCTCTGTGGTTTATCTGTGTGTGCAGATGTGTCTCACTTTCCCAAACAAAGTTAAGTGTTTCTGTTGAGTTTTGTGTGGATGTGGGTGGAGGCCTCTACAATGACTTGACCCCTCGTCTTCAATCGAGTCTTTTTGAATTTCACAGCTCTGACTTTACTCAAAAGAGCCCGTTAATAGTTCTGCCAGAGAGAGTCAACGTTACATAGCAGAAATGCTAATGAGTACAACCTCGTGGACTTTAATACTCCAGAAATAGAGTGTCTGACATGAAGCTGCATGTCTCAGGAGTCTGAGAGATGTCAAGAGGAAAACACAAGACGGTAGTTCTGTCAGAAGTGCATCACACTGATGGGACAATGAAGACTGTTTGTGAAGAAAATGAGGAACATGCTGCGAGTTTTAAAAACCAAAGAGAACATGCACACCCTCGTCACTTTAGTCAATTACTTGTTAACGCAGATAACTAATCAGCCAATCACATGGGAGACGACCTGCTGGAGTTCAAACTGAGCATCAGAATGGAGATATGAGCAACTTGTAGCTACTGAGAAAAGTACAAACACTCAAAGTACCTATTAATAAAATAATTACCTCACACTGAAACCCTCTGAGTGATCATTTTCTAATAATTACAAGCAATGAACTAAAGCATTACAGAAGGGCTTATAAAGCAGTGTTACACACTTCTCTACCTGGATTGCACTTATTCCCCAGTTATTGCACATCCTCATTACCCTCCCTGTGGTTTTTTATTTTTTACTTTGGTCTCCATTGTGTGCTTTGCCCGCCCCAAAAAGCCTGGGCATCCCAGGACAACCCCATGTTAAAGGCAATCAGAGAGCAGAGTGTCTGAAGTCTTTTTAGGGGGCACTGGGGAGAATCAAAAGGGACTTCAAAGGAGTGTCACAAAAACAGACAGATGCTGCAGCTATGAGTTATAGTCTCGCTTAAAGTGGCACACACACACACACACACACACACACACACACACACACACACACACACACGTATGAACACACACAAACACATGATCTAATTGTCACATGCACTAAAACAGAAAAATAAAACACATTAAATCTTCTTCTGCTACACTGTCTCTCATCATTACCAGCTTCACTGCTCCGCTTTTGCCATCAAGGGCAAGCAGCTATCAGATGTGAGCCCTCGAGAGTCTTTAATGCATAATTCTGTGTTTAACTAATGCCAATTTCTCTTCCCCCCAAAAAGCCTTTTCATAAGTTAGAATATAATCTTCCAGAAGAGAGGCATTAGCAGTGATACAGCAGAAACGTATGAAGCTAAAAGAGTGTTTTCTTTGGAAGAAACTGAGCACATCATGACTAGATCATCAGATAAATGTTGGGTAAAACTGATTCAGGTTTTAAGTCAACAACAGAGACAGGACTGACCGACTTAAACATGTTTCTGATAAAACGTTAAAATCACGTTTTAATATTCCCATTAATCTTCTAAAAAATGCTGGATATAATGAGATTAATTTGGTCACTGCATATTATATGACATAATCCTCCCATTATATCTAAAACATAATGACTGCTAGTGCATATGGGGCACATTAAGTGACTGACTCACTCCTGTCAGACAGATAAATGTGAATCTGGCTGAGGTCCTGCATATGATGTATGTGCATAATAAATGACTTCATGGTGTATAAGAGATCATGTCGTAACACATCACAGAACAGCAGCGTTCACTGATGACTTCAGCTGTGATCAGTGGATGTCAAACCAGAGGAAAAAATTAACACGTCATCTGAGTCTTAACTCAGACGAAGTAATGAAATCATTTAAAGACTCATTTTAGTATCTAGTAAAAACATAGAGCCAAGGAATTATACAAGTAATCTAGGATCGCTTTTAGGAATCAAAAACACTAAAATGTCAAGAATCACCAACTAGAACATCATGTTTAAAGTTGATTGTGCTCCTCACTCAAAGAGATCTGGATTACACACGTCTATGTAAAACTGAAATCATGAGTCAAATCCTTGAGCTTCTTGATTTATTATGAAGAAAACAATTCAAACAGCTTCAGTCTCCTAATATCACAGCAGTTTACAAAACCATTATTTAAAAAACCTTTGTCATTTCTCAGAAGGAATGTTATTCTTACCCAACACTTTACTGCTGCTGCTGATGTTTTAAACAGCCGTAGACTTAAATGCGAAATTGATGATGGGTTAAAATAAAGCTGCTTCAACTGCTATGAAATTTAGAAGATAGCAGATGTTTTGATACTGCAGCCATCTGCTTTAGTTGTAGGTCCTTTTGGATATGGCACATTTTTAGACCATCAATATGGTACAAATGGACCCCACCTCAAAGAGGACTGCTGCTGTTGGTGGTTTAAAAACATAAACATCACCAGCAGCAGCTTCCATGCATTCAGGAGTCACGCCCAGCAGGAATTTTCATGAAAATTTCCATGTAATGCAAAGCTGACAGCTGTTTGAAGGTTTATTAAATACCATCTGCATAAACTGCTATGACATTTTTTAGATATTGGAGCTGTATAAAGATGGCAGAAAGTCTGCTTTGTTTGGCTTTAATCAGACTAGCTCACCAGTCCTTATGGATGTAAACTCTATATTTCCAAACAGAGGCCATATGGGTAGCTATCTACAATGGGTAGAAAGTAATTATTTATCATTTCTACACCAAAACACTTTAAAACAACCAAACAATTCCTTTAAGCAATTTGATCAGAATATAAAGTCTGTGGGATTCTCATTCATTACTGGATTTTGTGAATGACAACAAGGACGGAGATGATCCTGGATCTGTTTTCTCTTTTTCATGTCAGTTTTGACTTTGGTCTGTCATCGCCCTTTTTCATTCCGCTGAGTTTAATCACGTACTTGGGATTGTAAAGCTTTGAAAAATTGACAGCATCGTAATTTAGTCCACCAAGACTCAGGAAAAGAAGAAAAAAAACCCTCACAAAGCTTTCTCACCATTCTCCCATGCTGTTTGAAGTCCAGATGGTGTGTACGTTTCACTGGAAAAGAAATCATCACCCAGGAAAATAATAGCCATAAAACAACGAGCAGGTGGAGAAAAATAGGAATCAAAGGTTTTAGGTTTAATGAACAAAAACAAGGCCTCAATTTATTTATTAGGAAGTAAAAACAATTTTTTTTAGCAGTATTAACTGTAGCGCAGATATAAAAAAAAATGCTATTTAGTACAAGTATATTATTTTCAAATAAAAATGATATTTTAGAGTTGAATAGTTTTTCGTTCATGTTATTACAAAGAGTTTTAGGAAACGAAAACAGGCTGACATGAATTTGCGCAGGTGATGGACGCTGAAAGAGCCCAGGAAACATCTTCATCCTCTGGGGGGCATCAATCAGCTAACAGAACAACACAACCAGCTGGGACAACTGGAGATTTATTTAACCACTAGAAGCCTCCCCTTCACGTTTTGATATTTTTGTTTATTTTTCTAAGAAAACAGGCAGCTGAGAATTGTGAATGAACCCCTGTGGCGAACTAAAACCCAAACATTTAGTCCTAATTCTCATTTAAGTTAGGAACAAATGAAAGGGAAGGACTTATTAACATGTGAATGATGTATCAGCCCTGGGTGAACAACAGAAGGGTGATGCAGGCTTCATAACGAGTTGCTGCAACACAGTTTACTGAATGACGCACTCTGGTGGGATGAAGACAACGCTTCCATGTGAGGGTTTTAGCTTTTACCTCCAGCTACTGCTTCAACTTGTCCTCCCCAAAAACAGCAGCAAGGAATGCTGTTTATTAGTGTCTCACCACTACAAGGAGATTTACAAACTTTTTAGCGGCAACTTTCCTACTGATTTTGAGGAGAAAGAGATCATTAACTTCTTTGTTTCTATCAGTAAATTGATAACCCGACTACCTATCTGATCCTTTGAGGTAGAAAAGTATCACACTGGGCTCTCAGACACATGAGAGAAATTATTAAAGTGAATAAACCAAATCAAGTGCACTCATTAAATTATTTTCTTCTTTAAAAACATTTATAGGATTAGTTTTTCAAATGCCAGCTTGCAAAAAAGGAAATACGATGCAATAAGTTGTCTCCGGTGCTGCAAATATCTTTGTTTGCAAGTTATAGTAACACGTTTACTCCGCCTATGGAAGAGTTCTTGCACAGAAAGTGAAACCCCTACATTCTCTAAGAGTTTCAGAAAACCCAAAGCTTGTATTTTTCATCTTTTAAAAGCCCGAGACACTAACATCTGACATTAGGTGTCAAATCTCTACGAGCAAAACAGGAACTATGAATCAGACATGAGGGCTGGGGTAAGTTTGGTTTCTGTCACCTCCTCAGATTGTGAGATTTGTCAAACTGTGTCATTTTGACACGAGTGGGACGGCATGCTAATAGCACAAACGTCCCGTGGTGACAGCGTCTCCGCAAATCACACGGCAGCAGGTGCCACGTTTATTCGCCGTGAGAGACACTCCCCAAAAAGAGAAGCTCAGGATACTTCAGAAGAACTGGAACACAAGTAGCTTTTTTATTTTTACATTATAGAAATATAGTAGTCACTTTGGGAAGGAATTGTACAAAAAAACTCAGAATTTATATGTTCTAAACAAATAAGTATATTCTGTTAACAGATAAAATCTCATAATAATTGAAACTAGTCTGCTGGAATTGTTCCAAATTTTCACAAAAAGTTAAGAAAAAAAAGAAATTTGACTAATTTGCAACTTTTTCCCCTTTATTCATCATAATTTGTAAATTATTATTTTCTTGTAAACTGTTTCTGATTAAGTAATTGTCGTCAATGCACTTCTTAACATAATAAAAAGATATTTCTTTATCTCATCTATACTTTGTCATTTATTCTGGTCTGACACCATCTGCGCGCCCATTCAATGAAAGAATTTTGTTCGCAAAAACATAATAAACTTATGGCTGCCTGAATCTGTCTCCAGCGAACAGCCAATAATAAAAAAAAAGTCTGCATGCTGACAATTTTCATTTCATCAGAAAGCCTAAAGAGTCAAACACATACCCAGTTGGGGGCTGATTTGTCAAATAGCTTCCCACAGAGCTCCAGTCTAGCCCAAGGACGGAGAGCGGCGAAGGCACAGCGGAGGAATTGAAGCTGAAGTCTGGCTGTTTTTGGTGAAATAGTAACTAAATACCTCTTCAGTGTCTGGGATTCTAATTATTCACATCCATTTTTTTACGCTAATTATGAATGAAGAAAATGCTGAAATAAGACAATAACCAGCAGTTTCTGGAAGAAGACGACTACCTGCGGTGAGAGGACAATGGTTCGGAAAAACACGCTCCCGCTGGCAGAGCAGGACGCTCAACTGGGCGTCCAAAACTGTACGCTAAAATAAAAGGAATAACATCTTCACACTGAACAACATTTTTCTGAGAGGAATAATAACTTCTGCTACATGTGGTTTCCTGTGGCTTTTGAATTTTAGTTCTTTACACTGATTTTATAAAAGTTTGCTGCGTTAAAAAACATCAACAAAAAAAACCATCAGACTAACGGAAAAAGTTCTAAAGTGATTTTTCTTGTTTAGTTTCTTGATGTTTTTTTTCATATTTTCACAAGCGCGTACTATTATTGTAAAATCTACTTTTATTCAAGCCGTAGTAAGTAAAATTTTCAGTCTTCTCGCACTTAATCCAGAGTGAATTTTCACACTCAGTGTCAATATGTGTCTTGCTTCAAGTACAAAGTGTCTCAACCCGCTGAGCTTTTGAAACACCAGGACAGCGTCAATGGGCAAAATACAAAATGGTTGTCCACAGGAGTGCGCTGGGTCAATGTCTTGTGTGAGTGCATGAGAACGTGGATCTGTGGAGACCCCCTACCTGGGCATCGCGCTTCCTCCACTCCTCGTTGTGTTGTTGGTGCTGCTGCAGGGTGGCCTTGGCCTGCCTCTCCAGGAAGCTCACCTCCCGCTGGTGCTCCTGGACCAGGCTGTCCTTTTCGGCGCTGTGCTGCTGCTGTAGCCGCGTACTCTCCTGATCGTGCTGCGCACGCTGCTCAGCCATCTGATTGGACAAGCAGGCGAGAAGAGACTTCATAAGCCAACACACACTCAGCGCAACCCTGTCGTCATGACAACTTGTCCATCCACATCCTTTCTTCGTCCTGTTTCTTCCACCACTTTCCTCCAACCAGAACACCCATGTGTCCAACGAATCTGGCATAACTAGAAGGAACGTGGAAAAAGAAGGAAAAAAAACCCCTAGAAAGTTAGTTTGCCTCCCGAATTTGTCGGAGGGCGACACGATGTGATGTGTTTACATCTGTCTGGCTTTCCCAACCCTCCCAACTCCCCTGCTAAATGTACAGGCTGGCCTTCAAATGTCCCACTCGCTCTTCAAACTTGTCCTATTCACAGATCGGCGAATAAAAAGAGCAGCTAGTTTGTGCTCAGCAAGAAAGCTGGCAGGGGTTAGCCATCTGGTCGCAGTAACCACCCAATGCCCCATGCTATGCGCCTGACAGCATGTGAAAATCGGCTTAGGCAATGAATATGATGATTATTATAACCCAAATCTGAAAAAAAGCTTAAGAAGGAGGCATGGGCAGCAACTTTGAAAAGATTCTTAACAATTCTTGACAGTGTTCCCCCTCTCGTTATTAGAATATCTGGATTAATTTGAACATCAGCTTCAGATTCCTTGTTCTCAAGGTTCATAAGAAAATGCAAGTAGCAATTAGCAGGCTGCGATCTTTAAGGATTATGGTGCTATAGAGTGGATTCTGAAGTCAATGTGTAATAAAGACCTGTAAAAATATTACAACAGAAAAAGGATTGGTGAAATATAAACCTACTGAGACTTAAGTCTGAACAAGTGTGTCAGCCCCACAAATAAAAAAAAACTCAAATTTTTCAAGGCTTAATCATTCTGTCAGCTGAGACAAGTCTGTTTACCAGCCTGGCTGTAAGCGGAGTCACCTGCTGAGAGGTGAGCCTGGCTGCTGAAGCTCCCACACCCGAGCTCCAAGCCTTTCCCAGGCTTCGTCCGATTCCCACTCCCCCATGGCGGGGGGACAAGCGACCCCCACACCATCCAAATGTGCAGGCCCGGCCGAAGCCTTGAAAAGACAGCAGGGGCCCGGGGCCCGTTTGCCTCCCTGCTTTGAAGCTAATCCCTGCACATTGTCCATGACGGCACCCAACCTGGCCTGCCAGAGAAGAGAAGATCGACAGCCTCTGTGCCCGGTGTCCGCTCTGCCCATGTCGCTATCTCTCAATGCCGAGTGCTAATCAGAGCAGGTGATAAATGAGGAAGCCGGATTTGGTCCCCAAACTCGGAGCTGGGCTACAATAGTTATTTCATTTTAGCAGCCATGAATTTACTCCTCAACTTTGGATGTAGGTTGGTCAAATGTCTTCAGAAAAAGGATGAAGATATGACTTAAAATGTGCCTCTCTGATAAACAAGTCAACACGTAGAAAAAGTTGAAGATCTTGATCTGTTCATCAAAGTGAACCTACTTATTAATGCAGAAGTTTTTTGATGAATCATTTGTTTACTAGAGTGCCTCGTGTCCTCTTGTAGACAAACCAATTTCTTATTATTGAAGAAGTTTCTTGTGGCTAACACACTGCTTTGGGCTTCACCCTTTCCAGGGTGCAGGAGCCTGACCTGAACAAACAACAGACAACATTTCACTCTTGACATTGAAACCAAATTGTTATGTTTGTATCAGCAATATGATCGAGGTTCTGATCTCAATGCTGGATCTGAGCAAGTCATCCAGCCTAAGAACCAACTGACCTTAAAATAGTGTAAACACCCTTCTGTCTCTATGAACTTTGACTGTTTTTTAACTTATTTTCTGTCTAGGCTTTGTAACAAACTGTGACACCATAATGTGTTTAAAATATGAGAAACAGACAAGTTAAAGATGAAAGGAGAAACCTAAAAAACTTTCTGCAGCTGATTAACATTATCTAAAAGTCAAGTCTTTAAAAATAAATGTAAACATCCAGCAAAGACCTGAAAACAGGAACTGAGATATCTTTGCAAATCATGTTGGTGCTAAAATACTATTTGAAATATCTAACTGTGTTGTCTTTGGTACTTTTTATAGATTCAGTCAAAAAATGGGATCAAATTGTGTTTTGAGGCAAACTGCTGGTAACAAAGTGTCTAAAGATCCAATTTAAAAGTAATGTTTTGCTAATTTGTCTGTTATGTGTGGAGTTTAGGAGCCTTTTTATCCCTAAATGATTCATAGATCGGAGTTAGGCATCTTAAACAAAAAACACTAATCTAAATGGTCAAGTACTGGACAGAAAATGAGTCGAAACTCCTCCAATAAACCCTGAAAGACCTTCAGAAAGCTTTAAAGTGCCTGTGACTCCATATTTAAATCACTTTATATTAAACAGGTGTAATCTTTGATGCCTCTAGATCAGCGTTGCACCATTATAACTCAAAATACGCTGTAATTATTTCCTAACGAGCAACTCAGAGATCAGAAGAAAGCGCCGCCTTCCGGTTCTGCTGGGTTTCTCCTTATTTGGCAGCCTGACACTTCTGCTGCAGCAGGGGGCAGTGCCGTCGCGTGAAAGAGAAACGAAACTGAAACTAAACACTACACGGTCTATGGGCAATGGCGGCGGCACTGCCTCGCTCCAGTTGCCGTGAACGTGCATGTGGGAGGAGAATTTACCATATAAGCAAGTCCGGATCACTATGACCTCATAGCAGGCTGGAGTGAAAAAAACTGTTTGAAACCTGGGTCTGAAATCTGGAAGAGCTTCTCACTGGCTGGACTAGGAGACAGATGGACGCCGTTTTTTGCTCTTTCTGGCAGGTTTAAGGTGAGAACTCAACGTTGCAACATGATAGATAAGTCAGAAAACATGGAAACCGATGTCATGGGCACTTTAAGAACTGTATTGTTCAAACTCAATTTAAAAAACTGCAAGAAAGTAGGCTTTCTTGAGAATAAAATATCAAATGAGGGACCTTGCAAGACTTTTGCATTGTACTATAAACTGTCCAAATATATATAAAACACAAATCCATACAGAAAATGTTCCACTGGGATGGTCGGATTCTTGGGAAGCATCTGGATGAAAAAATGGGTAAAATATCAGCTATGAGTAAAAACAACAACAAAGATAAAAACAAAACAAAAAGGACAGAAGATGACAGAAAACACAGTCAGCAAAGATCTTGGCTGTGACATCACATCAGGCACGTGCAGCAGTGGATGCTGGGTGCTGAGGTTCTTTAAAAGGGACCAGTGTGGCGGTTATGAGGGAAGACTGAGTCAGTTAGAGCACAGCTTGGTGCCACAGACACAGTGTGAATGTTTTGCATGAATTAAGGCGGGATAATGAGGTAATGGGCTTCTTTCAATGCTGGGGGGGATGTCTGACATTTCTGGTACAGAGGAGGGGGAAGAGAAGCACAGAAGAGATGGGCTGTCTGGTCTCAGCAGGGAAGGCTTGAGCGCATCAAAGAAGAGGGAGGAAAAAAAATAAAAAGAAAACCATTTTTCCCTGACTGTAGGGTTTGACGGCCTGTGAGTGGTGCTGAGTATTGATAGAAGTGCCGTTTTATCTGTTTGTACACCTACATGTTCATAAAATAGACTCCTGTATCGTTTATTCGCTCAGTCTAACACCTGATGTGTGAACTTGTTGAGGATTTCCTTTAACTGTGAAGCTCATGACATACCAACCTTGTGACGAACCTAGATTTCTCTGGACATTGTGTGTTTTTCTTTTTTTTCTTAACCAAAGGTCTGATTTTTATGTAAATGTTTGTTTACAGGAATATAATTTTCATCAATTTTTTATACTTGTTCACATAGACATATCATCTATTTATTTTGTCAAATAAATTTATTTTCAGACAACTCTTCAGCCGTGGCGCAAATCAATGAACGAACGGTTCCTCCACTTCCTAGAAATAACACTGGCCTCATATCCTCCATTCACATCAATCTACAGCAAATTACATGCAACGTGAACTCCATCTGGCCAGAAAATGAGTGTTAGCGTGCTTATTAACACACAGGTTGAGTACCAGTTTGATGCCTGGAAAGCAATCATGTTGTGGATACACATGGGAAATAGAGATGTTACAGCAGTTAGTGCTGCGCGCTCCCCAGACTCATGTTTTTCCACATGATCAGACCGTACATAGAGACATGAAGCAATACAACCTATTAACACTGGGTTTTACTGCCTGCTGTCAAAAGGCAAAAGGCGGGTGATGATGATCTTGTGTGTTTGTTTGCCTGTGCATTAGCAAAATGTCTCATGACCTAGAGAACTGATTTTAATAAAACTCTCAGACAGTCTTTGTTGGATGTACATTGCTGTGAAAACGTATTTGCCCCCACACAGATTTCTTCTGGTTTTCCTTAACCTGAGTAAATACAAAATGTAGTTTTCAAATGAGGATTTAATTTATTAAAGGGAAAAATCTATCCAAACCAACTTGGTTCTATGTGAAAAAGTTATTGGCCTTTTTGTTAAATCATGAATTAAAGCGGCTCTCTGGAGCATTTTTCTATGTATCAAAGTTTTCTAAATGTTTTAAATGATATTTCAGGTCTAAACTATGATCTATGGGTTGAGTTCCACAACATCTGTCATTCTGATGAAGACCCTCCTTCCTCCTAGAGACCTCTTTCCATTATTTCTTGCCGCCGACATTTTTCAGCCAATGAAATTCAAATTTCTGCATTCTCTCAACATGCACGCGCATCGACCAAACCTGTACCAGTAGGGGGCGCTGTCATACAGGACGCTCCGTGTGTTTCTCTGCCGTCTCAGCCGTTCACTGAGGACTCACAGCTCATTTCTACTTAAAACCTACCCATTCCCCAGATAAAGACGGGTTTATTTTTATTTTTAAACCTTTCACCTCACAGAATGGCAAGACTTGACAGGATTATGCGTTTATTTTGGTCAGAAAGTTCATCCAGGGCCGAGTCAAGTTCAGCTTCAGAGTCCAGCAGCAGCTCTCTGCTAACAGAGCTAATATCAGAAGCAGCAGGGACAGAGAGGGCTCATCAGACCCTCGTAGTATTGTTGGAATAAGATTGTGAACTGTGAGTGATTAAACCCTACACATTGAGCGGTACAGTTCATGTCCGAAGTATATGCGCTGCGTGCACGCGCGCACATGCGACCGGACGCGCGTGTCGAGATGTTTTGAGGAGGAGCCTTTGGACGCTAGATTCAAAAACTGCTCTCCTGATGAAATCCTCCGGAGTGCCGCTTTAATTACATTATTTGGAAAGCTGAGTTCAGTTCCACTAGCCACACCTCCTGCCTAATTACAGACCGACTTGTAGAATTAATAAATCACTTCAATAGAACCTGTCTGACAACATGAAGTAGGCTAAAAGATCTCAAAAAGCAACACATCATGTCCTGTTCTAAAGAAATGCACAAACATAAGAACCCAGAACAACATCTAAAGCACTGCAGGCCTCACATGGTTAATGTTAAGGTCAGAGGTCATGATTCAGCAATAGGAAAGAGACCAGACTATAAATGGTCTCCCGAGAGTTCCAAAGATGAAACCTCTCCTGACCAAAAACAATAAAAGGGCAAAATGAAACTTTTGGAAGGTGTACGTCCCATTTCATGTTGAATAAAACTAACTCAGTATCTCAGAAAAACATCACTCCAACATTCAGACCTGGTGGTGGTAGTGTGATGTCAGGGTCTGCTTAGCTGCTTCAGGACCTGCATGACTTAATTGATCGAACCATAAATTCTACTGTCTACCAGAAAATCCTGAAGGAGAATGTCTGACCTTTGACCTTAAAATGCAGTTCATGTTGGAAAACCCTCCAATGTGGAAAAATATGCAAAGAAGAGTGGAACAAAATGTCTCCATTGACGTGAGAGACTTATTACTAGTTATCACTAACACTGGGCTGTAGATGTAATTTAGGAGACAATTACTTTTTCCACATAGGGCATGGGTTGGTTTGGATAGATGTGTTTCCCCTTGAACAATGAAATCATCATTTGTACTCTAACAGTATGGTCTAACAGACCATGCAAGATTTTTGTGTAAAACTTTTGGGTAACCATTTGCATTAGAATCAACTGAGCCTGTTGGTTAGCAAATCATCCCACAAACCACTGTAGAAATGTGAAAAGGCCTTTTCAACACACCTTGTTAAAGAAATACAAAGTCATAACTCCTCTTAGATTCTGACCAATCAGAAAGAATTTAGGGTTCCCCTTTCTTAATCAGTCCAGACTAGGACACTTCCAATCAGAGGACTGAAACCTTCTAAGGCATTAATGTTGGATAAGCTGTCATCAGGTGGAATTGCTTCTAGTGAAACAGAGTCATTTTTGGAGTTGGCTGCTAGTCTTGGAAAAATTTTCATAGGATGTGCACCTACAACTGATTCGTTTTAAGTGTCAACTCCATTCAAGATGGCTGCCACGACAAAAAAAAAAAAAGCCTAAAAATAGCAAATACAAAAGGGCTATCATTTAGCTTTTTAAAGATAGAGCTAAAATTGTGTGGTAAAATGGTGAGGTAGTAATGAAATTCATTACAAACACTGACTGATAACAGATCTAGTATTATGTGAGACTGAGCACAATGCTACTTTCGTTTGACCAAACAGCTATGCTGCCATCCTTTCTCAACATTAGTGGATATTAGTTTAAAACGGGCATGAAAAGCAGCAGGTGACACACATTCCTTCTTAGAATAATAGGCCTTTTACTTATTTTTGACATCTATTGGAAGCATAAATACACAATTATTTATATTCTGGTGGTATGAAAAAAGAATTAATAATCATTATTTTAGATTATATTCACTATTATTGTTTGCAGTAACTACATTAGTTATATTTGTCTCATATATCAAATGTATAAAAGCAAATGAATATGATTAAAAGTAGGAACTATTCTTACAGTTTTGCATAATAAGATCAGCTGCCTCCAATAACTACAGTCATGGTTTAATTAAATTGAGTGTCACTCTATCAGTGGGATTCATTTCAGTGTGTTTCAGTAAGATATCTTGACTCCTAATTGAAGAGGAGCAGCAGAGATGAAAACGATAAGTGAACCATGCATCTTCCAAGCAGACTGCATTAGTTTTCAATTGGAAACATTTAAGATATTTATTGAGCTGGAATCTGAGTTTAATCTAAAGCGTGTCCCTTATCATGAGATATTAATCAGGCGGAACAGATGGGAATGAATAACAAGGCGATTCCAAACGGATGTCAGCTCCGACAAGGCGAACGTTTGCTGATGATATATGAAAGGTAGCGACGTGACAACGATGATGATGGTGTGTGCAAGAGGCCTATTTCCCCTGACTGCATGACGAGCTCAGGAGCAAAAAAAGATTCACAAGAACGGAAAGTTACAGCCTCATACAGACCTGCTGCTCGTATTTCTGTCTTAGAGCATCAAGTTGCTGAGAGAACTCTTTGTCCTGGTTCTCCCGGAGGGTTTTGGAACGGATCAGGTCCTTCTCTACTTTCTCCATCTGGAGGCGTAACAAGGAGTCAAGGACAAGAGCAAAATCTAAGTTATTTTGAAAATAATTCAACACACAAATGAATCATAAGCTGGGGTGATGTACAAAAATGTATGTTGATGTGGTGTGTACTCTTCTCACAATATAATATTTTTGAAAATATTGGTATTTTTTGCAGCACAATATATTAAATTTGGTGTGCAAAAATCATTTAAAAAGAGCTGACCTTTAACGTCAACTACTTTTAATATATTTAAGTACTTTAGCAAACGATCTAAATCTTGCCATTTCATAATTTTAAATATCTTTGTGAAAATCAAGTTTACAACAGTTCTGGGTTTGGTCCTACCTGATTTCACTGGAACCAGTGGTCAATCGGGTCCCATTTTCATAGACTTCCCTTTGACTGTAGCTGTTTGCATCCTGACAGCAACTTCATATGCAACATCTCATACTGTATAAGCTGCAAAACCTACAAACACTAGGAAGTAGGGCTGCACAATTAATCCTTAAAAAATCATGATCTCAATTCATACTTGTATGCAATCTCATTTCCAAATGACAGCAATTAAAAAAAAAGAAGACAACGATTGTACCGCATTTGATCCGAGACATAATCTGCATGAAAACAAGCGCTCCATATTTCTCCCTAAAATGACAAAGTTCAAAATTGTTATTATTGTTAAAATTATTCAAAGGCTGTGTATGTAAGAAAAGACAAGAGAGACATTTATTGTTTTTATGTTCGGTGTCAGCTGTTATGAAGTTGATGTGCAATAAATATTTACATCGGAAAAAAAATCGTGAGAGAATTGTGATCTCAATTCTAAGCAAAAAAAATTGTGATTCTCATTTTATCCAGAATTGTGCAGCCCTACTAAGAAGGATGTGGTCCCTGTATTCCTGCTATAGTAGTATTCCTGCGATCCAGTGGACTACAATCTGTGGGATTCCCCAAGAAGGTCAAACAGAAAAATGAACAATGGAGGAACTGAAGGCAAAAATGAAGGGGAGCTGGCAGGAAATTACTCTCACATACACAAAGAGTTCAACTAGGTCATGGGAAAACCATCAAAGAGCCATCTGCAGGAACTTTTGAAAGTGAACCAATATCCAGTTAGAACAGCAGCTTAGGAGTGGTGTTACCTGAAACAAGCAAGCGCTGACCATGAAGGAAAAAAGTGAGGGAAAAAACCCGGCTCACCTAGCTGCTTCTCTGGATTCTTGCTGTTGGCTTTGGTTATTTTTCTTTTTAAACTAAAATGTGATGCACTCTACTTCACTTCCTCTCTTTGGTTCACTGGACATTCCGATTTTATTTCACACCGTAGGTGAACAGAGACCCATGTTTTCAGGTGAACCACAGTTTGCATGTTTGATCCAAACCAGGGTTTGAATGCACCTCGACACCCGTCCAATCAAAGTGTTCCATCAGAGGAAACACACTATGATCTGTTTAAAGCAAACCAAACAGCTTTGGTGTGAAAGAGCCCTTATTCCAGTGAAATCAGGTAGGACAAAAATCAGAATCACATTTTTTGAGACTCAATTGTAAATCCCACAAAAAGATGAGTAAAGAAAGAAAAAAAATACATTTTGAGGAAATATTTGGGACATCTGTAGGTTGCTGAGGCTAGAAATGTTTCATAAAATTCTATCAAAGTTTTTTTTTTAAGTAGCTGAAACATTCAATTCGAATTACATCAACTTGTAAAATGTTATCGTGAATAAGTTTGAACACATGTTTCTGTGGTAATCTTTTACAATTGGATGTAAATAAAACAAAGTGACAACTGGAACATACTTATGTAATAACATAACATTTGATCTCTCTATAAACTTATTATGGTATAAAGTGCACATCATATATTATATATGTATTCAGATCAAAGCCAAAAAGGTTAAATGCAATACATTATTAATCCCAAAAGGAAACTAAATTATATATATATCATTTTAACTTTCTTTAAAGTCTAAAAAGTTTTATATTGGCTGTTCATGTGATCAACAATAGAAAATGTAATTTGCAAAAACATCTTTACATTTCAGCTACGCTGTTAGGAAATCTCATGAAAGTCTTAATTTGTTTTTATTATTTCACTTTGAATGCTAAAGCCTCCTTTGAACTACACAAGCTACAGAGATTTGATTCTGTATGACGCTTCTTTTAAAAAAAAAAACCCAAAATAGGGCAGATTCTTTCTTTTAAGTGTGGTCTAAAAGTGAGGAAGCAGATTTTTAAAAGGAGAGAAAGAAAGACAGACAGAGAGAACGGAGTGATTCAGATAATCCATTTAGATATCACACCATCTGCAGAGAGAAAGAGGGAGAGACGGAGAAGACGATGAAAGGAATGATGGGAGGATGAGAAAAAGAGAGTAAAAAAACTTCTTTTGAAGTACTTTCTACAACATTAAAGCCTTAGCAGGAGGATGTGATGCAGCGAAGCACGAGCAGGGTGGGGAGGAGAGGCAGAGGAAAGCGAAAGAGGGAGAGAAGATGACAGGGATGCAGAAGAGACTGCTCCCCTCTCTCCCACGGCTTTGATGTGGGCTGAGGATAAAGTCAGATTGAAGATCAGGATGCCAGGGGCTCAATGGGAAAAGAAGGAGAAAGCAAGAGGATGGAAGGATGAGTGAAGCAGAGAGTGAGGAAAGAAGGAGGAAAAACATGTTCAAGAGGAAAAAGTACAAATATTTTAAAATAATCATAATGAATTATAAAAAAAAACATTTCTATGCATCTATCTAATATTACTCAAGAGGTCTAGGACTCTGTGACCATGAAGGCGCACGGTGTTTTATAACTTGGTACGTTTTAGGGTACACGTGCAAGTATTATAATAAATTTCCTCTGGTTATACGACAAACTATTTAAATTCAGTCTGAGGAAACAAAGGTCACAAATATCCATGCATAAACTCAACTCCCACACATAAACTCATTTTCTTACAAACCTCCAAACACTCAGATTAGGTGAAAAACTTTTATTAATCAGTAACTTAAAAACTTGCAAATCCCTAGAACACGTAGCCCTTTAAGACATTTAGGACCACACTGAGCGCAGCCTTGTCAATAGAGCACACACGGAGCACTGATCGGCTTGCTCAACAACAAAAAAAGGCCTGTAGCTAAACTGGCTTAAAGGACGGCATCACAAGTTTTAAGCTGAGTGCATATTGATTGGAAAACTCCTCCAATAAGCAGCAGCCCACGCAGCGCCGAGTGCTGATCGTGAGGCAGGGCTGATGGACTAATTAGTCTGACTGCTCACTGTGCACGACCTGCTCTCTGTTAGAACCTGACCCGCCTCTGTCGTGCCCACTGAAAACTACCGAGGTCAGAAAGTGTTAGCGGAGAAATTAATGTTTAATGAGCAAAATTGCATTTCATTTAATTTATTCAGGCATGCCAAATAAGCACAATTTGCTGGAGGGTGATGATGTTCTTGGCTCCAACATATGGATTTTTAGTAGGAGCAGCTTAAAAGGTGCATGAATTTTATAAAGTTACGAAAACTGAGTAAAAAGTCATCTGATTTTGCATTCAACAGGAAGTAAAAACAATGTGATTGTTACTGATTTTCTAGATGTAAATGTAAAGATTAGAGTCGCACTAATGGCTGTTTTATAGGCCAATTCCGATTTATAACTTTTTTGTAAAAATCTATAACAGCGACGATATGCAGCAACAGCAAACAAACAAAAAAGCTTATAGCTCTTTTATAAAACGCTAAAAAACTTTAAAGTACACAAGTTCTCACAAAGTAAACAGCTGGACTTAAATGTGTTACCTGTTTAAGTAACAGCTGAAAATGTAGCTGTAGAAACCTTTCCCCGTAGAAAATTCATGTTTTCTTGTATTCGACTCTGACTGACTCCGTTTTGAACGTCGCACAGATAATAAAAATAACTTCCTCACTCAGAAAATACATCCTGCAACATGCTATTATAGCACACAGTTCAGATGTCATGTTTTAATCCAACAGCAATAAATACATCTGATGTTTGAAACTTGATTGCGAGTCATACTGTCAGATTCTGATGTTTGTATGAATTGGTGAGTGGTAGAATTGTATTTGTGTATCAGACCTGGACTTTCATGTCAGCGTAGGCCTTCTCAGAGCTGAGCTGCACCTGCTTCTTGAACTGCTCCAGCATCTGATCGGCCTGTTGGGTCTGCTGCCGCTGACTCTCTCTGGCTCTGTCCAACTGGCTCTCCATCTCCCTTTAAAGCAAACACACACAAAGGAATGAAGCGGCTGTAACCTGCCATAAATCAAAACTGAACAAAAGAAAGAAAATGATTGTTTCTTTGACCATATCTCCACAATCATCTAATCCACCGTTAAAAGAATTTGAGATTTCCTGACATGATGGGAAATACATAATCCTAATTATGCCTCTAAACCTATCCATGTACATTAATAGTCCTATTTCACTGCAGACATTTTGACTTGAAAGAGTAGATAGAGGAAGCACATTCAGTTTCACTAAGCAACTTCTACTTATGTTATTTATTTGATCTTTATATAATTTAGTGAATATTTTAGATTTACTGTATCGTGGAAAGAAAGTATTTTAAACACAGTTCCACAGGATCATCTCACTTTCATGCACTATAAACCTAATGTGTGTGTCCTCCATGCCGGTGTACTGCTGCCAAATGTCAGGTCACAGAGCTGGAGGAGGAGAGGATTGACAGGCAGCTTAATGGGGGTGGTTGGGGGGGACTCATACTGGGAACTGTCAGAGTGTAACCCAGCCACGACTTCATATGCAGCACAACCGAGCAGCTGTCAAGCTCAACAACACAAGGGGCGCACAGAGGACAGGAGTGTCGAGATGCATGGGTAGGAAGAATGACAGAGGTAGGATTAGAAAAGGAAGGGGTTATTTTCTGCAACCATCCATCCATCCATCCATCCATCCATTCATCCATCCATCCACCCTTCCCTCTCTCTATGGGTCACAGCACTTGTCCTCGTTCCAGCTGACACAGGGGCAGTGGGTGGGGTGCAGCCGAGACTGATCAGTCAGTCACAGAGCTGACATTCTCATATTCAGACCTGAAGGCAATTTCAGACCCTCAATTAACCTAAATTCCAATTCAAATCTGGAAGATTTTTTTTTTTTTGCTGTGGGCCAAAAGTGCAGCTCCTGTTAAATTAACACTGCAGTTTAAGGCTGACTGATGATTCAATTTATTTTGCATTTTTACAAATGCAAAGGGGGCACTGTCACAAATATTCATACGACAAAAAATGAAAGGAAAAATATTAGGATTAATATTGTTTTCATGTGTGGCCCTGCGATGGACTGGCAACCTGTCCAGGGTGTCCCCCGCCTCTCGCCCCTTGACCGCTGGAGATAGGCACCAGCTCCCCCGTGACCCTCTGTGGAGGATGAAGCGGTTAAAGAAAATGGATGGATGTTTTCATGTGTGTGTGTGGCCGTTTCTCCTGTTCCTGATACATGAATGCTCCTAAAAGGTGTGGATAATTATCCCCTGGATGACTGAGTGAGTTGGGAAAAGGACTTCTGGCCAGTGGGGGAGACTTTATACCAATTAGGAAATACAACTAATACTAAGACAAACAACAAGGGGAGGAAAGAGACAGTTTGCAATTTTCAGTGTGTCAACCTGGTCTTGAGCGTTCTAACTGCACACACACAAACCTGCAGAGACTATTCAGTCCAAACACACACATTTCCAAAGTGTGTAGTGATTATTCCTTTCTCAAAATGAAAACAATTTTTAGTGTTTACAAAAACCAGAACACTGACAGCAGAAACATTAAAAAGAGCTGAGAACAAAAGCAGAGGATTGAGAAAGAAAGTCTCTCAGCAATTTTGGTCTCTTTTTGGACATCAAACACCTTGTTTTTTTGTCCCTTCTCCCCCAAATTTGTATACACTGTAATTATTAATCTAACTCGTTGCACGACTGCCTCTCGGACTCAGTCAGACACAAAAGAATGTGTGGAGAGACTATGATGGAAAAGAAAAGGGAAGAGGAAACAGAAAGGATGTCACAAAAATAGCAGTCAAACTTCCAAAGGCAGAGCAGGAAAAATGAATCGAATGTGCGTCTCGCTTCAGAGAGAAGGGAGGCTGCATGCCGGTGTATGGGTGTGTGCACATGAGTGTACACAGGCCTTTGTTCATGAGGCACAGCTCCAAACTCTCTCTGCGACTGACAACAGCAACTCAAAGAGAGCAGAGTGACTATGTTGGAACTAGCTGCTGGGCTTACACCTCTAAAGGATACGCCACATATATCAGCTGCACTGATGGACTAAAATGTAGCACCTGGAAACATTTTGAATGTTCTGGCCAATTTAATGTGTGTTTATGCGTAAATATCCCTTTAAAATTTCACAGCACCTCAAAACAAACACTTGATTTATTTTTTGCTTTGCACACATGAAACCTTTTCCTGCAACAAGTAAGCCCTTCTGACGATACAAATCTTTTTTATTTTTACAAGTATTTAAATAATCTTTAGTCAAAATTTTTAGATGTTTTTTCAACCAGATTTACCTCTAAATTTTAAAGATCCACCTCTAAAACTGTTAACATAAAAAAAAAACCACACTTCAAAACAGTTTAAAAATCCCTTTAAGATGAAAAGGTCAGGTGTGTCAGTGTGTGTGAGAATGTGTGTGGTCAGACAGCATGTCACCATCAATAACAGGGCAATGAGGATGAGATGAGAAGACAGAGAAAAGGGAAAAAAACAGGGTGGCCTGGCAAGGAGAAGTGGAGAGGGAAAGGAAGGGTGCCAGCGCCAGGGCGGCCCGTCGGCTTTAAATGGATATCTGGTCAGAAAAGTGGAAGGAGAGGAGGCTCAAATTAAAGATGTGCCTTCTCTAAAGAGGAAGTCCTGTCATCCCTCAATGCTAAACGGCTGTTTAAAAGGGGAGTGAGAGAAGGGAGGCGAGGAAAGACGAGCGTTTGTACTTGAGGGTGAAGGAGCCTCCGCTGTTCAGCCGTCGACTACACAGGAGGGGGAAGGCTTGTTTTACGACCACATGCTACCTTTCTTATTGTGCATCATAACTGAAACTAATGCACTCACACGCATGCACATAAACACATCCATACAGTTAATATTAACGTGTACAATGAAGCCGACACATAGCAAAAAACCTGATTACTTATGCAAACACCCTTTTTATGTAAGCAAAGAGTTTAACAATTGTATGGCCTGATGTGGGTGGAGCAGCACATGGCAAACAGGCTTGACTGTAAGCTGCATATGGATGCCTCTGGTCTGTAGTATAAAAGGACTGAGAGAGAGTGTGTATACGTTGTGTGTGTGTGTGTGTGTGTGCGTGTGTGTGTGTGTGTAAGCGCATGCAAGTGCCTCGCATCTGCGTTTGTGAGCTCATCCAAACGGAATGATAACGAATCCACAGACACATCAAAGAGGCCTGGAAAAAAAGAGGGAGCACATAAAAAGAGAGAAAATGCAAAACTGAAATATTCAGCGCCCTCTGAAGAAAAAATAAAACAGGCTTGGTTTTCATCCGCATCCCCAGAGAAAGAGAAAGGGGAAAAAAAGATTGAAACAAGCGTCGAATGAAAGACAGACCACAAATAAGTTAGCACGAGAGAGAAAGAGAGACAGCACAAGGGCAAGAAAATATAAAAGACAGGAAGAGTTGAAAAGAGGCATAGAAACAGAGCATCATTGGGCTGGACAGCTTTAAAACGGCCTACAAATGTGGCCTTTTTGAAAAAAGCAGCTGATGTTAAAACATCATGGCTACATACGTAAAAGGAATGAGGCACTTTTATTATCCACAGAAGCACCAGTAGATACATGTAGTCATCTGGGGGCTTGAGTGGAACCGTTTGGGAGAAGTGCTGCCAGCAGCTTTTAAACTAACTCAGCCTTAAAGAGACACGAAGTCTCCTTTACTTCATGTTACATGTTCAACAACCATTCAAATAGATATTAAGCTAAAATAATTAGCTTTGTTTTCTAATTAATCAAAAGAAAACTGATCAAAGATGTTTTTCCTAAACTGAAAAACACTGACTTGAGTTATGGACACTTGAGATGGTCTATTTGTAACTTTTTAAAAAAACTTTGTGGATATTTTTAAGACCAAAGAAAATGTGTTTTTAGATGTTCTTTGAATGTAGATCAAAAATAGTCCTAGTTGAAATCTGGGGGAGTTGCAGAGGGAAAAGGGGCTTCAATCAAACACTAGTGGATGTGACAGATGACATTTCAGTTCATCTTTACAATCTAGTAAATCCAGTGGTTTACATCTCACTTGTTAGCATCTTTTACCTTAAGGTTAATTAAACACCCAAAACAAGAATTAGGATGAATCTAATGAATTTCTGGTCAAGCTCAACACATTGATTTCTTCTTCTTCTCTTTGTATTTAAATGCTGATTTGCTTCATGAATTATGCAGCATAATCTGCTAGTCATCTGGGCACAAGTCCCTATAGTAAACATACTGTATTTACATTTCCTCAAACATAATACAGTAGATAATAATTAGACTGGAGGGATTTTAATATAAATCCTAAAAATTGAGTTGTTTCACAGCAACATGGAGCTGGTTTGAACTGATATGAACTCATTATGTTGGAGCCTGTTTGTAACAGAAATATAAATGAATGACCAAAGCAGATATAAATGCATCATAATAATTGTTTTAATCTGCTATTTGTTCAACATTTAAAAAAACAAATTCTGGCTACCAGCTCTATGATGATGAGTTAGGCTCTGCTCAATGAATCTGAAGCTATTTGTGAACTTTTGCATTAGTTACTTAGACACATTCTCATGCTGGTGCATGTGTTTGAAGGCCAGTTTTCAACAGGTAACCACGGTGACAGAGACCTAATATCAAACAGGAACCATAAGTCTGGCAAAAAACAAACAATGAACCATCCAAGAACTTTGGAATGGTTAAGTTTGGAAAAAAGAAACTCGATATTCAGAGGAAAGACTACAGCCAACAGAGATCCACCAAAGATTGTTATGTTTTCATATTTTCAATATAGGCACTGTTGAATTATATAAAAATAAATGACAGGTGTTGAGGCTGAAATGATTCCTTGGATTATTTGAATAATTTGCTCACAAAAAATCCTTGAGGCGACATTAATAGTGTCGAGGTTTCATTTAAACCAGGTGACAAACGTGAATTGTTGACAAATAGTCAGTAAGGGTTCAGTGATAACAGATTAACAGATCTGGCATTGATCGACTTAATGGAAGAAATAACAGAATGTATTGACAGTAAAAAATTGGAGTGTTTTTAGACTTTAAAAAAGCATTTGACATGTTCAATCATGAAATTCTAAAAATAAAAATAGAAAAGTATGGGTTCAGGGGAGTGGTATCAGATTGGATAAAAAGCTATGTAGTAAATAAAAAACTATTTAATAAATGAGTATGAATCTAATTTGAGGGAGATTGCATGTGGAATACCTCAAGGTTCAGTACTAGGTCCAAAAATGTTTATCATGTACATAAATGATATTTGTAAGGTATCAAAGATGCTAACATTTGTATTATTTGCAGATGACACAAATGTTTTTTGTTCAGGTGGGGAATTGCCACAGGTGGTGGAGATGATCACAAAGAAAATGAACATAGTAAAAATGTGGTTTGATATAAATAAGTTATCATTAAATCTTGATAAAACTAAATCTATGTTATTTGGAAACCAAAAGGAAAATGTCAACGTTGAAATATGTCTTCAATGTATATGTAGAGAGAGTAAATCAAATCAAATTTCTGGGAGTGATCATAGACCACAAAGTCTGTTGGAAACCACACATAACTTATGTTAGGGGGAAGTTGGCAAGGAGTATTGCTATCTTGATGCAAACAAAGCATATTCTGGACCAGAAAGCACAGTACACAGTATATTACTCATTAATATTACCATATATGAGCTACTGTGTAGAGGTATGGGAAAACACATATAAAAGTAATACACAAATAATAAGTATAATGCAGAATTACACATTTTTAAAGTCTGGAAATCACAAATGATAGATAAATCAAGTCTGAAACCTAATAAAAGAACTCCTTATAAATGTCTTCTTTGTTGTTTTTGTGATACTGAACTGACGTTTATCTCACCTCCAGCTCCCCTTTATCACAGTTACCATGAGAGAAAATAGTGATGAAGCTTTTTAATATTCAGGATCCATACCTCCACCTGCCCCCACACCTAACTGGGATAGCTTCTGATCTCTGACCGGACCAGAGAGCTTCCCTCCAGTCTTCCTGGGATGGGAGAGGAATGTTGAAACCAATAAGACCACTTCAAAGACACACAAGGTATAGAGCTTAAAAAGAGCATATTGGATGCACATTCACCATAGAGGGGAGGCCTATCTCATGCATGCATGGGGGTGTGTGCACAAACACTACACAGGTGGATGATGACGACTACACACACGTGAAATCTGTTCGAATTGCTGAGAGGTGATAACAGCAACAACAATAAAACAGAAGCTTTGCAGTGGAATGTGAGGAAGTGTAAAGTGGTTTAAAAATGCAAAAACGTAAAAAATAAGAAAACAAAAAAAATGTAATGAAATCTGACTACAGAGTATTTTTAGAGATGCATTGAGCAGCCACTCGTCAAGATGATTAAAATGCGTCTTTACATGCTAAATTACAACAACTTCAGTGTGTATAATGTTAACAATAATGTTAAACTGTTTGTTTCTGACAAAATCAACCTGATTCCAAGTGCTGGAAAAGTTAAATATGGAGGCCAGCGTGAAAAAAATGTATTTAAAAAAGAAACAAAGACTTCTTTTAACAGTTGGGGTGGTTTTCTGATGCTTCAAGTTGTGAGTTTGAGGTCATTGTTGCAAAAGCAGACAAGCTGTTCCCCAGATGAGCTCCCCCTTCATATAAAACCTCCCCCCTTCCTCCCTCCCCTCCCTCGATGGTGCATCTCTCCATCTCTATGCAAATGCCCTGTAATGATCTGAGGCACACGGGGATGAAAGAAGTAGAAAGAAAACTTCTCTGTGCAGCTTTGTGGTGCTTTCTGTTGTTGTTGCCATAGTAACAAAGACCTGGCACTCAATTTGATACAGCAATGCTTATTTGCAGGACGATGTGCTATTCTTTTACTATTTCATTTACCACAAATGTGTATATAATGTATACAGATTGTGTTTGTATACTTTCAACAGCTGCATGGATAAACACATGCACACACCACACAGAATCTGGCACGTAGAAGGCATCTTGAGCAGTTTGGCTTGTTTAATTTTATCATCTATCCTCCCATACACACATACACACACACACACCTGCAGAGCAGTCTTGCTTTGACTTTGAAGTTCTTCTGGATCGCCTTTAAAGGCCTTCAGTGTTGCCACGGCAGCAGGCAGGTAGAAGACATCAGAGCGCTTAGTGTGTGTGTGATGAAGTGTGCTTGTGTGTATGTGTGGAGACCGAGTACTTAATTAGCAAAGAGCCCGACGGGCCAGTTGCCGTTTCTCAGTGTTTAACACTAAACGAGGGAATGACTGGCTCGTTACTGATGCTAACAACGAGAATAATTTAAGCACCAGTGGATCCGTCTGCTGCGTTTAGGCTTCTTCTTTGCTACTCGGCCGACAATGACAGGAAGCAGGCACGGCCATCAGTGTCTCCTTGTGATATTTGTGCTGAATGCTAAAGCAGAAAACTGTAAAATAAGTCCTCTTGTTGTTGAACGCTGACGGAAACACAAAGGAACAGCGGTAATAAGCACATCCTTACAGCTTCAGACGACTCCATCCTCACAAAACAATTAGAGCTCTGGTTTTACAGGACAATAACAAAAGTTCAGAAACGGTTCCTGAGCCACTGAAAACCCACTCATTCTGTCAAGTTTACTAATACAATCACAAATGGTTAAAAACCTGAAACCGGAGTGAAGTCTGTTGAGTTCTTGTGTTCAATTGTGCAGAACACGTTTTAGTTTGGGTAGAAAACTGTAAGCTGCTTGTGACACAGTAATGTAGCCCTGCATGGGATGAATTAGCCCTGTGGAATGTACTGACTGGAGTCTGTGGCAGTCCAGACTTTGAGCATAGTGTGGTAGGTAACTCTAGAAAGAAGGGAGGGATGAAACTAAAGGACAAGACAGGAAGTTACATTTTTTAAAGTTGTTAATTCAATTTATTAATATAGAAAGTTCCTCAAAAACAGCTTGAAATAAACCCAAGATCCGTTTAGTTATTATGTTAATTAGTTACAGCTATATTATAAACAGATGGTAAAGACAGGATTCATCTAACTCAATTAATAAGTTCATTTTTATAAATAAACTGACTTCACAATGTCTGAAGTTTCAACTTTCATCATTAAAGGAACCCTGAGACATAAAAGTTGTGAAATCGTCTTCAGTTTCATCACATGATCAACTGTGTACCCTAAAGCAGTGGTTCCCAAACTGGGGGGTGCGCCCCCTAGGGGGGCGCGGGATGATTTATTCAGTTATTAATTTAAAAAAAAAAATTTTTTTTATTAAAAAATATTTATTTTTTGAGTGCTAGGCAGGGTTATCTGGGGTGGACGGGAGAGATTTACCTTGCCTCTGCTTTGCTGTCCCCCCTAATCTCTCACCTGTGGGGAGCTGGTCTGAAGTGTGTCCGATTCACCGCAGCGCGCTCAGAGCTGCAGAGAGCAGGTGGGCGTGACGAGGTTGCAGTGCAGCGCCGTGCGCTCAGCGGAACACCGGTTATAATATTAACATTATTATGAGATCATGAAAAAAAGAGAGAGAAATGAGGGGTGCACATCATTTTTTTTATTGAGACACTCAGGGGAGAACCTGGTGCTGATGCGCAACTCCTCGCGGGGAGGTGAATGGGTTTGGATAGCTCTGTGTTTGCATGCTGGCGCAGCTTGTGCGTGTCAACCAGTCTTCATAGCCTGAACGCTTACGAGAGCTCCTTCAGAGCCACCACAACAGGAAGTGTAGTTAAAATCAGCATCTGATCACGGGCTGTGTGATCGGAGCGCAAAGCTCCCCATGCACAAAGACGCGTTTGGGCACCTCGTGCGCACTGACGGAGCGCACGAGTCTGGACGATTCAGTAACGAGCGCGTGCGACCTTGAACGCGCAGTGCCGGATCCGAACCTCCACAGACACCCCCCCCTCCATCTATTTTATTCTCAAATCGCACACAGGACACTGTTTGGAGGACAACTCAACACAAAGGAGATCTGCAGCAACAAGCCGCTCACACCAGTCACTGAGAAGATGAGAGAACAATTTTTTAAAGTAAAAATAAACCTTTACATTTGTTATTTTAATTTTCTCAGGGAATTTGTCATTTTTTAAAACCCATTTTGCACTGAGGCATTTTTTAAAGTTTCTATTGAGCTGTAAAAGTGGTTAGTTTGTTGTTTTTAAGAAGTTTATTTTATAGCAACATGTAGTTAAATGCAGTTACTTTTACTTGTTCAAATCTCAAAGGTTTGATGTGAAATAACCTGTAATGGAGTTTGAAAATGAGATTTGTCTGTTCGCAGTGTTTGTGTGTATATGTGTGTGGGCGCGTGCGTGCATGTGTTTGTGTGAGAGGGGGGGCACGGGAAAAAATGTGTAAAATTAAGGGGGGCCCAGAAGAAAAGGTTTGGGAACCACTGCCCTAAAGGATGCACAAGCTATATATTTATTGGCCAGGGATTGAATTTCAGTAATGGCTGGTAAATGTCTTCTTTATTACTAAATATCTGACTAACTTCTCTATTTCACTGATTACCTTTTCTATGACATCTTATCGAAATAAAATGTAAACATTACAGTGCAATTAAACCTTCTAGTTGTGTTCAAAATGTAACAAATAATCAGTCACAAGTAAAGTTCTGATCTAAGAGACTCTCCAGGTTTTCAGTTTTAGCAATTTCTCTGTTAAAAAAGATCAAAGACAGTGTGCAAAGGTTGGCTTGTTAAAACCAAACTCCACCTTAAATCAAGACTCATATGCACTGTTCTTATGATCAAAGACTGAAGTCAGTGGACATAAACAACTCTCTAATAAAGTCTGAATCTATAAAGCGATGGCTAAAATGTCTCATGGTGAGAAGCGCAGTACGCTTCACAAATTTTAGGTAAGTTTTTGGACCACAGGGTGAGTTTTAGTAAAGAAGTGGATAAGCATGATTATTGTTTATACAGTATCTGTCAAGACATGCTTGGTAAGCTAAGAGTAGATTTGAATTCTGATTCTGTAAATTAGCATTTTTTGCTGAGGGGGATTTAGTGACGTATACAAATACTGCACTTTCTGAAACCTTTCCATCCACTCTCTCTTTGCTGTACCTTAGTGCATCTTCAAGCTTGGTCATCTTCCTCTTGGCCTCCGTTTTCTCCTTCTCGGCCTCGTTGTGAACCTCCAACACCTGAAAAACAGACAGGGTGACAGTTGGACAGAGGTAGAGGTGAGTGCAAATGGAGGCACCATCAAACACCGCTCAAGGAAACTCTCCCGCTTGTATGACCTGCATACGGCCTCATCTTTTCTCTCCATCACCCCATCAAAAGCATTGTCTGAACGCTTGAAAGGCCTCTCACTCTGGATCTTTGGCAGCCACATGGGCCATTCTCATGCCCAGATACTGTACCAAGGTCTCTTTTATGTGTCTCATTTCGAGTTGAAACAGAGATCTTTCCATAGCTAATAAAAAAAGAAAATAAACACACTACTTTTTCATTATTTGCTTCCTGTCACCTTGCGAGAAGAAACACAGGAGAAAGGAAAAGTTAAGAAAAACACTGGCTGATTACAAGAAAAGAATAAGAAGCAGACATCAAAACCAAAACTACTGAGAGGCTTATTTGAAAATCTCCCTGAGCCTGAATAAAGAGAACACACAGGCCTGCTAAGTTTTTGCAGGTGTATCAGTTAAAGAGGCCTGCGTATGCTGGCCTGCCACACTTTGTAGGTATGGGACTTTGAAGATGACCCAGGTGCAGCACAGTCTTTTAACCTGATCTTTACCACAAGAAGTCTGGCTTAGACTGGTCTGGTTCAGCTCAGATTAATTAACAATGACCTCTAGATTCTAAGCTTTATGGCTTTTCCTTGACTTTAAAGAGGCTCTCTCAAAAGTAAAGTGTACAGGTAATTAAACGTGGGCCTAGGTCTGCTTTAAGGGACAGTACAAAACTCAGAAAACACTGTGATCTTTAACAATGTGCTCTCTGAGCTCCTCTGTTTATTCTGTAGCCCTCACACTAAATTGATCCTGTGTCACTTCTGCTCAGAACAGACTTAAAACCAAAACAACAAAAGAAAAACCCAACACTTTCATCCCCACTTGACTAGAGTCACTGATGCAGGACTGTTTTAATGTAATGACAGAAGTGACAGAGTGCAGCAGAGGTTTTCCTCCAGTAGAATGCACACAATACCTTTTTCTCACAGTTGATCTGGAGTTCATCCTTCTCCTGCTGAAACTTCATCTCTTGATCCTGATATTAGATAAAGAGGTAAAAATTAGAAAAGCAGAGACTCTAGAATAACTCACTTTAAGTATGCACTTGCCTTTTATGAAACCTACCTTGATTTGTTGTTGCCTTCGATGCTCGGCGTCCTGAAGCTGCTGTTTGATCTGAGCTACAGTCTTCTCCAAGTCTTCCATCACCTCAGAGGCCTGCAGGAGAAAGCAGATATCGGAAGCAATACAGTATCTTTTATTAGTCAGCAGTAAATATATGGGAAGTGCTGCGTAGACGTGTTGTGGTAACATGAACCTTAGCAGCAGACAGAGCATGTTCCTGGTGTAAGTGGCTAATGTCAGCTTCGTGTGTGACTTGCAGCTTCTGTAATGTCTGCTCATGTTGCTCACACTGCTGCTCTTTCTCCTTCTGCAGCATCATAACCCTGCACACATTTAAAAGCTTGATTAAAACGGTCCCTCCTACACATCGATTCACTATTCAAACACAAATTAAATAGTGAGATGAGTCATTGCTTTCCCGCTGTATTGTGTACCCTCTGATAATAAAGTCTAAATAACAACGGTTATGAAAATTTGCATCCCTGTTAAACCATTTTAAAACATTTTGTACCACCTGTGTTTACATATTAAACAGCTCCATACCGCCGGTTTGCTTCCTGGAGTTCAGCGCTGAGGGATGCGACGTGGATCTCCAACTGGGCCTTTTCTTGAGTGACTTTCTGACGTAGAGTGTTGCCTTTCTCCACCTCCACTGACTGCTGCCTCACTCGTATCTCCAGATCATGAATTATTTGCTCCTGAACCAGGGAAATACATAAAATAGGTAATGACATATGTGGTTACGTCAAGGATCAACGAACTGACTGTTTAACTTAATTGTTGCTTGTGTTTAGAACCAGATCAAGTGTGTTTTCTACTTCAAATGAAAAGCAAATCAACTTTTCATGGCTACATTTGATCACAGTAAAGATGCTTAAAAGGAGCCATGTGTTTGTCAGAAAGTTGGCATCAAACTTTGACAATTCCAGTAACATCACATAAAAATTAACATCAGAAGGTTTCACATTAAAGCCATTATTAAAGTTTCAAGTCCATGAAATGACATTTTAGTCATCAGTCTTTGTCTACTTTAACCACAAAACCTTCCTCCATACACAAAGCGTTTTCTTTTTTCATGTGGTCAGCTGCAAACTCAATTAAACCACAATAAGTAAATGTGTTCAACAAGTTTGTGCTTTTTTCCTTCTCTATTGAAGTTATATGTTGCATCAGAAAAGGAAGGAAAATAAGTAATCCTATGACAGGAATTGTAAATTAGCAGTGAAGCATTGCAAAAAGTTTGTGTCCTGCATTTAACGAGCAGCAAGCTATTCTGTTTCTGTATTTCTTGCCATTTGTTAGGTTTGAACCTGCATAAATAATAAAACACTTTAAGATGACTCATAAATGTTGTGGAGCATTCACATAATGGATGGAAACAGAAACAGGAGTGAATACTAGTTTGGTAAATAAAATCACCCATCCATTTATCCATCGCTTCCTCCCTTATTAAAGATCAAGTTGAAGAGGTAACAGGTCCAGGGGGAAGCTCAGACATCTACTCCTCACCAGCTTTTCCCCCATCTCACAGAGGATATATTATTCATCCAGTGAGTTCTGCCCCGGGGTCCCTTTCCCCTGCAGATGTCTGAAAAACCTCCAAAGAAAGGTGACAAGGAGGAATACTAGTGAGATGCCTGAACCACCTCAGTTGACTCCTTTCATTGAGGAGGAGCAGTAGTTCTTTTCCAAGCTCTCTCTGGATGATGGGGCTCCTCACATTAACTCTAAGCCTGGGGCACACAGAAGACGGATGCGTTACGTTACGCAACGGAATCGCTGCGGTCTTTTGGGTTCACAGGACGCGCTATGCAGCTGAACGCTTCTTGGAAAATCACCGTATTAAAGCTGTAAAAGCTGCAGCGCTTAAAATAGAATCGGCACCTATATTTAGTGCCTCCGTGCAGACCGGCATTTCTGGGACATGGCATTGCGCTCTCCGTGTAGCCACTCTCAGTAACTATAAAGTTGTTGTTTTTTTTATTACGGCGCAACGCATCCGTCTTCTGTGTGTCCCAGGCCTAAAGCTGAGTCCAGCCACCCGAGGGAAAAATTCCTTTCGGCTGCTTGTAACTGGAATCTTGTTCTGTCACGATCCAGACCATAGGTGAGAGTTAGAACATAGACCAATAAATCAAGAGCTCAGCTCTTTTACTACCCACAACAAACCAAATCAGCCCTTATTACTGAAATGTAAGCCCTGATCCATCTCACACTCCATCCTACCATGAAACAAGATACCAAGTTACTTAAACTTCTCCACTCATTCTCAACCAGGAGGAAGCATGTCATCTATTTCTGATGGAGAACCACAGCCTGACTCTCACCTGGACCTCTTTAGTCGGCTGTGAACTGCCCCACTGTGGCCATGGATGGAAGAACCACATCATCTTCAAAGAGCTGAGACCCTGGGGTTCCCAAGACAGGCTTCTTTCTACCCATAACTACACCTTAAGATCTTGTTCATGAATACCACAAAAAAGGATCAGAGACCAGGGGCAGCCCTGACTGAGTCCAACCTGCACTGGAATGAAATCAATTTAGTACAGAGAATGTGGATTCAGCTCTTGCTTTGGTTGAAAAGAAGAGACCAGTTAGCCCTTGAAACTTATTCTGGCACCCAACTGCACAATGCATTGATGGACACAGCTGTAGGCCAACCATGACCCCCAAAGCAACTCCATAACGGTGAAGATCACCCTATAAGACCATCAATAAACTGAAAATTCAACAGAGGAGACATTTAAGGCTCTTGATGTTTACACATATTAAAAATAGCTAGCCTCACATGGAAGGACGGGTCTGGAAAATATATAAAACAATTTTAATGTACAGAAAACAAAATCATGTTCTCAAAATGCTACACAAACTGATTATATGACTGTGTTTAGAATGAACTTAGGTTGTTCTACTGTACATTGTTTTAATCTGATTTAGATTTTTAACAGACAGTGATCAGAGGACTGCATTTTTAGTTGTTTCCAATGAAATTACACATTTTTTCACTGCCTCCTGCCCCTCAGTGTGTTGTTGTATGTGTGTATTTAACAGCAGGGAACGCGGTATGGGCAGGCTGATGATGGGACGCTGATAAAAGACGGAGCGCGCTAGCTGATCTGGATGTTGACAGAAGCTGGTGATGACAGCAGGTGGAATGATGAAGGAGGAGGGGAGCAGTGTGTTTGAAAAGAATGTGAGAGCGGTGCGGCAGAGGGCTGGTGAGAGGGATTCTTGTCTTTGTGTCAGCAGTGTGGGGTGTTAGGAAGAGGAACAAGGGGCTCAGTGTTGTGCTGGGACGCGTGCTGACACTTAGCTCCCTGGCAGTAGATGAGAAGAGGCGCGTCTGCATACTGAGGCTTGACTGGGCACACCTGGACGAACTCAGCGGGAGCATATCAGGTCCACTAATTAGGTGTTTTAGAAGGAGAATAGCTTTTCTTGTGAAGTGCAGACTATATAAGCGACATCAGGAGCTCTGCCCCCTTTCAAAGATTTACAGATCAAAGTCTTTGAAGTTCCAGCAGTAAAGTCATTTACGGTGAAGGACATCTCTACACGGTTTTGTGTGCATTCGGGACTAAGGCCAGCAACTGGAAGACAGCCTGCATCAACAGACATCTCCTGAGGCTCGCCAACTTGTGTGCATGAATGTATGATGTGGATTCAACTAGTTGGAGAAACAAGCCACAACAAACACAGAGAATTCGATAAGAGGTGCTGAACCACATGATTACTGCTGCTTTTTGATAAATATACAACATAATGTGGTACAGAGTTCATCAAATCTTTAACTAGGCAAGAAAAGGTAATACATGTAGAAGTCAGGAAAATCTCAGTAAATAAATGAGGCTGGACTTCTTTACTTCTTTCTTTCAATTTCTTTTTTAACACTAATTTTATACAAACATCCATATGTTGGACTGCTGTCAAAGGCTCAGCTGGTACATTCTCTTGGCAGATACCATCTTCCTTTCATGTATAAAATACTCAGTAACCTACCTGCTTTGTGCTTTACCCAGACAACAGACCAAAATAGCAATGTCTGAAATATCTGTGACCTGAATGTGGTCTGTGTTGGATCAAACTCCAACCAGGTAGATAAAGGTTTACAGGAAAATTCTCTGATAAAATCAGACTCAGTGTGCTGGTGTTTTTTTTTTTAAAGGGGTGAATCATTGTTACTTTTTTTTGCATAAAAAAGTCATTAATAACCATAATTTTGTTTAATGTTTTGAGGTGTCTCTTAGACACAATAGTCTTCAGTCAAATCTGTCATTTTTTCAACATAAACAGCTGAATGAACCTCATCCAAAAATGGTGGCATGTTTTTTTTGCCAGCAGTTATTAAAAGCATGATTGAAGTCACTGGATGTTCTTTCTCTCAGTATCAAGAACTGAATGTTCTACAAAAATGGATGTTAAAAAACTGAGGTACATCAGAGGAATAGAGAAGAATAGAGCCACAGATCATCTGAGAGGTAGATTTACTAATGCTTTGCTTTAAACTATACAGTGATGGTGGCTCATTTTTACAAACAATAAGTGGAAAAAGCTGCCATTTGTTTTTGGATATCTGTGATCCTGGTAATGTTACAAAAAGTAAGTTGTTTATGTCAAAAATAAATTATCCATCAATATACATTCTTCCACCTATCCAAGGTTTCAGCAGTAACGGATCCAGGAGGTAAACTCTGACTCAGTTGACTCCTTTCGATGAGGAGGAGCAGCAACTACTTTGAAACCGTCACACCTGGCTGCCCTAGTTCAAGCTGAAGGTCAAGGCTTCAAGACATCAACAGAACCATATCATCTGCAAAGAGCAGAGATGAGACTAGGGCTGGGTACCAAAACACGGTATTTCTTTGGTACCGACCGAAAGCATTCGGTAGATACCGGTACTGAAAAAAAAAAAACAGTTTTACAATAAAACATTCCTGTAAATGAGCCGCTTCATTTCATCTAGCTCCACTCTACATTACGTGAGGAGCAGAGCTTCCTCACACACACACAGCAGCCCCTCCTCTCCCTTTCAACAACAGTTCTCCTACAAGCTTAGCGACTTCTGGGTTGAAAATGCTCCTAAAAATCTAAAGTTTGGCTGCATTTTGGAACGGTAAATGGGAACAGAACAAAATGCAACATATGCAATAAGGTTTGTGCTGTGAAAAACAGAATAACCAGCAATTAATCAAAGCAACTCATCACGCATGGAATTAACTTGTGAGCTGCAGTGTGTACAGTCCAACTACAAAAAACAAAACAAAAGCAGACCCCGAGCTTCCAGCCTCTGCTGCATCAGGAGGTGTGTGAGGGGGAAGACTGTGACATAACAGAGAGTTCCAGAGGTAAGCAATAAATACTGGTAACAATAATAATAAATATGCCATAAAACAAATTTTTTTTTTTTTGTTTAATTAAAGGGACATGAGGAAGCTTTTGAAGAAAAGTAATAATTGCATGTTCAGTTTATTTAGGTTAATAAGTGATGAAGCATTTTAAATAAAAAAGAATGAGGCCACCCATGTATCATTCCATAATCTTGAACAGGCTGAGCTGTAAAATGTTCTGCAATTCGGAGTCCGAATTTCCCGCGCCGTCCTACGGATGTGACGTCAACTGACGCTTCTGCGCGTTCTCGGGTTAAAAAAAGTAATAATAAATGTATATCCAGTAGGTGGCAGTATTGCACCTTTGTGTAGTGTTGCTAGTCAATGGCGGACTTCCTTATCTAAACCAGTGGTTTTTCTCATAAAACTGGTGTTATCTTGGCAGTGTTTATAGAGCTGAAAACCTCTCTGATGGATTATAAGGGTTTCACAGAGCTACAAGTGCTGTTATAGGCGACCACACAGCAATCTGTCCATGTTTATGGTCTCAGCACTGTAGGCCGCAAATCCCCGACTGTTTCCTAGACCTCAGTCCGCTTAAAGTGCATCTAAGGCGGCTCTGCTGCGCACGGACCTCCGGGTGCTACGGAGCTCCACTCCGTGATGTGAATTTGAGAAATCTAAGGTGATATATGCGGCAGGGCATGATTCTATCACGCTAGATTTCTCAAATTCTCCTCCGGGTGTCGGAGAACACCGGCTGATTAAAGCTTTTAGCATACAGGCAGCTGGGAAGGACTGGAAAATAGCAGCTAGCGAAATTAGCTCTGTTAGATCGGCTCCCTCAGTCTGATCGTGTGTGTGTGCGTCGCGGGGCATTGTTTTACTATATTTCCTTTTGTATTAATAAAATGTATTTTTATTTATGGAATCGCCTCCGGCTGCCTTTGGTTGAACCCTTATGAACTAGTGAGAAGTTTGTGCGCGCTCACGTTAAAGGCTGCAGTTATTCGCAGCGCCAGGCGCAGCGCTCATGAGGTTTGTTTTTCAAAGCTCCCTCATGTCCCTTTAAAAAAAAAAACTTTTAGTACTTTGTTATTTTCTCTCAGAATTATACATATAGGTACCGAAAAAAGTATTGTTAAGGTACTTCTCAAAGTTCACTTTAACTATCCTATACAGAATATGTCTGTAGAGCTACAGCAGGAAGGCACCTAATTCCCAAAGACAAAGGGCTCTCTTTATTCTTTTGGACCTTGTCTGTCTTTAATTATTAAAAGGGGCCTTACCATTGGCTCTACACCATCTAGTGTTTGATGCCTTTAAAATGTGGGCCTGTTGACAGATTAGGGCCAGGAGCAAATTAAACTCTTTGAACGCCTGATACTGATAACAACTATAACCTTTATGTTACACATAGAAATAACATTTCTATAACATACCATTTAAAACACAGTACTGGTGTTGATGATCCCAGCTAATGAAATGTGCACAATCCTATTTGAATCCAAAGTCTTTTCATATAACATCAAAGAGACTACAGATTTGGGAGGTGTGTGTGAGAGTGTGTGCACATCTTTGAGGACAATCATAGCAAGAACTAAGATTTAATATGAACTAAGATCAAAGACATTTAAAGCGATGACAGACATAGAATATTGAAGTGACTCCTACCCAGATGTTAAAGGACGCTTCTTTTAATTTAAAACAAGGAATGAAGTAGGTCAGTGTTTTATTATTGTACATTTAGAGCTAAATAACTGATTATATTTAAGCCAACACCCCTGCTGTAATCTCCTGTAAGATACTGTCCATAATAGATGTTGTATTTACGGTATTACAGTTCTTATTTAAAGTTTAATTTAAATAAATGCTTTGATTTTAGAGTTATTGTTACTTAAACTGGTTGTAAACTAAAATGTAGTTTTTCTTATGTTCTTTAGTTTTTTTCATGTTGAAAGAGTTAGAAAACACTAGATTATTCCTAAATATCATCAGTTTTTGAGCTTTTCATTATAATGTATATTTGGTCTTATGCAATACAAGAGCAATTATTTTAAAAAGAACTGTATAGGTGTGAACTATAAATCAGAAAGGCTATAAAAATATATAAATATATAATATAAAACAATATAAATATAACTACAACTGATAAACCGGCACACTCTGTAGGATATGTGATTTTTAGTGACCAGAGGGTAAACAGCTGGTTTGGGTTTACAATCTTTCTTTTATGTTTCTTATTAGTTGTTCAACTTGATGAATATGACAGTTTCAATGTAATGTACTGTAGTCTCAAGCATGTTCACAATATTGTTAAATGCAACATGATGTCTGCATCAGACTGCATTCCAAGAATAAATAAATACCTTTTGCTACATTAAGCAGAACATGAGGATGAGTCTTGAGTGTCAGTGATTTAAGTGTGGTTGAATGAAGAGACTGAAGCAGCTAGAAATCAGTTAAATGTGTGTGAACATCAGGTAATTTAAAATAATATACATGTACTGCAGCAACTATCATATAGATGTAGAGGAAATATATTAGAAAAATATTGATTTTGCACAAGTATAGAGTAGGACAAGTGGTGTACAGCTTACTTAAAAACACTCTCAGAAACGTTCTGTACTTACTGTGGCCTGAAGTCGAGTGTTGTACTCTGACTCCATCTTGGTCAGCCTCTGGTTGGTGTCTTCCAGCAGCTCCTGGATGTTTTCAGTGTGTTTTTTCTGCATTTCAAACTTTTCCTGCTCCATTTCTGCCACAGCAGCATGCAGCTGGAAGGGTTAAAGTCACAGATCTCTCTACTATGGATCATTCTCTTTTTCTACTAACTACCATTAACTGATTACTATTATGTGGTATTTTTCTAACTGGCACTGTTTTCTCACATAATGTTACAGCATCAGAGTCAAAGATCTAACCATTGGGATTAAAGGTCAGAAACATCCAAAGCTACCAATGAACAAACAATCTGCCATTCATAAATTTAAGAGCTTAACTAGAATATGAGAGCTAAACAAAAACTATTAAGTGTAAAAGAAGTCAGCCTGTTTCTCACTGACTTGGAGCAGATTAAACTGAGCACCACACCTTCTTCTCCCACTCGTTTCTTAAAGAGTCGGCACTCTGATCCGACATCATCTTCAGCTCCGATATCTGCTTCTCTTTGCTCTCGCAGATGACCTGGGATTCCCGCAGCAGACTTTGAACTGTGGGAGAGGAGAGACACAAAAAGCATCAGGATATAAACCCATGGATACTCACAGACAGACATGAACTCAGGTGTGTCGAGGAGTTTCCAGTAAATGAGTGTCAAAAAGGATTTTTTTTCCAAGAAATTTACATTTGTTTATAATGTATTTTTGGGGTTAGAAGAATAGGGGAAATTATGCATAAGAAAAGCTAGAAATGATGTGATTAAACTTTTGACTGAGCAGAACAGCTGGAGAACATCCGTCTACACCAGCAGCCTCTCACTGAGTTGTATCTTTTTAGGCTTTTTACTCAAGAGTGTTCAGAGACGCCTCTATAAACATTCTTCCAGTTAACCCCACAGTCACCTCTCACCTTTCTTTTCCAGCTTATGGACCATGTCATCTGCGTCCTTCTGCTTGGCTCGATACAAACTCTTCACTTCTTCAATTTCACGATTTTTTCGGTCCAGTATCTAAATATTGTGGAAAAGAAAATATTAAGCTTATTTATTGTTGAAAGAGTGTTTTTTGGTATCTTTTCTGTTAACCTATTGAAGATGTTTAAAATTTTGTCCTTTTTAGAAAATGCAGTCAATCAAAAGTCATCATTGGGCAAGTTAAGCTAAGCTAAATCAAGCTAACAAAAAGGTTGACTATCAGGGCAGCTGATGGCTGATAAATAATGCTGATCTTTTTCATTTTTGTCTGACTTCCTATTTTCTATTTGACATCAACTTTTAGAAAACAACATCTAGGAGAACTTGGGTGGGTCTACATCTGGTAAACTTAAGCTTAAATACAGTTGTTCTTGCAAATGTTTTAGATAGAAAATACAAAACGATTCAACTTGATCAATGATTAAATGTTAAATCCTTGTTTACAGATTAAACACTACAACAAAACACCTTTTTCTTTGTAAACATGACAACCTGACAAACAGAAAAACAATGACTTTTTCTCTACAGTAAAATTTATCGTAAGTTTAGTTGACTTCAGTCTCAGTGTGGAAATTTCCTGTATGACCCGAGCAAACCTCCTCCTCCTCATGCAGATCTGTTCCTTAGGACATGGCAGGCAAACTGAGGAAAATGGCAGCTGAGTGAACCACCTGTGCTGAGGTGATGAAGTAAATGTATCTGCTTGCTGCTGCCATCTGGGTGTAATTAGTTAAATTAGGCGATGAAGAGTTGCATTTCCACTCTCATAGCACTTGTGCTCAGTTGAATAATATATGCACATGTATACTGCATGATTGGTTTTGAGGTATCAGCATCTTTAGCCCAGATGGCTCTGGTCAATCTCAGGTTTTCTTCCAAAAATGCTTCCTGTAGTCTTACAGGAAGCATCCTGTAGTTACTTTGATTTTCTGACTGAAATAGTCAAAAAACATTAGAGTCACTGTTTGTTCATAGACTCAAAGTCCCTTATTAGCCCAGCCTGTCATCATCCCTGAGTGAATGGGACAGGAGAGATGAAAGGACGACTGGGCGCCTGGAGCAAAGTTCACATATCATTTAGGGATAACCAATTTTTTTTCCTCATTTTATCACCCCAAAGAGACTTTGTCTTTTTAGGGTCACCAGATGAGGCAGTGGAACGGAGTCAGGTCCAGGGAGAGTGGACCAGACGGTGAGAAATGACAGCTTTTAGGTGCTAAATTTTATTCTTTATGAGGCATCCTAATGCAGCTTTAACCAGTGAATGAAATAAAGAAAACAGAACTAATGATAGGAACAAAATATAACTAATAATCCATCCATCCATGAAGCAACTCAAAGTCCACCCTTAAAATCACTCACCTGTAAAACCATACAGTATTACTGAAAAAAAAATACTAAGACATCTGATTTGAGACAGAGAAGGAACATAACAAGCTGCCATCCTGCCTCTTGTCAAACACACAAAGACACAATGAGCATCTTAAACTAGAGAGACAACTCAAGTGTTTTTATTTTTTCCCTGTTCTAATAAACACTTCTGTGGGGAAAAAAGGAAAGTCAAAGTGAGGACGTGACATGTTCCAGTTGGCTGATCTGCAGCCTAACTGATGGGCTGAAACAATCCAGCTTCACGGCTGCTTTCACCAGCTGACAAGGGGCTTTGAAGAGATGATTAAGGGAGGAAGGAAAGAGAAATATCCTTTTACTTTTCATGCTACCAAGTGGCACCAAGATTACTAGTGTGAATTGAACTACTGTATAGTCTAAACAGACTTACTATGACAGACCTGTCTAGTAAAGGATTCAGACACCATACAGAGGTAAAACTGTGTTTTAGTTACTGGATCGTTTCCTTTAAAGGCTTGTGATTGGCTAGCATGAAGATGAAAGAATGAAAATACAAACTACAGTCAATGCAACACTTAAACACAATTATGGCAGGCTTTTTTAGGTTTGTCATTTTTGACTGAAACAACTAAACTCATAGTTGTTACTTCATCAAAAATCACAACAATGCTTTAATATCTGTAAGGGTTTCTCATTGTTTTTATTCTTGCCTTTTCAACATCTGCATCATGTCTCTGTTGCATCCTCAGCTTCTCCTCCTGGTGCTTGGCCTCAAACACTTTGATCTTCATCTCAGCCTGAGAACAAAGAAAACTGAATGTCACACTTCATATTAACCTTAAATTACTTTTACATTTTGTCTGATTTGGTTGGTTTTCATTCATAATGTTACCGTGAAAAATGATTCATCTGGCAGCATGTTTTGGTAAATAACTGCAGTATCTCAACGGGCAGTAAATGTTGGTAACAAATTATGAAAGATGTTTGTTGAAAATGTTTGCGGAGGTTCACAATCCCCTTTTAGGGAGTCTCAGGACCTTGCTAATGTACCACTGGAATGTTAAACATGTTAAACAAATTTCCTCTCAAAATATTCATAAAGCCATCAAAATGTGAGAAATGAATACAATCAGACTAAGACACTTTGTGACTAAATTGCAACAAGCAAATTTGCACGAGAGTCACAAAACTGATGCAAATTTGTTTGTATTTACTCCATGTGTCACACATGACCTGATTATATATCAAACATCTCACAAAAATACCATACTTACCAATTTTGTGGGATTTCAACTAAAAATGTGTATATTTTCTAGCATTTATTTTACTTCACAATCCAGTGTGACACTGACGCATTGAACAAACAAGCACATTTTTCTAAAACGTTTCTAATATTTGTTAAACATGTATCCACATTTATGTGCAAATGTACATAAAGTCAAACTAAAGCCTGTTTGAGTGTATTTACTTGTGCATCCTGCTGCGTTCTTCCAAACTAAAAGAAATATGTGCATTTGAGTTGACTTCTGGTTAAATACATGTGGAAGACATTTAAATGAATAAAGAATACTATGGGAAAATAAACATTTGCATGGGAATCTTTGTTTTCTGTGCTGCGGGAGGTACTTAGTGTAGCAGAGTGGAGATGTATGAGATATATGAGCCATCAAGCTCATCCTGCCACATTAGGAATGTGTTTTCAGCTGATCCTGGCAACAATAAGTGTGTCTAGACTGCACTGTGTTTTTTGGTGGGAATTTTTCATGGCTTCACCCTGCTACAATTTGTATTTTTTTACCTTCCATCACTTCTCTGTTTTCATTTGATCTTTGGAAATTTTTGTTTTCTTCTTTTTTTTTCCCCTCAAAGCTGCTGTCTCTAATTAGTTTGCTTAGAAGATGTTTCCCCCCCACAAACACACAACACATGGAGGCACAGAGAACCTTTGACAGAAATAAAATAATAAAAATGACTGGCCGCTTGCTTTGAAGTCGCTGCTTAAGTTCAGTCAGTGTTTGTTCTGGTGTGTTAATCAAACCTGCTGCAGAGTGACAATATTTCGTCTTTGAACGTGTGTGTGTGTGTGTGTGTGTGTGTGTGTGTGTGTGTGTGAGCAAGTCAGTGGTTAACAACATCCTGAGGCTAGATCTTGTTTGTTCTAGTCATCAAAACCATTAAGCAGAAAATTCCCAAAACATAACTTGGCACAGTAAAACCTCATTAGACCTCCTCTCTTGGTAAATATCAAAGCAAAACAAATGTTTTATGTGAATAAAAATATATTTCCACTGAAGTATGACAAAGATTAAAAGTGTTGCCGTGGAAAATTGGAATTTGGTGACGTGAGCAGCAGCTCAGGTCACACACTGATGCAGCTGTTTGTGCACTTTGACGTGACTCATGACTCCTCCTCACCATCAAACACTGGCGGTGAGAACGCATCACCTCACAATACGCAGGTTGGGTTCTCCACTCTCACTTATTGCTTTTGGCCACAACGCGGCATTAAGTATATAAATACTGACACAATTCAATAAAGATATCAACATCAAAGTAGAGATTACAGAGGGAAAAAAACGTGTAGCCGTGCTCTGGGATTAAAATGGTGGAATCAATAAAACTAAAGAGCTTATGTTTTGTTCAGAAGTCAGCAATTCCCTTCACATTCTAAACCCCGTTAAAAATAAAAGTCCAACTAAAATGCATAAATTGCCTCGTGGATGCCTCTCCTCATTATAGCACTTGAGCTACATTCAGACTGTATCCTTGACTAAGCTGTTAAGTATTCTGCTCTTTCTTCTCTGCCTTTTTTTCTTGATTTACCGCTATTTCTTCTGCAATTGAGGGGACCACGGGAGACCTGTCAGAGTCAAAAAGGAAAAGTCAAAAAAGAAGTGAGAAAGACAGGGGAAGAAAAAGGGGGAGAGAGATGGCAGTGATTGAAAAGCAAAAGAGTGAGTTGAGACCTGAATCTGCCGTTGCCTACAAAAAAAATAAAAAAGAACCTCATGTGGGGGTGTCACTTTCTTATCCTCTCTTCAAATGCTCTTTGGAGAAAGTTTGTCAAACTAGATCAGTGGTGTTTGAAACTTGTTTATAAAGGCGTCGGTGAAGGAAGGAGGAGGAGGAATGTCGTACACCTAAGGCTTCTGAGATGTCTTCAATCAGCCCGACTGGGTGGTACAGCTTTTTCCCTTTTCTCTTCTCCTGAGCTGAAGCGAGCGCTGTAAGATGCCATGTTTTTTGACATCTCGCTTTTGAGAGGATGAGAGCTGGGGAGGGAAGGGAGATGGGTGGATGGGGGATATGAGAGTGGGAATGCAAGCTGAAGACAGAAACAGTTGCTTTTTTTTCTTGCTCACAAAACCAGCATACGGTCAAGGCCTTTTTCCCTCAGGGGGATATATTCACAAATCTTCTGCTAAATGTTTGAGCTCTGCAAAGCAAGGTTGCATTTGTGCATTTTCCTTATTCTTGCCTGAGATGTACAATGTCCTGGTGTGTCTTTCATCCTCAGTAAACACAGATGCTCTAGGATACTCAGCATGCACCACTGAGCTATCTACTGAAAAACAGCTAGATGCAATTTCCACACTCAAACAAAGCTGATTTGGAGCTGTCTGTCCAGATAAAAAAAGGCTGGATAAAATGTATTTTCTGATGTAAGAAAAATATATTCTTATAGTTTTTTGACAAATTTTATTTTGAACACAGAGAGAAAGAGACTAGCATTCAAATTCTCTAATACAAAAATAGAAAAAAAGAAACAAGAACAGGGTAGGCATGTTTGAAATAGTAACTTTAGTATTATGAAACACTGCAAATCCCTCATGGCTCCCAGCCTGAAGCACCATCTTGAAAGCCAACTGCAGAACTAGTCCCCTTTAAAACTACTGAGACTCACAAGGTTACTCTTTTTTAGCTTTCAAAAGCGATCAGATAAGACAGGCCATGGCTCTCTAAATCACAGGCTCAGAGCTCAAGCTCCATCCCAGAGGATTCTTAGATTAGAGAGACTGCATCATTATGGCATCAGAAAGCAAAGAGGTCTGATCCCCAGTCGGGGACTTGTGACCATTAGACCGTGACTGCTTGTCCCAAACACACTCATTTACCAAACTGCTGCCAAATATCCCTCAGGTCAGGTCCCAAGAGAAAAGAAAAAGATGGCATGCACACACAAACTGTAAAAGAAAGGCTGCGTGATTAAATCATTCTGCCAGTATCTTCTTTAATCACTAGCTGTGGGCTTGGGTTGAGCTAAAACTGACTCATCAGTCATGATTTAATTGAATTTTCAAATAAAGGCTCAGCCCTCTTAACACTAAGCACTTTCAGAGTGTGCTGTAGGATTAGCAGGACTTTGCTGCTCCTGCAAGACATTCTTCACAACTCACCCATAAGCAGCCACATTTGTGTAGGATAAATGACTCTGGTAGCTTGCAGTGAAGTTTCTAAGCTGTCACTCATTATTCCAAAGGAAAAAACACACCATGCACTTTTATTAATGCAGTCAGCAGATTAGTGAGAGGATGAGTTTGATGTGAAACCTAGGATGTTTGTAAAGCTTCCCCCAGTTTAATAGCATTTGGCATAAATATGATGTCACTTTGCCACTGATGGGCTTGTGAGCAGTTAGCCTTCCTGTCTAAAGGCCAGTCGTGTTTACTGTAGTTACTTTATATTAGGGGTCAGATTGTTGTCCAAGCACTGGTTCAATAGCAGTTTCATCAATGTTGCTGATGAATACCCACACAATTGAATCATCAGAAAATATAATTAGTTGATTACACACAACAATTTACAGCAACTTAATGGGCAGCAAAGACACATCTGACAGGAGACTGAGAGGTAAAATGATACTAAGCTACACAAAGACGGGTCAGCTAGCCTGAGACTCAATCAAGCACCACGAGTTGCTGCTTTAACGTCTCTGTAATGGAGTTACTGTGTTGCATCAGCTCACAGATACCTTGCCTGATGTGGTGGATGTGTACAAAGTGTATGTCTTTTAGCAGAAAGGTCAACAAACCAGACAATTCCTGTCAATGTCAGGTGTCTCTTCATTTTCCCTCCTCTTTCACACAGTTAAGCTGTCCAACTGACTGCAGCAGCTAGGCAAAGCCATGACAATTACAGAGGAGTCATGCTCAGTTTTATATTTAACACTGCGTTCAAGGTGCACGGTGGAAGGAATGACTGGTGGTTTGGGAGAGATGGGGAGGGGCAGAGGGGACTTCAAAGCATGCTTTCAGGATAGGATTTTCTGCTTAAATCCACATATGGGGGAAGAAAAAAAAAGAAAATGTTGGTATTATTTTTGTCTTCCAAGAAGCCTTAGCCATTTTGACAATCCAATCCATGTACATGGATGTTTGTAAATGGCTGTGGGGGTTTCTAACGCCAGAGGAGCTTTGTCTTCTCTACTTGTTTTCATATAAATGCTGAGTGTACTCAATAGCAAGAGGCGAGGATTTGAGGCTCATGGGAATGCATATGAATGGCTGTCTCATAAATACCATCTACTACCGCCTTTGGATATAGAGAAAAATAACAGTTATTTAGGAAGTCTGATTCATCAAACAAAGAAGCTTTTAGGTATTACGTTATCCTAAAGCTCTCATTCAGCTGCATACCTCTTTGCTTTGTGGGCCATGATCATTGGCAAAGGTGCTGTTCCTCTCAAAGCTTGATGTCAAAATCTACGGAGATAAATGAGAGAAAAATTAGCTGGTGAGAGGATTGAGGAGCTCAAAGACATCACTTTTATCTAGCTTACAATAAATAAACCACAAAGGAGCCCTTGACAACTTACTGTGGACAAGGGAACAGGCTTTTCTCTCAAATACCTGGGGTTTTCAATCTGAAAGAGCAAACAGAAACACTTCAGACCTCTTTTTCCCTCTTCCTCTCCTAACAAAGCCCCAAAACTACCAGAATCTATTCTTCACCCCGAGTTTGCCATAAACAATGTGGAAAGCACATCAAAGCCCAGTTCTGTGGCCGGAGTCTCTTCCGTCAACTCTTGTCTGTTTGGAGAGACAGAACCGTCGCGCGACTTCAAGGCCTTTGTGTGTGTGGTCAGCTCTGCTTCCGCTCTCAGCCCCTTCCTGCTGTCCCTTTTGTCAACACGAAGGACCGCTAATCCGTAAGCTATCCCCACTCTGTTTACCGTCAGATGGAGACGAACGTGTATACATCCTGACCAAATACTGACTCAGCATGTTCTTTGATTGCAATATGAAACATAAGAGACCCAAAAGTAAGCTGGTCACTTTCCATGTACCTTAACGACTCTAACTGTGATGCAAATAGCAGAAAATATCTGACAACCTGCTGCTTAGCTAGCACTATCTGACATTCACTTGTGACCCCATTACTTCCCTATGAACTCCCTCCATCATACAGGATTTCTCTCTGATGCATTAGGACCATCTGTAGGAGCTAAAGATAGACATAAAGGAGAGAAAAAGTTGAACAGAAGAAAGAGGAAGGTATTTTGAGTTAGAAATCAAAGCCTTAATGTTATCAGATGGTACTACCAACAAAATCTAATCCAGACTGAATGTGAAATGAAGAAAATCAACCTCTAAAAGCTTTAAAACTGGGAACTAAACAGTTACAGCTACAGAGAATGATCACAATCTGTTGCTTCAGGATGAACAAGTGTCAGATTAACAGGATGAAAGAAGCTCTGCCTCCTTTCTAAAATCGCACGCAGGTGAAAACAGTAGGACATTTTGTCAGCTGATATTTAGTAAACGTTTAACAGGAAATGCGTTTTAGTTTTACTGAGGAAGAATATTGTGTCTGCAGATAAAAGAACAGCTTAAAGGGACAGTTCAGATCTTTTGGAGTGAGTTTCTATTTAAAAGTAATGAATAATTAATAACTTGCTGTAGATAGATCTTTGATCAGCCTCAGATTAAAGAAACAGATTAGCAGTCTGAGCAGGGCCAGTTACAAAGTGTTTCTGTTGTCTTAAAACAACTGTAATTTCAGCTCACACAAACATTTTGAGCTTTAACACCACTATTAACCTCACATTACATGGTTATTATCAGCAGCATTTAGCTGTAGCGCTAGCTGCTGTAGCACCTCTAACTGGAACTTCACAATAATTCTCCAGGAATAACCATTAAATGCCAAATTTATCACAACGTAAAGGTTATGAAGTAGCATTTACATAAACTGCTATGAAATTATTCTAAAATTGTAATTGTCTTATAATTTGAAACTGGTCCCATTGTAACTAGTTGTTAGCTTCTCTGGTTGACTGGAACTAATCTCAGTTTCTTCAAACTGAGGTCCTTTAAAGAGCTAGGTAAGATATTAATTATTCATACCTTTTTCTCATAAACTAACTTCAAAAGATCTGAATTATCACTTGAAGGATGCCTGTAATGAAAGAAAAAAAACCTCCACATTCACCAAGTAATGAAAACAATCAATATTTTTCTAAACTCGTGCCCTGGCTGAGAACTGGAATGGGATTTCTTTTTATATCTGCAGACAGCCAGTCATCAGATGTAATTGAGCACTGCCCACAGGGCAAGAAGGTCATGCAGACTAAATGCTTTGCGGTGTAATGTTGCCACAGTGTGATACTAAACTCGGATTTGATGCGTACGTACAGCTGTGCGTGCACTCTTTCCTGTGTGCCCACACACACATGCTTCTCTAAGCGCATGTTTGTCCAGCCTCACTGTTGGCACCACATCCTGTGTCACTGGAACCTGACAGAGATGGATGACGGATGCATAAAAGGAACGATCACAAGGACAGACTCTGCAATCAAATACACGCACTGACAGCTTCCTGATGTCAAACTACTGTTCAGCAGGCTGTTGGCCTACTGAACCCATTAAACCACATGTATTAGACGAGTGGTGGAACATAAACCTCATCTTCTGTCCTTTTTTTAGACAGGGCAGAGTAATTTTTCTCAGCAGCATTAGTCAACTCCTAATCCAGAAACAAAAAACACTAAACACTGAAACAGACAATGATCGATCTGAACCTTGCAGTAACAGCAATTCGTCATCCTCTGTCAAGTCTACTAACGCTGACTTCATTCCATTAGAGAGGAAATGAACGACGAACCAATATAGACTGCGTCAGAACATATAAATGAAAGCAAAAGATGTTCCAGTTACAGCGAAGCTTGGCCGTGCTGAAATTCCGTAGGAGCTGGGCACTTTGAAGCGGTGCATCTATAAAACTTGTGGAGGGTTTATGTGTGCGTGTGTGTTTGTGTGAAGGAACATCTGTTGATTTGAAAGATGCAGGCTTGGGGGAGTGTTGCCAAGCAATGCCTCTTATCAGCGTTTCAACACAGAGCGGTGCAGTGCACGGCTTCACGTCTGCAGATAGATTCCTCCGATTACACCAGGACTGGAAGAGAACAGGAGAGGAAAGAGTCAAAGGGGCACGGACGGAGAGATGAGAAGAAAGATAGGGCAGAACAGAAAGAGTCAAAGAAGTAGAGCAGCGGGGGTTCAGTTAAAATACCAGCGTGTAGTCAAGGTGGGAGAAAGTCAGAGAAAACAAGTGGGGAAAAAAGACAGAGTGAGGGTCATGCAGGTAAGGAGATAAGAAATAAAAGACATGAGGGCAGGTTGCTTATCAAATCCTGACCTGGAGCACTCCAGACAGAGGAGATAAAACAGGTGCACTCATCTTCAGTTCCACAGTTTACACAACCCTCACGTCCTACGATCGCAATGAAATGCCAAAAGGAGGAGACTTCAAGAAGACATAAGTAAAGGGATTTTTTTCTTCATCATTTGGTCAGAAGTGTGAAAGTAGTCACATAATCACTGGACTATATGAGGTTAAAGGTGCTTCAGTCAGTATTTTGGAGACTGGTGATGCACAAATACTAACTAGGGTTAGGTCTGTACCACGGCATGTGTCAAACTCCCGTTGTGGAGGGCTGTTATCCAGCATGCTTTAGATGTTTCTTAGCTCCATCATACCGGATTTGAATCTGTGGGTGTTTAACAGGCTTCTTTAGAACCTGAGGAAATGCTCAAGTATAACAAAGGATTTAGATGTGTTGGATCAGAATAAATACTAAAATGTGTAGGACAGAACAGCGGCCCTCAAAGACCAGAGTTTGACACCCTCTTTCAATTCTGATTTCAAAAAGGTGATTTTATTTAAAACCTTTGGTAACATTCCACTTTGCAAGCACTCTAAACTTACATTCATGTTGTTGTGTACAGATGACAGAACAAGGGTAAAGCACACCGGCAGAGTATAGCATGCATCAAAATATATGCTGCCATTATTTTCAGTTATGAACCCTACACTTCCTGTGGTGCAAGATCTTGCAATATTTGACAATTTGGTCTGACATCAGTATCAACGAGGGTTGGGGGAAGTGTAACTTTTTCCCAATCGCCCATCGTCAGTCCAAAAATTGACAATGGGTGATTTATTCCCGTAAGTGACACGTTGACATATTTATGGGTGGAACAATGTAAACACGCACGAATGGATTTGCCAAATTAAACCTCAAAAGTCCAAAAATTGAGTCCAAAAAAACCCACAAAGTCGCCTATTTGGTGTTATTTTGGCTTGAAACAGACATATAGTGGCAGCAAAGAGCTCCAACATCTACGTGTGCACCCTCCTGCTGAGTGCTAACTAAGCTAACACAGTGCTAGCAGTTAGCAGCAGATGATAGCGCTGAGATTAGCTGCATCACCAAAACACTCAAAAAGACCAAACTGCGGCGAAGATTTATTATGGAAGCGACATGTTCACTGAAGGAGGCTTTTAAATTCATGTTTCTTTTTAAAATTGTTTTGTATTTGTTGTTTCTTACTTAGCCAAATCTGTCACAGATAAACACTGGACCGGTGTTGGGACTCGGTCACAGAGTAGCGTGGCACCAACCTGTAAACACGGATTAAAGCCAGTTCCTGTTTCCCTCCCTGCCACCGTGGTTTTTATTTAAATCAATGTACTTTCTGAAGACAGGCTACTGTCGTTCTGTCTGTCTGTCACGGGGTGAGTAAATAAATCACAGCTGCTCTCGGAGGCAGGAAGAGGAGGAGACAGACTTTGTTTGCAGTTGTGGGAGTTTGTGTGTTTAACATTTAAAAACAGCCTGATGTATTTTTACGTAGGCTGCGTCTTTTGGCTTCAACCAACATAATTAATAATTAGGAAATTAATTAATAGGAAGACGAATAAATCGCTTTTGACCAAAGGATGGTGAAGGGCTCAGCCAATCACCGATGGGCAATATATTTGTCTGATCGCCCAACTCTAGTATCAACACATCTGAAGAAAATATATTTTGTTTGAACAGACTTCCTGCTTGGACATCCGGGTTCCCATAGCAGCTTTTCTCTACTTTTAGAGCAGCACTGTTCTGATTGATCAAGTAATCGATTAATTAGTTGGTTGGTTGGTTAGTTGGTGTCCACACACCACATATTTATATTTGAACATCACTAACATATTTTGGATTCAAGTAGGCCTGATGTTAGGCTTTTTATGGCAGAATATATTAATTCTAGTGTGATAAAAATAGTTTAAACCTCATATTTACTCTCCACTAAACAGCAAAACTCTGCCACCTGCTGACTTACATCAGTCTCTGCAGTCTTCTTAAAACGTCAGCTCTGTAGTTTCCCAACTTAATGAGAAATTGTGTTAAATACATGTGATTTCAATTTTTATAAATAGTGATTATGTTTTCTACAATTTAGCAGCACTACATTATTTAGCAATATTTACAATTTCAGAATAAATAGTAATTAAATTCACAAGATAATTCTTATAAAAAGATCAACATGTGTTAGTAAGAAAACAAATGTTTGCCTGACTTTCAGATGTTCAGGGACTTTGGTTTTATTGCACTTACAGCAATAAAACAGAATTATGGGCCAGAGCATCCTTCTCGTGTGGATTTATTTGCGGGCTGTTCAGAATCACAGTCCTTGCAGAGAGCTGACAGCTGCTTGTAACCCCCGGACTCACCCCCAGATTCCAGCTGTTGAGACGAGCCTCCAGGTCACTGTCATCAGAAGACGCGTTCGCTTTTAGCACTTCATCCACCTGAGGAGGAGGGAAAAAGAAAAGGTGGCGTCAACAGCAGGGTGATTTAAATAGGAGGATGTAGTCCTGCCAGTACTTTGATTGACAGGTTGGCTCAAGGAAGCAAACAGCAGGAACTGGTGGAGGTTATCTCTGCCTGCTGATGTGTTATAAATCTTCTATTGGCAACAACAAAACACTTCTTTAAAAGCTTACAGACAGAAGGCCTTATGAGCTTTCCTCCCAAACCAACAGCACTCTACTCCCACATTATCTCTGTGTCTCCAACCCTTTCCTCCCTCACTTCTTACGTACGGATTTCCAGATGTTCGGCAGCTCCACATAATTTCCGTCATACATTAAATTCCACTGGAGGTGTATATGCAGCCTGACATCGGAGTTTCCTCCAGTGTTTTGTTACACTCCGGATTTAATAAGAAAACTTCCAGGAGTTCTGTTGATACAAGATCATTTTACTCAATTCAAGTTTGGGCTAGTGAGTTTAAAACTGAGGAAATATCTAATAGAATTAGGAGCGATAGGAAAAGGAGAGATGTTGAATGTGATTAGGAACTGATGGAGCGTGTTGGGCTTCAGCTACACGGCTGAATGGAGAAGCTGTGGATTAAATGCCCTTTCTGATTAGAAATATGACTTCAAGGCCTCGCCCTAAAGCAGAGTAAATGTTTCGTTTCAGTATCGAGGAATGCTGGGTATGCAGTTCATTTGCTGTTCAAACCAGCGTATCATTTGTATAGTATCAGGAACATGAAGCACAGCGTGTGGTATTTTTCAAAGTCTTTCTGGCTACAGAGGACTTGCTCTCACACACACACACACACGCACGCACGCACGCACGCACGCACGCACGCACGCACACACACACACACACACACACACACACACACACACACACACACACACTAAAGGGTTACTTTACTGCTGCAACATTTAACTTAGCAAATCAAATATATTCTATTTTTTCTAAATTGCTTTTGCTGCCAAAAAGCAGGTGATAATATTTTGGGCTGTGTCTGCATTCATTAGCAAAATATTGCATGTCAAAATCCAGTTACTGCAAAGCGAATTGACTGATTTATTTGTTTCCTACCCTGTTTAAGAATCGACACAAACAAACTCATAAATAACCAAATGCTTCTTTAGAAAGTGTCTCAAAGCAAAATCTTAACCGTCTTCAAACTTAACCTGCATCATATTTTGCCAACAGTATCTCAGGTTTATTGAGAGATTGTTTTTTTTTTAACCAGCAACGATTCAGTGCATGGAATTTCCCCCATCATAGAAATAGATGGAATTATCTCTAATCAGACAAATCTAATAATTCTATTTGATGAATCTTGAAAGTATAGAGCTGTGATATAGTGATGCTGATAAACTGACCAGTCTGGCATCTTGTCTGGGCGCCTGTTTGAGTGGACTGGAGCACATGGGTTGAGGGAAGTTCTTTTCTTCCAACAGCTTTCTTCTGAAAATGACAAAAGACACAAACAGAAGTATAAAAACTTAATCCACAGCATATATGTATTTGAGTGCATCGTTCCGTGCTTTCCCTCTTTGCGTACAAAAGCTATTACATCTGCAGCTCGCCTTGACATTTGCACAGATCAACATCTGGCAACGGTTGCACTGTTTGAGGTCTGCAATTCATCCCATCTGAACAATAAACGTCTCTGCCATACTTCACTCTGTTTCCGTGCGCGACACATGGAGAAGCAGTCTATGACTTGAACTTTTCTCTCATAATCACACACGTCCATGACTGCTTCTCATCATGTCTGTCACGGTATACTATTCGAAAAAAAAAAGCTTTACAGGAAAGCTGCTGATATTCACTGACACATGTGCACACACACACATGTGCACACACACACACACACACACACACACACACACACACACACACACACACACACACACACACACACACACATATATATATCCACTCTGAAGAGCATAACTGAACTAACAATCTCATTAAGCTCAGGCACATGAGGCTTTATTAGCCCACTCGCGCTAATTAAATGAATGAATGTTAGAAAAGCACAGAAGACGTGGGACCACAGTGAAGGAGGACAAAAACAACTCTCATCATATAAAGACATCACATTCAATTCTAGAGGGCACTGTTTCACGCTATTACACAGAGCCCATGGGTATTTTTTTCCACTTCTGCTTAAAATTTTCTTTTTTTCAAGCATCACTGTTACTGAGACAGTTAAATGTCGTTTGCCAAAGGTGTCTTTTGGGAACAATACAGAACATTATTGTTATTCCATCCACTAATAAAATGGTTAAAACAATAGTTGAATTAATATTTAGACATCAAATGAATACTCTAATCTCTGTAAGTGATGATCTATAGATTTATGTAGTGGTTTTCTAGTAAAACAATTTCTCAGAACATGATTTCTGTGATTTTTCTAATAAATTGGGTTCATTGCGTATTAATAAAGAGATCATACTTAGCTGTGTGGGAACTGATGTTAATGTGAGTTAGATTAGCAGGATGTTTAGATGAAGGACTTCTATCAGTGCTGCAGTTTGACCTAATTATCTTGTGCTGCATCCTGTCAAAGCGACTCAGTAGATGAAGCAGAGCTCATCTATATTTAGAAAGTGCATGTCAAACATCGCGTTATCTTTTATCTCACGATGAAATCATTTTACTTTCAGAGATTTGTTTTCATAAAGCAATATGAAGCTTACTGAAAAGACGTGTTTAAAACAGAAAATGATCATGTTTACAATAAGTTGTAAGAACTGGTTTCAAGTGAAGTTAAGTTTGTATTGATTTGTTCATTTATATAGCTTAAATTTTAAATTTGGGTGGAGGTGAAGAAAAATGTAAAGCGTTTACCTTCAGCTAAAGAAGTTTTTGTTCTTTAATTTCAACCAGGGCTGAAAAAACAATTTAAAAAGTGTATTGATCACAAGATCAACATCACAAAGGATTCCAACAAATCACACACAACCTGCATGCCAAAAATATTTACTGTACGCCACTCAGATGGACTTCAATCCAATTTTTCGTTTTTTTAAGACTCAAAAAAAGGTACAAAGTTAAACAAAAGTGCTGTACAACAATATAATGTATAAGACATGACAGCACTCACTGTTTTTACTTTAAAATGTCTCTTCATAGAGTTCATATCATAAAATAATATTTCCAAATTGCATGTTTGAACATTTGGTGCTGCAGAACTGGGAAAAACATTCAGCTTTGTGTTTTTAGTACAAAAATAGACAAAATCAAGCAGTCTCAAAATTGATATACATGTATTACCTTTTAACATCGGTTACAGTTCAATCAACTGTTTTGCATTCACACACACACTCTCACACACATGCAGGTATGATGCTTGGATGGGGGGCCAAACTTCATGATTCTGGGCCTCTAAGTCAACAGGTGGATGAGGGTAATTGAATCAGATGTGTCTGGAGTCTGAGGCCTACAGATCAAAGCGGTGGCAAGTCAGGCCAGAGCAACACACACACACACACACACACACACACACACACACACACACACACACACAAATGAGAACCCCACCACGTAAAGCCTTGGAAGCTGCAGCCTGGCTGATTAAAGCAACCTGACATCCAAACTCCAGGGCTGACCTCCAGGTGCAGAGCCAGCGGGCTCAGGTCTCAGCCTCGAGCGCCCCCAGGAAAACAGCCTGACCATGGGATGCAATCACCCCCGTGTCCCTGCTCACCCTCTAACCATAAACCAACACCACTAGAAGAGAAGATCAGAGGAAAGGTACTGGCCTTTGAGCAGGGCATTCATATCAGCATAAACAACTAACACACACAACTGCAAATACAATGTTATTATAACACTCACCCAAAGAGAGAGAGAAAAAAATAGAGGGTTGATGGGGGGGGGGGAGTTAAGAGTTTTCAACTGTGGATTGAAAGCACACAGATGGAAGACAGACATCAGAGACAAGAGGAAAACAAGAGCCTGAAATGTATAAAATGGAGGCTGCAGTGTGTGGAAAGTAAAATGACTTTCTAAGGAATAAAACCTAGATTACATGATGCTGTCAAACCACCCCCGCACTCTGTCAGGTCTTTATCATTATCTGTCTTCTCTGAACACAAGGTTAAATACAACAGGATGGTCATAAACAAATCACCAGAGCATTCCTCTGCTTAAACTGGTGCTACAGCCGAAGCAGTAGCTCCATCTTGTGGCTGGATTGGAAATAAGACAAAGTCCAATGAGGTCTATGAAAAAGAAAACACTCAAACATTACTTCTGCGTTAGACTGAACTTTAAAAATAAGTAAAAAATTTCTTCAAACACTGAAAAAGAATAAATGACTCCATAAGCTAAATGTAGTCCTTTTTAATACCTGACCATCAGAAAGATCAAAACACTGCCACATCACAGAGACAGTCACACCAGTTCATTTAATTTAATCTAAAGTGAATGAGATAAACACATAAAAGCACTGGTGGTGCAACTAATTTTCTCCATCAGGATGTTCGTCTGTGATCTAAAGAGTCTTTTATGATCTTATCCCAATCAGACACTATGTTACTAAGCAAGCTGCTTTTCACAAATTCTTTATCTTATAGCATGAATGACAGGAAAGATAATGTAGGAATTTTTAAAAAACGGATCACAATCAGAACATGTAAAGTTCAATTCAAATCCATCCACCGTGAGGTAGTCGGTGTTTCGTGGGAAGCTGATCCGACTTCCTGATTTGAAGGAGAATTTAGAAGACATGTATCAGTTAACCTGACATGTTTTTAGCTCAAGAGAAGAAACATACAAATGCCACAGAGTCCACAGCAGGCCTGGTTATAGCCTCCAACCGGCTTCCTGTGAGGTGACAGCTCTAAGTACTGCTGCGCCTAATCGTAATGACATAATTCCACAGTCGACAGAAAACTTTGGATTAAATATGGCAGCAGTGGGCTTGTACTCTCACTTATGCAGCACCCTCGTGTATATTAAGCGCTCCCTACTACAGTGCTCTCTTTTTATTATGCTAATGAGTATACTAAGCCACTGGGCTCTGAATTGCCTCTCCTTCTTAATTGGAATAAAAAAACCATGAGCCATTACTAACATCACTTTGTCGAGCTTCTGAACTGCCTGCAGACAGAAGAAATATCCCTGAGCATGTTAGGGTGACTGATGATTTAGTAAAGGATGTTAACTTTACACATGCTACACACATGTCTGTATGTCTCAATAAAGAAGCAGGGTATTTTAATGGAGAAGCTCAGTTTTAAGTTGAAAACAGAAATATTTTTCAGAGCATTTGGCCCATGCTCAAAGAGCAAAAGAAGGCACATGTTTAAAGAAAAAGAAAACCTACTAATGAGCTTTATTCTCTGCTTTCACAGCTCTGTGAAGGTTTCAACTCAGGTTCAACAAGTAGGAAATGTGAAGAGAAAGGGAACAGCAAGCTGGGTAGTGTATGAAAGGTTCCTTATTCTCTCATGCTGTTTTGAAGTATGTCTCTTTGAAAACACAGAACGGACAGCTAGTGCAGACTGACGCAAGAACTTGGCAATGTCTTTGGCTTTTTTTAGATAGCACTCCTGAGCAAATACGTTAGGCAATCAGTCAGAAAAGCTGTGTTTATCACACACTTCACAGCACAGTTTGGTGTCTCCAGTCTGGTAGAAGAACTTTTAAGTGGAAAAGCTCTGACAGATACCTTATCGATCTATGTCTGTCTTCTCAACAGATAACTAAAGTCACCAACTAAAAAAGAGGGATTTATTTTGTGCAGTAACTTCATATTATACTTATCTAAACACATGTTTCTGTAAACCTGTTCAAGGGGATCTTTTAGTTCTGTTTATGAACTCTTAAAAGGTACAAAAATATGTCATGTTCCACTTGGAAAAAACATAATAACAGCTTTAGTTTCAGGTTTTGCTTACTTACAGAGGGGGAAATACATTTTTTAAGTTTTCCCACTTACAAAGAGTGGAGAGGTCTGTAATTTTCATCATAGGAACACCTCAACTGTGAGGCTAGGCCACTCCAGGACCTTGAAATGCCTCTTATGGAGCCTCCTTAGTTTTCCTGGATGTGTTTCAGATTACTGTCATGCTGGAAGAACCAGCCATGACCCATCTTCAGCGTTCTTACTGAGGGAATGAGGTTGTTGCCCAAAATCTGGCGATACATGGTCCCATCCATTATCTCCTCAATACGGTGCAGTCGTCCTGTTTCCATTGCAGAAAAACACCCTGAAAGCATGCCGTTTCCACCCCTATGCTTCACAGTTGGGATTGAACTCATCCTTTTTCCTTCTTCTTTCTCCAAACATGGTGAGTGGAGTTTTATACCAAAAAATTTTATTTTCGTCTCATCTGATCACATGACCTTCTCCCAGGCCTCCTCATACAGATGGTTCTAGCTAATCTTTAGACGGGCCTGGACATTTGCTGGATTGAGCAGGAGGACCTTGAGCGCTGCAGGATTTTAATCCATCGTGGCAAAGTGCGTTACTACTGGTAACCTTTGACCCTGTGGTCCCTGCTCTCTTCAGGTCATTGACCAGGTTCTCTCCTGTAGTTCTGGGCTGATCCTTCACCTTTCTCATGATCATTGTTACTCCACCAGATCTTGCACGGAGCTCCAGTCTGAGGGGGATTAATACTGGTAGTCATCTTGAGTTTCTTCCATTTTCTAATAATTGCAGTTGTTACCTTCTCACCAAGCTGTTAGCCTGTTGTACTGTAGCCCATCCCAGTCTTGGTTAGATCTATAGTTTAGTCCCTGGTGTCCTTAGACAGCTCTTTAGTCTCCAAAGTGGAGAGGTTGGACGTCTGATAGATTGATTGTAAGGGCAGGTGAGTTTTCTACAGTTCCAACAGATGCAGTTAATACAGGTAATGTGTGGAGGATAAGAGGGCTTCTTAAATACAAACTAACAGGTTTGTGAGTTAGATTTCATGCTGGTTAAATACTTGTTACCTAGAATAAAATGCAAATTAAGGAATTAAAAGTCAAAATGTGATTTTGGGGAATTTTTTTAGATTATGTCTCTCACAGTTGAGGTGTTCCTACAATGAAAATTACAGACCTTTCCACTCTGTAAGTAGAAAAATTGAAAAATCTGTGGGGGATCAAATACTTACTGTACTTAACAGTCACTACTAGAGAAATCATTATGAACCTAGTCATTATTTTCCTTATTTCCTTTCATTTTTATGATAACTTTTTTATACAATATTAAAACAGACTAAAGCACAGTTAAAATGTATTTCTCATGACTAAAAAACTCTTAACTGAAATAGTTTGCTCCAGTGAAACGATGCAGGGTGAACTCAGGTGTTTAACTGTGATCAGGAAGCAGAATATAAAAGATTATGAATTAAATTTGGCTGTTTTGTGACAATGCACTCAGACAACTCCCATGTTGCTGCAGTGGTCTAAATGAGTTATAAATAAACCAAAGTGACAACATGAATAAATACATACATAAAACCAGCTGAAGAGAGAAGACAAACTATCAAATCAAACAGCTCACATCCTGATGAGTAATAAACACATCAGACCAGGCGGCTGTGGCTTATTCACAGAACCCTTCTATTGCCCCAATATGCTCATTGGTGCATGATTAAGACTAAAAACCACAACGTGCATAATACAATGAGCTGCATGAGCACAGGAATAAGAAACATGTTATTAGTAATTGAGTAAAGATGCCCCGGTTGTGGTTTAGAAGGACAATATCAATTTCTGATTCCAGCACAGCTCCGACCCGCTGATATGAATTTCAGCAGATTCTAATTTATCTCAAAGAATTATAATGACCAGAATACTTCTTTCTTTTATTCTGTTTAACTTGGAAATTGTGATTGGGGAGCACAATGACAGAGAGGGTGTATTAAGTATAACAATGCTGATTCTTCACAATGAGTCTTATTTGCACTCCTGCAGAAGACAACAAAAAGCACACACCTCAATAATCTTATTGGTTTCTGCACTTCTGGCTTCTTTGCAACACCTAGCAGCAGTGTGAGGGAGAAGGAACTACGGGGGCTCACAGGGAGTGATGTGCATTACAATGTTTCCACCTTAACTGGATAAATTTCAAAACATCTCAAAATGATCAAATTCACACAAAATAAAATTATAACAATAGTGGAGAAAGAAGACTTTTTAAAACAAAAGTGCATTTTCAACTCTATTACACAAGCAATCAAAAAAGTGTCATGTCTGTAACACACCTGTGATGAGCTGTAACAGGTGTAGAACTGGGTCTGTCCTTCAGTAGACCTGCAACCAAGCTGTCATCAGTACAGCCACTCAGCTCCCCCGTCACCCAGTCAGGTGGACCTCTGTTGCTCTGCTCACCAGACCAACCACTCATTGGCTCATCAAAGTAGATAGACTAGAGATGGTTAAAAACATGTTTTAATTGTGCAACTGCCTGAAATTTCAATATTTTTATTGCAGTCAATTTTACCATGTAGGCAGGGAGTGTTTTGAGGCTCCCAGGCTCTGGTTTCCTGGTGAAAGGCCCCTCCAGAACGCCTCTTTTGAGCATTTGTAGGAGCAAACGGGCGTACATGTTGCGGTTCTTTCGACCCGTCAGACCTGACCCACATGCAGCTGGGTCACACAGCTTCTTTATCCATATAGCACAGTGCTGGCGTTCTGACATAACATGACAAATGGGATTTTATTACAGCGTTTTAAATGAATCACACAGGATCATTTAAACACAACAGGAGATCTGTCCTTACTTGAAGATCAAATGATTCACAATTCTATCATCACTAGTAACTGAATTTCTTCTTGTAACACTCTGAGACCGGATGTGGAAATAATTTTAAGTGAAATTGTTCGAGAATCATTAACTTCTACGATGTAATGCGGTTAACAACGCTTTAGTAAAATCTCACCTGTTTTGTTGGAGTGTTTAAGCACATACGGTTTCATATCCAGGAGGAAATGGTCAAATTCAGTGTCAAGTCTCTCCCATGAGCCCTCATGTTTCTTCATGGCTATCTGAGAGGACGAATATCAACAAAATAAATGTGATGATTATGACGTAGTTGTTCAACACTGGCCTGCACAAGCAGAGTTTATTTCTGACCTATTGACCCAAACCATAACTGGATTTATGATGCAGCATCACCACGTTGCCATGACAACCCCTTTCTGTATCCATTGCAGAACTAACCAGGTTTGCTCAGGGACTAGCTTAATGTTAGCCGAGCTAAAACGGGATACTCTTGCTCCTCCTTGCGTCGTTTACTCCTTCGCGTAAACAAACAAGCTAACGGTGTGTTTGAACGAGGTGCAATGAATGTGAAAATGCAAGTTCTGACCTGAAAAGGAAATTATCTTGGGCACAAATTTCGCCGCTCAAAATACTTCAAACTTTAGCGTCCTCGCTTTACGCCACATCCGTTTCCCTTCTGACTTCTTCTCCTCCTTATTCCAGCAGGCTGTATGGCAAGCCATTAGCGCATTTATTTTCATAGATTCATAATCTCTAAAACAATTATTAGTTTGCCCTACTGGTGTGCAACTACATTACACAGAAATTAATAAGTTAGCTTGTATCACGCGGTGGTGAACAAGCTTGATCCTGTGGTCCACTAGAACTTTAAATGGGAGCTTTTGGGCTATTAGTGTATCTGATGTGTTAACAACTTTTACTCCAACTGAGACAAGACAAATATGTTTTTTCCTCAACTAGTGTTCCAATATGCTAATAGTGTTTTTCTACTGAAATGCAATCGCAAACTATCTGAGCAAAATTATGTTTTAGTTATATCATTGTGGTTGAATAAATACCTTTATAGTTTTGACCTGATTAGGTCACTATCCCTAAAAATGTGAACGACATCACTACTTACACCAAACCTATGACCCACACCTTATTTTTCATTATATACACACACAATATATATAGGACAATTATTTTTACATAAACATTTCTATTTTTGTGGTGCTTTAAACTTCCACTAATGGATATTTAAGAAAAAAAACTTAAGTCACATCAGAAATCAAAACCATCCACAGCTGGGGGAGTGCTTCTCCCTGTCTTATATAGAACATTTAATTAGAGGTGTTAATTAATGTTGATGGAAGAAAATTGCTTTAAAAAAAGAATTAAAGTGTTAAATGTGTGACAGTTTGTAGAACCTAAAAACAATGTTGAGAAAAACTTTTCTGCTATATAATTTATTTGACCACTTTTTACATCTGACATCACTCTGCTCTCTGTACTATTCAAGTGTTTTGGGTGTTGTTTTAACACCGTCTTGCCCACCCTAGATCTGAGTCAATGCATGTGCACTCTGTCGCCCAGGTCATCTGACCAGCTGGCCCTGGACATGTGGAGGTCACCATATAAACTCAGGGGATATTATGGCCTGCCTTTTGCTGCTCCCAAATTGTAAGGTCACCTCTCAGGAACCTCTTTAAATAATTGTTAAAGACCCACCTCTATACTCTGGCTTTTAACCCAGAAAGGATCCCCCCCCCCCCTCCTCCCCCTCGTCCTTTTTGCCAAATTGTGTTTTTATTTCATTAAGTATTTTATCCCTAAATTGAATTCTTTTAATGTCTGTTCAGCATGTAAGTGTCTGTAAACAAGTGCCTTGTATAAAGTTGCCTTAACTTTTTAAGTTTCAGGTACACTACCCTAACTGTCAAGTTTTTGAGGCCACAGTTACATTATGTTCAGTTATTGATACTGAGGCAAGTAAATGTTTCCACAGCAGCAGACCAACATGATTCATGTCTGCTTATATGTCAAAAGGTAAACTATTTTTATATAACTTTTAAAAACCAAGTGCTTTAAAGTATTACAGTTTTTCTCAAATGCTAAAACACATTTCACAAATGTTTCCTCCATGTTCCCCAATGTCTAAACACAACACCCTTTTCTAAAGCTACATAAACACAACCACACCTTCTCACTTCAAAACGGAAACTTTCACACCAAAAGACCAGCTGAAGCATTCAAAAATGTAAACACTATTCACGTCATCACACTCTACAGCAAAACAATTGAAAACAAAATGCTCAATTTGTGAGGAGGTTCTTTGTTTCATAACTGCCAATGCATATTTTTAGAAACTTTACAGTAACGGATCTTCTTAGATCTCTGGATTAGGCATTTAGATTTTTTTGAGTTTCATATGAAGAGAATAAAGCTAGAGAAAATTCTACATGTACAGTACTGTAACACAACTCAATGCTAGATAGGTGTTACTGTAAATTATGGAATAACCTTAAAACGGAAATTAAAAAATCAATGTCATTTACAGTAATATATTCAAAAAATTTACCAAATTGAGAGTAATAAGTAATTATGAAAATGTAAATTACTGTAAACTAATGATCTTTGAATAAATCTGGAAATAAGAATAGGACGGAGTTCAAATTGAATCTGTGTCTGACATTTGAAATTGTATAGATCATTTCTTTTGCAAAAGGGGGCAGAAATTATAAGTTTTTTCTTCCTTCTGCTCCTTTTCGTTCAAATTAGATTTTTTTTGTTATGTATATTTTATTGTTTATTTTTGTGTGTGTTTTACAGTTTTTCTCAATTGCTAAGACACACTTCTTGAAAACTGCTCTCCATTGCTCCAAAGTTTGAACACAAAACCCAATTTTCAAGCGTTTTCAGGTGTGTGTCTAGATGTTTTCAATCACCCAATGTGTTTTGTATTTGGAGGAGATGTGTTGTCCCAATGGTACCATGAGATTTCATTTATAAACGAAGTGTCTGATGCATGAAATAGTGTGTAGTGTGCAGGAGCAAGTGTGTTGCAGAAATGGAACAAAAGTGCAAAGCAGCACTTTTGTTTAAGGAATGGTTACACTGTGTTTAAGGTATTGCACAAAAGCTTCAGGTTTTGTTACTTTGTTCTAAGCATGTGTCTATAGTGTTTAAGCAATGGGCAAAAACTGTATTTTCTCTCATTCACTAGCATTGAGGGTTTTTCAATCTAGAGGTCCAGTGGGGTTTTACGGATGGGCGGGACTTACCAACTCTACAGTATGTCATACAGTAATTGCTGTCAACATTTACATACTGTACTATAATGTCAAAAGAAGGTCATTAGTTGTTCTCTGCTCTAAATCCTCAGATTGGTAGACACAGTGAATCTACTGATGTTCAGTTGTAGCCTTTGTCCAGCCTCCTTCATGCTCAGACCATGGACAAGAACATGGTCAATCACAGCAGCTCTGATGTCATCAGATATTACTGTTCTTTATCTTCCTGACCACCTCAACCTCCTCTGACACGAACTCTTCCTCAGATTTCTGTCCATTGTAGGGCCTCACAAACCAGTGCTCTCTGAACTGGTTACTGTGGATGTTCCCTTACATCATCAGACACAAGTGTGATCAGTTTTGACTTGTAGTGTTCAAGTGGTGACACCAGTGCTTTAATTGCGTTTCACTTTTGTCACCTGTGCTCACTATTATGCAGCACATGTGCACACAATGAAAATATGTTGAAAAGTTGTGTCTAAACAGCTGACGGTTTTGTCAAAATAGTGATTGTTTCAGTCAGTGGGTTCAGGCAACTGAGAATTTGGTTCAGACAACAGAGTTTTGTGTTTTAGCAATTAAGAAAAACTATTTTGAATGAAATAAACTTTGGAGAAAAAAAGAGCAAAAACAGAATCTATTGCACACAACAGTATTGAAAACATGATCAGGGTGTGAAGTTTTATTTACTTTATTCACATCACATCACTGTGCAGCATCATGTCGCTGAGCTGCATCAGGCCACATCACCTCATCCACACGGCCACGGTGAACCTACTCAGGTTTGGACGGACTCTTAGTCCTGCTTCAGCCATAGTCATGACATGGACAATGACTGTTGCTTGCATCTCGTCCGTAATGATGGTGCGAGGTTGTCTTGCTCTCCCTCCTGGACCTTCTCTCCCTTGTTGGCTTCCTCTTCTTTCATGGCCAGCTCTTCTCCCTCCGACTCCAATTCCTCTTTCCCTGACTGCCTTCATCCATTGTGTTCGTTTGGAATCTTCAGCAAACTATGCACTCTGAACTTGCTTTTCTACATGTGGTCACAGCATTAGCAACACGCGTCTTCAATTTTGAGTCATTGTGTGTAATGAATGATGCCAGGAATGTTCATCGTGTTCAAATATTGCTGACTGTGGCAGCATTTTCAATCACATGAGTTTCATTTGAGAATATGAGCAAAGTTCTTTTGCAACTTGTGTTTTAGCAAGGACAAATGTAGATTTATGAGAACGGAGGATTGTGTTTTGTGAATTGTCTCATGTGAAATGCATTTATGGTATTGGGAAATGGTGGCTAGATTTTGTAAATGTGTTTAGACATTGGGAAACATGAAGGAAACATTTGAAATGCATTTTAGCATTTGAGAAAAACTAAACAGACTCAGGTATATAAGCAGGAGCAATTTCAGCTTTCAATACATCCCTCTCACTCGGGCTTAAGGAAACAAGGAGGCCACAACTCTGCAGGAACTTCAAATTTTAAAATTTTTATTTTTTGCAAAATCCCACATCACTTTTCTTCCCTCTCCAAAAGGGAAGTCATTCTGAAAAATAGAGAATAGCATTTACCATGTCAATTCACATCAAATGAAGTTGCATCATAACTCAAATTTTCATAAAATGTTTGAAGAGACTGAAAAAAATGCATACCTTTGAATAAACCTCAAGACTTGCGTGAAGTGTAGGGATCTTCTGCAGGTCCTGCAGTCAGCATTAAACTCTTAGGATATTCAATTTTTGCCATCTCATACTGGGGGGAGTAGAAGGCTTTGGTGTGGGAAACCCTTCCTCGTTTGTAACCACCTTTAGCATGAACAATGTAGCTATGAGGACGTGGAGGAGGACTAAGTGGACCTTCAGCTACTGGAAGAAATCCGACCTGAGGGAACCAGTATTTTTCTGTGTCAATCACAGTGTTTTCTGGCTCAAAGTCAAGGTCGTCAAAGTCCTTATCTCCAAAGAAGTTAGAAAAAAGAAAGCCCATCCAGTCTTCATCAGGCTGACTTCCTGCTGGACCTTGAGGTGAGGTTTTCTTTGGTGGAGTGGCATATCCAGTTGAACAATCAATCTCATTGCTTTGCCCAACAGACTGTGCTGTATTCAAGCATGGAGAACTTTGAGGTTGAACATTCACAGAGGGGTATTGGCTTGACAGTTGCCCAATTGTGTTGGGTACATTTTGTTCAGTTGGGACTGAATTGGGTGGTACATATTGGCTTGATAGCTGTCCAATCATGTTGGGTACATTTTGTTCTGTTGAAACAATATTAGGTGGTACATTTTGTCCTGCTGGGATCATATTGGGTGGCATGTTCACAGAGGGATACCCGCTTGATAGCTGTCCAATCATGTTGGGTGCATTTTGTCCTGCTGGGACCATATTAGGTGGTACATTTTGTCCTACTGGGACCATATTAGGTGGTACATTCACAGTGGGATACCCACTAGATAGCTGTCCAATCATGTTGGGTGCATTTTGTCCTGCTGGGACCATCTTGGGTGATACATTCACAGAGGGATACTTGCTTGATAGTTGTCCAATCATGTTAGGTACATTTTGTCCAGCTGGGATCAAATCCTTTGGCAATGCCCCCGAGGGGATGCCATAGCCTGTGACAGGGCCACTTCGCTCATAGCCCTCGTCCTCCCCCTGTCCCTCATCGTAGGACAGGCCATCCCAGAAGACATCATCTCCATCATGTAGAAGGTTTTGAGATGCTGGATTGACTCTATAATCTGTTTTAAAAAATTAAAGCATTTAAAAGAGCAAAACTAGAAGCTTAATACAGTTGATTTCTTTGAGTTACCTATTGAAGTTGGAAACTCAAGACTTCTATCCAACTGCAAAGATATGAAAATGAACCTACAAAATAAACAAATTAAAGCTCATCATATTTAGACATCACCCAAGCACACATCCAAATGCCAAACTATTAACACTTACCACAAAAGGCCAGCAAGACCCATGACTGTCCAGCAAATCTCAGAACCCAGTACTTTTCAGATGCTGTGGTCTAATACAAATAGACTAGATCTGGACTTGAGAGGGACATCTGTCCTGTAGTTTGACATCTTCAGAGGTCTTTTAAAAAATAACTGAGGAAAACCACCAGCTGCTGTTCTCAGACCAATTAGTGTTCATTGTTCACAGGTGTGTCAGCTGAAGATCAAATTCAGTGGGGAATGCACTGACCTATCCAGAGAACTTTCACAGATCTGTCATCTGATATATCATTTCATTTAAAAGAAAAGTGAATGCTGACATTTAACCAACATAGAAGGGGTAAAAGTTATTTTTCCTTTTTAAATACCAGGACATTTATTAGAATGCTCTAACAAGTAAACTGTGTTCAAATGAGGGTACTTGTGATATATTTATCTGAACAGATAGATTTTGTACATGGGAAATGTACATGGCTTTTTTTTTTTTTTTTTTTTAGCAAGTTT
>SSNR01000104.1:771080-820237 GCA_006937965.1 Callopanchax toddi | reverse complement strand
TTTTTTTTTTTTTTTTTTTTAGCAAGTTTCTATTTGTGATCCAAAGTTACAGTTAAAGAAACTCTGAAGCAACTTCAATATTGTCAATCATTAAATGTCCTTTTTATCTCAACATTGCAACTTTAAAACATTTTCTGCTAGACTTTGAGGCAGTTTGTATGCAGACATACTAAATAAATCTGAGTGACAGTTCATATGATCACCCGACGATGTTTGGTTTTAGCTCAAAGGCGGTAAACTTGCTTAAATTGTTTGAAAAAAGATGAAGATTTAAGTTATGCTTAGTTTTTGCAGAAATTCCTTCAGAAATAAGCTCCATCTATGTTTTAAATACCAGTAGGTGGGCTTTCACAAATGTGTAAACAAATCGATTTCATACAGCTCAAGTTAATTTTCTTAAATTGTTTACCCATGACTCGTTTTTATTCGTAAACTAAAATTGGGATTAGTTTATAAATTAGATGCATGCAGTTTCTTCTTCATTCCAGTAGATGGCGCAAAACTCCAGTTTGAAGATTACGTGGCGCCTTCAGGTGCTTTTTGGATATTTGTCCACACATTGAGACAATTTAGTTGCGACACAACCGAGTGGGGTTCATTTTACCACGGAAAATTGATTTGACAGAAAAGCTTAGTTATGAAACTAAGCAAGTTCTGGCATTAACGTTACCGATTTTATGTTAAGATGCCAAATGAGAAACTGACTTCAGCCTTTATGAGACTGTTGTAATTATCCCACTGGTTTCGTTACGGGGCTTTCACAACGTGTCAAGATCCCGTTGCAAATTTCACTTTGGGGGTAACAGACGAGTTCATTTATCCCTCGTACGTAAAAGCAGGCGTCTCCAACGTCACTTTGAATGAGAAGAAGCGCTCAGCTGTAGAGCGGGCAGAGAGGAGAGCAGGAGGCAGGAGGAGAGGAACGAACACGTCAGGAGCATCACCGACATTAGTCGGGACTACAGTTGTGGCTTTAAGTTTTACTGCTTCCCATTATGGCTGAGCATTTCCTGCATTACAATGACTCTGCAGGGGTTGGAAACAGATTCGCCCGCAAAGGAGCTTTGCGACAGAAAAACGTGCACGAAGTGAAAAACCACAAGTTTACTGCGAGGTTTTTCAAGCAGCCGACGTTCTGCAGCCACTGTACGGATTTCATATGGTGAGTTAGTGTCACATTGCATGATTTGGCTTTTACTTGCACCTTTTCCTCAGATTTAAGCCTTTGATTTTGTTTTGTTGCAGGGGTTTTGGGAAACAAGGATTTCAATGTCAAGGTAATAAACACTGCAGTTTGTTAACCCTATGAGCAGCCATAAAAATACACAACAAGATTTTCAAAGTAAAAGGTTTTATTTCTTGCATCATTCTTCTGATCACAAGCCATTCTGCAAATATAAAGTGAGCATTATATCATTTACAGCATAGTAGTGTTGCATTTAAGGGAGACTTAGGCCTACCTTAAGTTTCCTAAGCTTTGCGAGAGAAGATGGATTGCATGGTTTTCTGGGCAGGGATCTGTGCAGGTCTGAAGTTCTGATTCTTGGCATAGTTCATCTGGGATGTTGGAGTGTAACTGGTTTTGGTTTGCAGATACCTCTTCCTTTGGTAGTTGCTTTTAGAGCGGACGAGAAAGCTCTTGCGAGGACTTAGGGGTAGTTTGGCTTTTGGGGGATATTTCACCTTAGGAACCCAGTATTTCTCAGTGTTGGTCACAGAGTTTTGTGGCTGCTGGCTCAGTTGTTCCAAGTATGGGTTCTCATTTCCAGTGGTTTGAACTGGGAAGTTAACCCAGTCTTTGCTAGACTGACGTCCAGCTGGAGACTGTGATGAAGCATAAGCAGATTCAATCTCATTACCTTGGCTGTACTGCTCTGCTTTACCCTCAGGTGCAGGGTGAGCATTTGCACGGGGGTAAGCAGTCGCACGGGGGTATAGGACTGACACTTGCTGTGGAATTACACTATATTGTGCTGGAGGCCATTTGAAACCCACCACATTAGAAGTTGAAGACAGAGGCCCTTTAGGAACATCTGGAAGTCCACTCACAAAGAATGGGACAGCAGACTTACTCTCATCTCCTGGACTGGAACCAGTGTAGGTCTGCTGGTACAGGAAACCATAAGGTGACCCAGCCATCACAGGACCTGCAGTTTGCCAAATCTGGGAGGTAGGGGCAAAAACCATATAGGGGGATGGCTGAGCAGGTATTTGGTTTCCATATAGAGGGGTTTGACCAATTGCTGGAGAGAAGGCATTCTTGCTGGTATAAACCAGAAATTGAGACTGAGGCTGGCCAGCAGCTAGTTGCTGTGGCATCTGGGCAACCATTGGATAAAAAGGTGTCAGAGGAAAGATGATGGGCTCAAAGAGGTTAGACTGCCACTGCCTTGATGCACCATTAACAATTTTCTCAATTTCATTTCCACTCTTTGTGTAAGCCAGCTCCTGTGCAACTGGGATTTTGGGTGGCTCAGCTACTACAGGCTTCATGTATTTTGGAGGGACAAGGCCAGCAAGATGGTCTAGAGATTCTCCTTCACCCCCTTCACCCTGGTCCAAGCTTATAGCAGGAAAGTCTTGTTCGTGAACAAGGTTTTGAGTGTCATACGAGACTCGAAAGTCACCATCTGTTCAAAAGAGAAAGTAAAATGAAGCAGTTAATGGAACCATCAAGTAGAGGGAATTAAACCATTACCTGATGCCTCTGTAAATCCAACAACATCATCCAGCAGTAAAGAAAAGCAGGAAATCCTGTTGGAATAAACAAAAAATCACAAGATTAAACCATTTCCACCCCCCTTAAAGACAATTCAACCAAGTATCCCAGGATAATCACATACCACAAAAGGAGTCCAGGAGCCATGGCTGGGAACTGAGAAGGCACACCCAATACTTCTCAGATGTTATGGCTGTAAACACAGACCAACAATGGACTAAGAAGGCACCTCTGTCTTATAGCTGACACCTTCCTCTCTCCTTTTTATATCTGCTGCCCAGTGTCTGCTAACAGAGACCTCCACCAGCTGCAGCTCATTAAGCAATTAGTGCTCATTGTGCACAGGTGTGGCAGCAGAACGACACTCAGAATCCATCCCAAGCTTTACACTGAAACATCCACTGAAAGGTTTTATTCAAATGTGTAGAGTTGAGTTTGTTTCTGAAGATCTGGAAAAAATACACTTTCATTTTTTATTTTCTGTAAAACTAAATGATTGTAAATATATAGGTATTTTTATTTATATAGCACTTAAAATACCTGAAAGTAGTTTAAAACAATCATAAAAATATACAGAATCAAACAATCAATACTGAAAACCCCGTGATTATCATCTAGAATAATTAAACAAGCCTCAAATGTAAAACTCCTACTCACTGTGAGATTTGGAAATGTCCCATCACTACCAACGTAGTCAGGCTAAAACCTCATGTCTACATGTTTTCATCACTTTCATGTATTTACTTAAAGCAGCTTAAGTTTTAAGGTTCAGTTTGCCCGTGGCTCCTGTCATGTCAGTTTTGGTGCCTTTGCGCCAAAGTGACCAGCATCACGTCAGGAGACGCCCCTCTGCAGGGTCAAGCTGCAGCCTGATGCTGCAGATGTGAAGTAAATGTCATCGATGTGTGCTCAGCTTCTCACACTCAGATCTCGCACGTGTTTTGAATATTTTAACAAAAGCTTAGACTGCATGTTTGAAAAACCCACACCCCTTGATGCTATAAGAGATGAAGATGTGCTTCTGCTTACAGTTTAGTGACATTTTCCCACAAATGCAGAGACTTCTCATTGCACTGCTGTTCCTCATGGAAGCAGCTGGCAGATTTGTGCTCTTGGAGTCTTTATTCTTGTTTTTTGTGCCTGAAAGTCGCGTTGTGTTTTTGAATGCTCGATGTTCTCGGATGCAGGGATGTTTAAGGTCACATACTTGTGTCTCAGCGACCCTGATGGTTATAGTAATGTCCGTATCCATGCTGCAGATGATTAAGCCGTGTGAGGAGCAGCTCAGTAGCAGGTTATTTAAGAGTCATTAAATAAGTGATAAAGCGAGCTCCTCTGATTGCTTCATGACCTCCAGCTTGTTGCTGTGCATTGAGAAGCCATAGAGCATCTTTTTAAACCAGCTGTGAGCAGCTGACTGGTGTCAAAGTGGGACTTTGTCAGAAGACAGAACAGAAGTTCCCCATCTCCCCCAGTGCCATAAAGGATATTTATCCTCATTTTTAAGAGCTAAAAATAATTATTTATTTTAAAAAACAAGATAATTTTTTCAGCAAGTTCACATTAATTTATTTGTCACTGGTTGTGACGTAAGCTGCTGTGGAGAGATGTGGCACCAGTGACACATCCTGTCACATGAACACGCTGAGTTACACACTAATACTATTTACACTCAACTCAAACGTCACCAACACTCCTCCTCCTCCTCTCTCCGTGCCCACATGGATTATTATTGTTTTATTTCAAATTCATTCCAACTTGTTTAGTTTGTGACTCATCCTGTTATTGTGTCAAATAAAGAAGCACTTGTTGATAAAATGTTCTGCGTAGAATCCAATCAGTAATACATGAATACGCTTATGTAATGTTTTGATTTCAAATTGAACATAATCTCTTTTTTGTTTTTACTGAAAAATTTTGCAGAGCTAAATAAATATTGAGCCTGTATTTGAAGTCTAGCGTGAGGATTTGTTAGTATGAGTGCCTGGATAAACTCAGAGTTACTACATCTCTTGATTGTAGGAAATTTAAACCTTGAAACTTGCTAACTTTAGAGAAGGTAGCTGGTTTTTGTTGCATGACTACTGAGGAATTAGTTGCCTCATGCCTAAAAAAATTTAAGTTTTCACTTCATTTTGTAGAAAATTGAACTAGAACGGCTGATTTCATGGAAACATAAAAGAAATCACACCTGTACATACTTATATACAACAGAAACCTTTATATGAAAGTTGCTTTTTAACATAAATGAGTAATCAGCCAAACACATGACAGTAACTCAGTGCTTTTAGGCATCTAGACGGCGAAGACGACCTGCTGAAGTTCAAACCGAGCGAGACTTTGAATGCAGCATGGTTGTTTGTGTCAGAGTCTGAGTACAACCATCTACAACCATCTGTGGTTCAAAGAGAAACTATCCAGTAGCAGCAGCTGTGTGGATGAAAACACCTTGTTGATGTCAGAGGTTGGAGGAGGATAGGCAGACTGGTAGATGATCAGGAAGCTGAGGCTACATTTCACTCAGAATCCTCTGAACTGAATCAGAAGAGACTGGTAAAATGATTCTTGGTCTGATGAGTCTCGATTTGAGCTGCAACATTCTGGCTGATTTTGGTGTTGACAGCCTAAAAGCATGGATCTATCCCGCCTTGCATCAATGGTCCAGGCTGATTTGTTTGAGTCCTGCATGGTTTAACCACCACATGACATGGAGAGTGAAGGCAGTTCTGAACAAATAACGAAATAGAAATTGTGTGTCAGTAAGCTCCACATTGATCAGCCTCTAGTTTTATGAGTCCATGTTAGCGTTTCTGTGTTTTCACAGAAACCTTTATGGGACAAAGCAGAAGCTCCTGCAGCGATTTTCTTTTTAGCACCAGAATGCTGGAGTGACTAATTAACAGAAAAATGTCAACAGCACATGTCAAGATTTCAGCTCATTATGTTTAAAAAAAAAATTAAAAAATTTTCTGCTTAAAGATGTGCCCCCCAGCCTGCTGAGTCAGACAGAAACATTTTCTTTACGTGTGTAAAACAGCTCACAGGGTAAAAAGAAAAGCTCAGTTCAATTCAGACCGAAACACTTCCTTTTGGTGTTTTTTATATTGAATTTATGTTGTTTGTTGTGTCCAAAACTCAGTAAACAGCTCTTTACACATAAAAGCATAAAAATAAAATGGATTATTAGGATTATCAAACAAATATCAGCGCGGTAAAGAGGTTAAATCCCTCGTCCATCTTGATATCAGTTCGCTCAGAGAGGATGGGAGGATGCATGGTTAGATCACTTGTCACCATGGTGGATGCTCTGCTCCTTCCCCTGGCCTCCTCCTCTTTTTCAGCCTTTGAAGTTGAGCGTCTGTGGAAAATGACCAGGCCATCTGGAGGGCTGAGAGCCCAGTGCTCAGAGGAGAGTCCTTCGTCTGGACACGAGAGAGTGGAGAGACGATGAGAGAGACGGTGGGAAGGAGAAAGAGAAAAGGTCAGAGGCGTAACAAAGAGAGTGTGGATAGCAGGAGCTAAATGGGAGGGAGAGGTGAGTGGAGAAGTGCAAGACTAAATAAACACAGGAGGATTTAGTGATTGCATGGGTGGATGTGTGAGGGTGAAAAGATTATGAAGTCAAAAAGGCCTTTTACACATTTTTGGCTTCTTGCTGTTGAGTTTTTGCCAGAGAAAAAGCAAACAGTGTGACGCTCAAAGCAGAATGAAAGCAGGGTCAGAGGTTACGTCTGCATGATGAATGACTAACGGCTTCAGTCAATAATTTGGCACAAACGGAATTCAACCTGCAGTTATTGGGGCTGTAGCCACGTGGGGGCACATCCAAAAACAAGCTCAAAGAATACTAGCTGTTTCTATAAAATCACAAATTCTTTAAAAACTTTAAATTTGACCTAAATGTTCAAAAATCTTGATGAAAAATCAATTTTAACACAATATGCATGTGTCTTTGAGTGATTTCAGGCATTCTTTTCACTTTTTTACGTTGTTGTGCGTCTCCATGGTTACATTTTCTAACTGCAATCAACCCTGCCTTTGCTGTGGCGTTTGAAAAAGAAAACAACATTTGCATATCAACTCTAGCCAATTTGCCTACTCTCATTTCCAACCCAGTGACAATCTACTTCTCATCAAGTGTTAATTATTATGTATTTATCACAGGCTTTAGGTGTAGGTAGCTCCACCTCTGCTTGGGGCATTTGTTAACGCTGTGGGCGACACGGTGCATGTGCTGATGCAGCGAGAGGCTGTCACCGAGTCCTAATGGCAGCGTAGGTGTAAAACCAATCACTCAGAAAGGGAGCAATGCACCTCATTAACCAATCAAGAAGCAGAAGTGCGGGGGTGTTGGGACATGAGGACGAGAGCTGTGCAACTCCTGAAGGGGCGACCCAAACAATAAACATCTTACTACACCAGTCTGAGGCTCGGCGCTGCAGCTCACAAGTGTCATTATTAGCATCTGAAGGGCCCTCCTGCATTACTCTGATGCGTGTGTAGAAACAGCCTGGATATGTTAATTATTTAGTTCATGCTTTGCTTGGTTCCCCGCCTTTTAAATTCTGTGTGTGTCTTTCTGCAACATCGACGTATCAATTAACAAAACCCATTCCTTCAAAGTGTTTTAATCAAACACTGTGGTCTTAACCAGCAATGAAAACAGCTGAGGGAATAAAATAAATGAAGTCATCCTAAATTTTACTGAGCAAAGATGCTGCACATCTTAAAAAAACAAGTTGAATAATTCCTAACAAATAAATCATTGACTGTATTTTAAATGACTGTAAAAGGAACACATCTGAGCTCTTTCACTTTAAATGTTGCACGAAACTGTTTTGAAATGTAAAAATCTTGAAAGGAAGTTGCCAGGCTTTCCGATGAGGACGAATCTGCTTGGGACTAATTAAAAGTGTTGAACTTACTGAGGGATTCTTTATAAAATGTGAGCTCATATTTAAAGCCTCTCCCAGCCTGATGGTATTAATTAACACAGAGTGGAGTCTTATAGCTGGTCTTTGGTGTAATTCTGCCCCTGCTTGCCTCTGCTCCATATTTAATGTCCTCTAGTTTCCCCTCCCTCCTTTATTTCCCTTTAGTCGACCACCCTCAGTCACATGGTCTTCTTTTTTAATTTGGCGTAGTTTTTATGTCTCCTACAACAACATTTTAAACTATGATTTTTAAAAACATTTACTCTACATTGTTCCCGTGTGTTTCCAGGGCCCCAAAAAAGTCACACACAGTCTAGAAATATTCTAACTCCCTGCTGAACTGGTAGCCTGTCAGATTGAATTGGGAGGACCTCAGGAACGTTTGCCCAAAAGGCTTTTTAGTCAGTGTGCCAGCTAGCGCCCCTAAATACAGAGCGACACAAGACTTTCCTCTGTGTCACCTTAAGAGGATTGTCACAGTCTGAGCTCCAGACAAAAAGCTCTCATTAAAACCCTCCAATATGAAGAGAGGGATGATGAATCAGAGGAGGATTAGGGACCGGGCAGGTGTGGATAAAGATGGGTGGGAGTGCAGCGCACAGAATCGTTTCACTCATTATTTATTGTGTTTTGTTCAATCATCAATCAAGATTATACATCAGGAAATCATCATCATAAGGGTTCTTGACATTGTTTTATCCATTTTGTTCTTTGAATGACCTGAGTTTGGAAAAACAGAGACTGATTCTGACTGAACTGATGAGTTAACATCTAGCAACAGTGTGACTAAGACCAAAGTGGAGTGCTGTCATCTCAAAATAACTCCAGTCTCCAAGTTTCTACAGCTGTTTATGCAAAAGCTAATTTGGAAATCTTTATATTTTTTTGGTCATTTTCACTTTATGTGGTTATTTCTTATATGGAAGTCTCTGTTAATGTGCTAGCATATGGAACTAGGATTGAGATTTTAGTTTCTAGCACACCTACATCTAGCTGTAGTCGATCTGGTGCAGACTGTGGCAGTCAATCAACATTGACTGTAGCTGATGCTACCCACAATGCATTGCAAACATTGTTGGAGATGCAAACAAAACATCCATCTGAGCAAAGTGCTAAAAGTAGTTTTTAATGGAATTAAGTGAATTAGACATGAATAAGAAGTATGGTGGTAAATGAATCACATTGATACATAATATTTCCATGATGTGAGAAATGATAAATTATTTAATCTCACCTCTAGGTCAACCCCTGTTGTGAGGATGTTTTGTGGTTTTAGACAGCTAATTGTGTAGATTTAAAATATTTTATTAATTTAACATGTATTTTCTACATGTCCTGAGTTTAAAGATTGGACATGTTTACCCCTGATAAATTGAGGAATCATATCAAAAATTGCTAAAAATATATTTTACCTATGAAGACCTTGAATCTAAAAGTCTACAAAGATTACATTTGTTCTTCCAAAACGCCAGCTAAAGGCTAGATATGTAGCCTGCTAACACCTGTTTACAGACTGGTGTGTTTGCACCTCCAATGATGTAGGATTGATATGGTTGTCATGGTTACACAGTGCCTTTATGGAAGTATCCAGATAAGTATTTTTGATCAATTCCTGCAGGATAATCATAGTATTCATGTCAGAATAATGATGTCATGTGAAACTGATGGAGTTAGAAAAGTGTTTTTATCCGTGTCTGAATGAACTGTTGTGATTGTTTTCTGATTGAAATTTTAGGACAGTTTTGTCTTTTTCTGATTCTTGCTTCTAAATGATGCATATTGGACATTGGACTCTTCTGACTTTGCAGTCATAAACTTTACTCAGAAATGCTTGATGTCATCCACACAAACGTAAACACAAACACAGAACATCCCTTTGCTCGTTCTGTGTTTGTATCACAGGTTACTCGATACTCACTGTATCATCTCTCATTTTGGAATAGATTCCTCGTGCCTTTTTGTCCCTCCTCACCAGAAGCTACTGTAAACTTTCCTCCTGCCAGATTTGCCACCACTCTGTGCCACTGTTTCTATGGTAACATTGCCTGGCCCTCACGCTGCCTGTTATATGCCAAATATCTGCCAATGATACCCCAGGCAAGCTTTCCCCTAAGTGGAAAGACTTCCCAGCTTCTCTGCGTCCATTTATACAAATAAGACGAGCTTCCACAGCCTGTCAGGGTGGGAGCTTTGTGATCTTCTCCTACTGCAGCGCTGACCATCCCATGTGCAATATTTTCACTCCAGCAGACCGTCTCAGCGGATGGAGGCCCAGTGTTGTGCTTGTGTAACACCGTGTCATCTGGTGACATTAAAGAGGGGTCTCTTCGGAGGCTCGGCGGCATTACTCAGCCGAGAGTGGGTAGTTAATTGTCAGGGAGCTGCTCGTGTGTTTTTGCTGAGACACAATGCCGTGTAATAAGATGACACATTCTGTTCCTTGATAATCTCTGTTTTTAAAAAAACAAAGGCAAAGGAGCAGTTGTAGAAGCCTCAGATGGAGTAATCTTCGAGAGCGCAGCAGATGCTGTTGTAGAAAGATTTATGGGGATTCTGTTTAAGTTTACGCCTGTTTTAGTTTAGATTTATGAGTTGATGCTTTAATCTCTTGTGATGTCATTCAGAGCTAGATCCCGAGCTCCCACTCAGAGAAACCTGTGAGTTATCTCAGCAGCGCTGAAGACGACCTGAACCCTCCTTCATCCATAATAGATTAACACCAATGATTGATCTAAAGGACACAATTAGAACATAACAGATGACCTATATTCAGGCCTCTTTCAGCTGCCATGACAATCTATAATAGTGTCGGTCAGGCTCAAACTCAAAGTGAATGGATCAATAGAACCAGTGTGTGTTTGTGTGAAGCGTGCATCACTCAGCTGTCTTTCTCTGGACACAAAGACTGTCCTCGGAGAGACGAGCTCACCTCTACGCATGGACCCACTCCAGCTGTGCTTAATGAATTTGGCTGTGATTACACCGGCAGCTATTTCAGGAGGGTTTTAAGTCAGAGATCTCAGTTTTGATCCACAGAAGGTGAGAACGATGTGCACTAAGGAGGATTTCACCATCCTCAGGTATGATGCATGGACAAGGAAGAAAGAACACTCGCTGACCTATTTACTATCATGATCTATGATTTTCTTCATAGAAAAAATTTCACTGCAGAATATAAATGAACAGCACGAAAAGGCAAAACCATCATTCTTTGTTTAAATTTCATGATTAAATGTTAAAAAAGGTAAAAATAATAAAGTCAATTAATAACACTTTTGGTATAATCCTTTCTTTTTCTCCTGTAGAGCTGAAGCTAATTATTTTGTGGTAATTAGTTATTTGTCATTTTCATGACATCTTTTCATCAAGAAGCACATTTCCAACAGACTGGGTTTAAAAATCAGAGAGTCTTAAATGGATATTTAAACCATTTGTTTCTTTGTAAAAGTTATAAATAATTGCTTTTAGGAATGCATCAGTGTCAAATTTATTTCAAACCAAGTACTTGTACTTGCATTTAAGTAGTTGCCGATACCAAGTATTGATAGGAGTACTAATAAATGTCACTTTTATGAGTACGAGTGGTATCAGACCGATACCTGATGCTGGTACCGGCATTGGTGCGTCACTCATTGCTGTCTTACCTGTTGTAGAAAGCTTCTTGAACAGACTTTGTTCAGAGAAACAGAGTTTAGATCTTACAGGACTGATGGGTTTACAGCTAGTTTGATTTTCAAAGATTATGGTTTTAAACTCTAATCTTAAATAGCAGTTCATAAAAACATTACATAAACACTTACCCTGCTATCAATTTTGAATTATGTTTATTATTCTCTGAGGTTGTTTATGAGTGATAATAAGACCAGCAGCAGCACAATGTCATACTTCCAGTTAGGGTTGGGTGGTGCTTTGAAATATAAACTAGAAAGTATTTTTGTGTATCTAAAAATAGTAATAATAAACTTTAAATACATCATTATAAATTGTTGTGAGTTTAACCTCAGCCATGCACAAACTCTTCTTCTGCTGCCACTCTTGGACCTTTATTATTTTCTCTATAGTGACACCTACTATTTGGGGATGGTACTAAAGCAGGGGTGTCACAGTCAAACTCATTTTCACCGAGGGCCACATCAGCATAATGGCTGGCCTCAAAGGGCCAGATAACTTAAAAATGTAACCAAATTAAATGTAAAATAAATTGTAACAACTCCTTAACGTTACATAACTCTGAATTTATTACTTATACAAGATAAAACATTACAAATGCATGAAAAATAGGTTTGCTTGTTGCTCTGTTATAACATAAATCCTTTTGATTTGTCAGGTTATGAAACCCACTGAACTCCATCAATCAAGGATCAAACTATTCAAGTGAATTAAAAATACATCAAAGTTATAATAACTTTGATCAAAACATTTGTTATAGTTAGGGGTGCACACAATTTTTCATCACATGTCCTCAAGGGAGAACCTGGCTCTGGGGTTTGATCCGCAAATGGGAGGGGGGGGGTAGAAGATGATGATTTGCTGTTGGCTCAACATTTTTCTGCTTAATGCTCAATAAATTCAAACAACCTTTAACTCATGAGGTCATTCTGATGCTTAAATAAATCTTTTAAACACATTTAAACCAATTAAATTGAAAAGCCTTCTACTAGTCACCTCTTGGGTCTGACAGAGCGATGACCCGGCAGTCAGACAGCTGCAGCAGGTGAGAAGGCGTGACGATCAAGGTGTTCTGATCCTCCTGACAGAGCACCGTTAATATTAATGTTCTTTAGCTTGTATAAAAGTCCAACACAACACGTTATCTTAGGCAGAAATTGGTTAATCTGGTTTGCCATCAGAGAAGAGGATGATCAGCTGACGGAGGGATGGAACGGTGCGCACGCATCATGGATCAAAAATCGACCAGTGATCTTTTGTTCTGGTCAACTAAAATGACTGATTCTGATGGAGAGAACTGGATATGTGATGACAAAATGAACGTCTTTCTCAGAGGGGAATTATTTATCAGCAGCTTGAGAGCGCGAGCTGTCGGGTCGGGGAGGAGTTAGTAAAGCGCACGAGCGCAGCCAGCTGGATTACAAACCGAGTCCCGAACCAAAGAGGGCGATCTGTTCAGATCACGGATCGATTGTGACTCGTTGTACCCCTATTGGGCATGTGTGAGCTGCGTGCGTGGGTCGGACGTACTGTGATTGTGTGTGTGTTAAAGCGCACGCCGAGCTGTGCGTAATGGCGCACTGGAGATGCTGTGTGTGTGTGAGTGTGTGTGTGTGTGTGTGTGTGTGTGTGTCGGAGCGGAGGTCCTACCGTGTGTGTCTACTAGCTTCAGAGGTCATGTGATCCCTCATTCACTGAGCTGCAACAGGATGTGAAGTTCGTCAGATTGAGAGGTCTCCCATCGGGACCGCGCAGCGCTGGTCCGCAAAAGCGCGTTCGAAATCCGGTTCTCATGAGGACCAGCCTACTGCTTGTGTGCACCCTGCCCTGTAGTGGCGGTAAGCCGTCAAGTCGCGGGTAACACAATTGACATGCATTGTGGGAAATTTAGTTTTTGGTCAAAATACGCTTTTTACCTATTTATTTCTGAATACTCAGACCTTTTAAGCACTTGCGGGCCACATTAAATGACGTGGCGGGCCACATTTGGCCCGCGGGCCTTGTGTTTGACACATATGTACTAAAGGAAGCGTAGTTCATTTCAGTGTCAGCAGAAACTCCCATCATGTTGACTGTATGGCTTGTTTTTTTTCATTGTCAGTGTGAACTGTTTTTTTTTTCATAATTTGATAAAATGACTCAGAGTCTTTAATGACAGAACTCTGATTTCATTTCTTCAGATAATCAGATAAACACCAAAGAAATCAGAACTCTAAAACTGTTGACTTCAGCACTATTGCATAACAAGACCATTTTTTGGGACAGAAATGGTGCATTGTTCTTTTGATAACTAATTTTATCATCATATCATAGTTTCTTGTTATTGTGGATAATTTGCCATAAACCTGATCAAATCTTATAAAGGTGACACGAGAAAGGTGCTGATGAAACGTGCCATGATGGAGGAAAAACCGAGCGTGTCTAAGGTGGACACAGGGGACTTTCCCATCTTTTACTATTTTTGTGCAAGGACAAAGACGCAGGGAGACGAAGCAGCAGGGAGATGAGGGAGAGGCAGAGGGTTAGGGAGTGTGTGTTCCAGTTTTCTGAAGCGTGCTTGCCTCCTTCCTGCTCCCACTGTGTGATCGTGAGTGTGTGTGTGTGTGTGTGTGTGTGTGACGTTTGAGGGTCACCCGGTAAGAGACTGCAGCGCGGCTCTTAGTCATCTTCACACCTCGCTCTGTTTTTACCTGACACCCCATCTGTCAACATATTTACCACCAGAAGCAGATTACTTACGGTAAACAAATCAAATTATGCAAATCTTCTGTTCTACACAAGGCTACTCTAAACACTGATGTGATTGTGTGTGAATAGATGAAATATTACATTCTAAGTTCACTGAAAATATGAACTCATTTGAACGTGTTGATGCTGCTGCTGCGCCTCTGATAACAATGTACATTGTTCCAATGCATTTCTAATATAAAGTGCTGGCTGGGTCTGGATTGAGTTACTGTTTATTCAGGATCTGGACTGCAGGATGTCTGGTTGCATAAAGTAAAAATATCATCTGACCTGCAGAAAAATAACTCAAATCACAAGTTTTAATCCCAGCCAGTTGTCTGCTTCAGAATTGATTTTAGAGCCTTTTAATGATCCCACTGGTTCTGGTTATGACTGTGTTTTACAGTCCTCTGTGCTGCTGGCTTAGGAACTGGAGCATAATGACTAACCTCATAATATTCTACTCTTTTATGATGTAAAAATATATATTTTGCCCTCCACTTTGTAGACTAAGTCTTATTCTGCAGTCCTCCTTCTGCTGTTTTGTCAGATTTTGTCAGAACTGTGTTTTCAGTGTAGACAACTATTAGCTCGTTTTGTTTATAATTTATAAGTAGATTCATGAATGAATAATTTTAATGGAAAGTGACTAAAATAAAGAGTTTTTTGACATGTTAGGATCTGTCTCTCTCTTTCTCTCTGAGGAGACGGAGGCTCTAACCCTGGCTCCTAATTGAGGGGAGTCACAGCGATGTCTTCTCCTCGTCTTTCCCAGCCTCACTACTCAGCTCAGGGCAAATATAGCAACAGGCACCACAGGGGAGAATCGGCCCCTTTGCATCCTTGTTTTCTCTGGCATGTTAGGATGGAAGGAATTCATGCTTTGATCTGGACTCTGAAACCCTCAGGGTTGGACACAGTTAGTTAGAAGGGACATTATTGTTTAGATTTTGTTGTTTTTTCTTGTTTTTGTGGTGTATACATCCTTCAGTGTTCCACTTATGTATCTGATTTCAATTTGTTGGGGTTCTTGAACTGCAGTTAAGGGATGCACTCAATCTCTGTGAGAGCCACAAAGAGTTTAACTTTATTTCTTCAAAGTTTTATGTACAGCAGGTAAAACTCACTTGAAAAAATGTGATCCCTCTTTCCTGTTTCTGCTTTAGCTGATGGTACTAAAGCATCAGGGTTTCTCTCTGTACAGCAGAAATAGTAACTCATACATCATCGACGCCCCACATGGCAGCAGGCAGCGGGACTTCTCCCACCTACTCACACAATATATGCATTTATACGTCTTTCATAGCTCCCAGTGTCGTCGGTTTCCATCCAGCAGATGTTACTAAAGCAGATCATCGCCGTGGCACGCTCGCAGGCTGTGTAATACAAACTGAGTGTCAGGCTGACACGGCAGCCTTGACAAGTCAGTTCAGAGTGTGTCAACAACTCTTTGATCCTCTCCGGCTGCACGGACAGAGTAGATCCTGCAGGAACGGTGTGATGGTGGGAGCCGTTGAGAGACAAAATTAGGTCTTCATCTGGAAAAGCAGCTCTTCACCTGCTTCAGGAGTGGAGAGTAAGAAACACAGTGGCAGGCAGAAGAGAGGGCGACGTGGGCGTAATTGTACCTGAAAAAGAGGTTAACAACGTATATATTCAGCTGGCTGAATTACCCCACTTCAGGGAGCAGTTAGAATGAAGAGAAGGCTCAAAACCACTCGTTTCACAAGCTCTGGTGGAGGTTTAGAGTCGGTTCATGCATTTTCTTTGAGTTTGATTATTTAAAAAAAAAAACACCGATTTGCACTGAGCTGCTTTGAAGTGCTAAATGTAGCACGTATGGTACTAATGACTTTAAACTTCTGCTAATACAGGTATTTAAAGGTGCAGTGTGTTGGTTTTAGCACCCTCTAGTGTCAGAGTAGCAGATTACACACAAAACTGAATCCTCTTGGTGATTTTTACAGTATCAACTCTCAAAATACAATCAATAAATCAGTCTTTAGTGTCCCCTGATGGATGTCAAGTTTCAAAATATGTTTTTGTTAAAATACTTGCTAATGTCATCCTAAGTTTATAACATTATTTTGTATTTAATGCTGAAAAACACCTTGCTATACAACAGTGAACTTGATTTTTTTAGCTCAAAATACAGCCGTACAAATGTGGCTGCAGACTTTTAATCTTCTACAATACAAAACCAACAAAAACTAAATTGTGTTTTTCTTATTTGCAAAAGAAAATCCTACAACTGTCTCAACAGGACACATTTGTTAGACATGGGCATTTTATACCGTCGAAGGTAAATATATTCATTTTTAAAATCTGAATATTCAATGCATTTGTTCCACACGACACCCACATATAGAAAAAGACCAACCGGCAATTCACGCTCCTCACAACTCGTTTATTTCACCCTTTACTCACAGTGCTAATTAATATAACACAAAGTGTCGGCGCAGCAGCAAACGGTTTTCCACATAGCAGCGTTTGACGCCATTAATTTATCATGTTCATCTTAACGAGGGCTGGGTTTAACAACAGTTTAAGAACAGTTTGCTGAAATTATGACAATGAAGAGTTGTGGTTATTATAAACAGTGCCAAAGGAAAGAAAACTTGTGTTTAGTTGATTTTTTTTCTTGTTGCTTTTAATGATTCTTGTAGCTAAAAACGTGAACACCAACAGGAGGATATTGCAGGGGACTTTGACACATTTTGGGTGTTTTCTGTGTTACTCAGTCTACAGGTGTACAATCCTTACAGGTTAGACCTCATTGTAAAGGAGACTAATTGGCCCTCCAATGATGTAAGCATTGTTACAACCAAACACACATTTCCATATATTTTGTGTTAATTTTAGTTTACTTAGCACAAGTCCTCCTGCCCTTTCTAATTCTACTACGTGTGTTTCATCAGTCAGGTGGATCAGTGTGTACAGCTGCACTTGTAGTCCTTTCAAAATAAAATTACAGTAGCATTAATGCAGGATCACCTTAATCTTTGGGGTGATGTATCTCTATCAGGACAAGCACCCACCTATACCTCCACCTAGTGGTCATGTTGGTAGACCTACCAAAACTACAGTCAAATTTATAGATTTTAATGATTCTTCAAAAATTCAAAAGTTACGACCCATCTGTAGCTTTTGCATGCTAAAATTCTCCAATTGGAGTTTATTTGGTCATCTCATTTTGTAATGACAGATTTAACCTTTATGAAGATAAATCCAAGGTTTGTAGAAGATTTCAAAGAAAAGGCAGAATTATCATTATTAAGCGTTTCATTCAGCCTGACCTGTTACATGCGAGTCAAATCCTGAAATGTGTTTTTGTCAAATAAAACTGTGGCTATCAGTTTAAACCTGGTTTAAATGGCAACTTGATGCATCTCCAGCCCGCTGACATATACTCCTATCGGCTCAGCTAAAGGTCACGAGTTATTTAGTGACTGAGGAAGCAACCATGCTCAATACATCTACACAGTATGGGTTGTTCTATTTTCTTAATGTCACCTCGCATCAACAGTTACTTGTGTAAGATGTGTGTGCGTTTCTGTTTTGTCCATGTGTATCTTAGCAAGGTTTTTCAAACTCTCTTCATCGTAGGATCCCTAAAGTTTCCAGGTACCAAACAAGTCCCTGTTTTTGAGTCCAGAGTGGACTTGGGGAGGGAGGTAGCAGATGCTATTTGAAACCGTCTTGCAGAAAGCACAAAAAGCCTTTTAGCAGCAGCTGCCGCCTTTTTTTTTTTTTTTTTTTGGTTTTGGTCTCGTATTCAGCTCCAAATGGTATATGAGCCATGCTGCTCGACAGGCTGACTAATCGCTACGCCTGGGCTCGGATGGAGGCGCGTGGATTAACTAGGCCAATTAGCTGAATGCCGCGATGTCCAGTGGTGAGAAGAGTCACGCTTCCCCTCTCAGCTGAGAGCCATTAATCAGCAATAAGGGGTCTGAAGCAACACTACAGTTTACTGACTGCTGCAGCGGTCAGGACTCAAACCTCTTGACCTTAATACGGCGTGACTGTGTTTCTATCAGCTTCTGCAGTTTTTTTGTGCAATTGAAATGTAGTTCTGAGCAGCTTAACTGAGATAGGCATGGTATTTGTACGTGTGTGAGTGTGTTTCACATCTTTGTGCATGTGCAAGTTTTCACCTGACCTGCAATTTTTTTACTGGTGCAATCTGTGTTTATAAGTACAGTATGTCACGTGTAAATGCATGTGTGTGTGCAGCAGAGAGCAGACGTCTCAGTGAGAGCTGTCCACTCGGTTCTCGTCTTCTCTGGTGCTGCTGCTGCGCAGTAAACTGGCCCCAGCTGACCCCAAATCAGCTCATCGGCTCAACAAAACGAGAGAAAGCCTCTAACGATTCTACGCTTTTTCTTCACTTTCTAACAGATTTGAAAATCACAGAAGCCAGGTATTATTCCTTCCTCACACTCAAAGTTATCTGCAGGATCTGTAGCTAAAATCCTAGTAAATACATTTATATCCAGTTCAAACCTGAATTGTTTGGGATTACTGGAATTCATTTGATGTAACTCTAAAAACCCCAAGTCATACATATTTCAATTCAGCATGATGAATTTCTCTCAGCTGAAGCGCTGTGGAGCTGGAATTAAACCTTAAGTCTTCTGCCACTTGACTCCATGCAAAATGTATCTGAGTCATGTTGTCGTGCATTTGACATCAGCTCTTATGCAACGGTCTCTGAACAGCAGGGCGTCTTTGATTGTTTTTTGTGTGTGAAAAGAACTATTAAGTATTCAGTTGTTGATATGAGCATCAATCAGACGGTTCATCTGATTAAAGTTAGTGTATAATTTGAATCATTTTGCAATGTCTTACATATCAACCAGAATTGTGTTTTTGTAACTGTACCCATAACTTTTTAATGACATTTCTTTTATTTCTTTTAATAGTTTCAAACCAAGTCTGTTGGCACTAATCTTGCTCTTTTAATTTTAACTTAGTTGGTAGATTTCCACACATCCATCCAGTAAATATTAGATCCAAGGCCTCAGTTTTCAGAAGCTGATCAATAAGTAGCTGTACCTGCAAGACCTCATAAGGTGCTGTCGGATTGTTGAAGAGGCCAAATGTGTTTCTGCTTATTATTAGTTTAATGTCAAGAGAATAAAAATCAATCTAAGATGGGGCAAAGGTTAAGAGCAGTAAAAATAAAAATCATTCCAGCCTGCTTTAATTACAACATTTTACTCATTCCTGAGGCTGGTATTGCAGCCCTGCAGCTATATATCCACCTGTAGCTTTAAACATGTTTGTCCGTTAGTACCAAACAATCTCATTTAAATTGTAGCTTTAAGTGATTTTAAGAGCCTTTTGTATAAATGAATAAATCATTAATCAGAGTTAAACATATCCCTCTGAAAGTGATCATGACTGGACTGAAAAATCTGCTGTCTGGCATTGCTTCTGTTTTGGATTTGAGAGGAAATGACTACAGACATGAGAAGAATTAGCGGTGACAAGGGGAATATTTGTGTTTCAGAGTGTCCCGAGACAAATTTAGCCTAGACGTCTCCGAGCTCCAGAGAATGAGTCGAGGACATTCATGGCCACAGGAGTTTGAAGATGTTCTGATGTTGATGTGCAGCTTCATCCCTCCTCCAGGCTGAAGACTTGGGGTTGGCCGTGACCTTTGCCTTTTGCCCGACCGCCCTGACTGTGTGTAGGCCATGCAAACACAAGCGAACGTCTTATAAAGAAATGCCCTGAGGCAACTCGACAGTGTGAAAGCATGTTCGCGTGCACACGTTTGTGCTTTTATTTATGTTTGCAATGAAATCACATCTCCCACTCACAGTCAGTTTGCGGTAACATACACATTAGCCCTGTCAGTGTGCAGCATCTTCAGCCTTAAAGTTTGGATCATAACTCAGCAGACGTTACCTCCCGACACAGAGAGAGGGATCTGAGGCAGACCACTGCAGCTGATTCATCCCTGGCTGGATGTGTGTGTAGTTTTATATGTTTTCTGAGCGTGTGTCTGAGTGAGTAACTGAGAAGATGAGATAAAAGTCGGTGTGTGTTCACCAGCTAGCGTGCATCTTGTCTGACAGAGATAAAACAGGTGTGTGAGGGTAGTGCTGAGTGTGTTTATATGTGCGTTTTTGCAGGTCTCTGCATCGACGTCTAGGTGTATTTATGCCAGTGTGCAAGCAGCAAACATTTGCAGCATTCTCATGCATGTGCATAAGCAAACCTGTGGGATTTGTGCATGTGTGTATTTGTGCTCAGTCATATTTAATTCATGAAACAGTATCACTGTTCCCCCCTGTGTGACTCAGAGATGTCTGGCAGCCAAAAACTCCCACCTGTAGTTTGAAATAATTGATCCAGTCCCCCCTGTGGTCATTTCTTAATACAAACATCATTAATGCTAAAAATGAGTCTGGATTACTGCGATTATGGGCAGTGTGTTTGTTTATACCTGATAATGTGTTGTGTTCTATGTGTCTGTAGTAGTCCATTGAGGGAGTGCACAAATGTGAAAGGCAGCAAAAAACCCCAAAGCTATTTTGATTGGCTTGTGTCAGATCAGCCTCTAAAATCAATCTCTCAGTTTACCCTAACACTAACCAATCACAGTAGAGTATACATCCCACAATATGATCAAATCATCAATATAATGCCATATTTAATACGGGTGCCTCTCATTACTGCTCCGTTTGCAGATTTTTCATAATTTTTCTCCATTTTGTGACATAAAAACATGCAAATTTTACATGAAAATACAATCTGTATGTCTTTGGCATCATATATCATGAAAGAGAGGCACAGTGATGGCTTTGTCACAGCAATAAAGTCTGATTTTTTTTCCTGTTCAGGCCTGTTTCTTTTCATTTCAGTACATATTCCCCCTGCACAGTCCAGAAACATGAATATTAGTGATTCTGAACTGACCGTAGGAATGAGAGTGAGCATGCATAGTTATTTTTTCAACAACAGCTGGCACAGGCGCTAGCCTCCCCTCTGGAGGAAACAGCTACATGCATAGAGAATGCATGAATGAATCAATTAATAAACATGACATGATATTCAAACAGGTCTTAGAAGGGAAAAAGCAAACCAAGCTAAACTAATTAGACAGAAATATTGTACTTAAGTATTTATTTATATGTAAAATGATCCAAAATGACATCAGATGGTGACAAAAACCTTTATTTGTTCATTTTTACACCTGTGTGTTTTGAGCAGAGGGGATTTAAAAGCTGGTGTTATGATAACCTCAACCAGTGGAATCACAAGCGCAGTTACATCCAGTAACTACCTCCACCTTCCAGGGAAAAGCCTCATTATTTTGGACTGGTTTTTGATGATAGACTCATATGGTGAGATGGAGAGAAGGGCGGCAACTGACTTCGAGTCAAGCTCAGATCAGACTTGTCTCTTTTTGTTGTGGCTGACAGCTTCACAGCCTCCATGAGAAATATTACAGCCACTACACACGTTTCTGTGAAGGGCTTGAGAAGTGTTGCATTATGGGAGTGATATTGGCCAAATTTAGTTTCTTAGTTTAGACAAATCCTTTGGTTTATGAAGGACAAAAATAAGATTTATGTGAAAATGATGAGTTATGGTGAAACCTGTAGCTTTAGCTCTATTGTTTGTGTTTACTGTACTGATTCATCAGGGCGTATAAAGAGAGGAAGTGATAACCGCTGTCGTCTGTCAACCTGCAGCTCTGTGGAAGGAAACTAAACTGGAGATTGAATCTGACGAGGTCAGACTCACCTTGGACTTCATTAAAACTCCTCTTATAGATCTTTAACCAATAAGCTGCTCCGTTTACCTCTAACTGTTAACATGCACCAGTGTGATGGATGCTGATGAGTGTTTTGTTTGCTGTGTTAATTCTCTATTCTCTGCAGACAGAAACCTTTTCCGTGTGAACATATAAACAATCAAATATGCACTAATGAATATTCATACAGCCGTACTGATGCACACGGTGAGGGAAATAAATGCACTCGTCTCTGTTCTATCGTTCATCAAATCTGATCTCCAGCTATATTTTGGTGCTCTTTTTATTTGCTGATCATTTGGCTTTGATAGAAGCTTTATTGTTGCTTTCCAGGTCACGTAGCCACTCCTTGTTTGCATCCTCACTGCTCCATCCCTGTCACTTATGTACCTATAACATGTGCTAAAATCAAATTTCCAGGTCTTTGTTGTAGCTCTGTTCATTTCCTCCCTCTGCAAGAAAATGCTGCTCACCAGCTTATAACACACACACACACACACACTCACGCACGCACACACACACACACACACACACACACACTCACGCACGCACACACACACACACTTCAGCTCTCAAGGGTGGTGGCAAAAGGACATAGACTCGCTGTATATTAAACTATACTAAAGCAATTTAGCCTGCCACCGTGCCGCCACAGCGTGTAGCTGTAAATCACTCTGCTCCGATTTGGACAGAATGTGAAGGTGAACTGATTTGCTTCAAATTCAGTTTTTCACTCAGTTTTTCTTACAGGATTTGTTCTGATTTGCTGCATCAGTGACAAATGATGCTAGAGCTGAATTCAGAAACTTTTCCTGTTGAAGCAAAATACTGAGTTTGTGTTGGAGCAAAGAGCCGAACGTCTTCAGTTCATCGCAGGTCGTATAGACTGAATATTGTTGTGAGTTGCAAAGTTATAAATGACTTTTCTTCTCACACAAAGACCCAAAAACAGATTCATCTTGGTCATTGTTGTTTCACAAAGTCCTGCAATGTCTGGTATCTTTTTTGGGGGTCAGTAATGATTTTTCTGAAGTAAAACTTAAAAAAAAAGTTTTTCTTTGTCACAGCAGCTAAAGATGAAAACACTACTTCACTTGACAACATTATCAGCCCAGCTGGGATGAATATTCTGCAGTGTAGCACCATCAAATATGCTATAACCTCTGACCTTTGACCTCTGTTGACCATCACAACAATAATCCATCTTTTTCCCAATAACTTGGAATACAATGACTCTTGGATTATGTTTAACCTGAATCAAGACCCCTACAGGTGTCCTACTGTCCACTTTCAGGTGTCCACCTCCCAGATGACCTTAACTGGACACTAGCTGGTCTAATAAAACACTCTCTGTAAAGAAGTCTCTTCTGTAACACCAAGGACTGGTGTTCCAACTGTAATCTCTTGTTTACAGAACAGTCTCCTGTAGTGTTCCTGCTCAGGAACACTACAGGAGACTGTTCTGTAAACAGTCTCCTGTAGTTCTCCTGTAGTGTTCCTGCTCAGGGTCATCCACACACTCACTCTTCAAAGTGTTATAATATGCTTCTCTGCTATGTCATGCATTTCTACATTTATAATGTGAGTGTTTAACGGGCGGAAGTCATATGTGAGTTGGTAAACTCCCTCACAGTTCCCTATCCAATCAGAGCCGTCCACAGTCCACTAACTCGGTTTTGATTAGTACACTTAATATCTTCTGATTGGTTGAATTTAAGATAACGTAGTCTCAAAACTAATATTCAGTTCCGGTACGAATCAGTTGGAGTCTGTGCTACCGCCTGAATGTAGTCGAGTCTTAGCTGAACCTTCTTCAGCTTTGAACAAGGCCTCGAGAGCCACCTGCTTGTGTCTCTCCCTCTCGTCTCTCCCTCACCACGGGAACTGATCAGAAATGACTTCAGCATGCCTGCTGAGATGTCTCCCTTGCTGACCGGGACGTATCCACGGACTGTCCGGCGAGGTCCTCGGCGGCCACGCCTTCCAGGACCACCACTCCGAGTCTGGGGACTCCAGCCTCAGCTCGTGGAGAAACCAACGTCTGCCAGATCCAGGAGCGTCCACCTTTCAGTGAGCGAACACCACTTTCTGATCGAGAGGTTTGCTTTGATAAAGCTTAATTCTTCCACTCTAAATTAAGCCAAAACTAAATCCCATTCCAAACTCAAATTAGCCCTAAATTGACTCTTAAAGTCACAACTAGGTTAACTAAAGTAACTAACTTCCCTAGTCATTAAAACATATGCTACGGTCCGTTAAAACTCACAATTAAAACCATTTTTATCATCTTCAACATGTTTAAGAATATTAATTGTGTTTACATCAAACTTTCAAACTGTTTTATCTGTCTGTGTTCTTAGGTTTTTCAAATTAAATGATTGTTCAATCTTTATGGTCTCAGTTTCACATTATTAATAAGGTATTTCAATTCACTGTACTCTTTCAAAGAACCTAAAGATACCTTCAATAAATATTAGCTATTATCAGGGTTAAATGACAGTTTATCACTTTTCATTATAATCCAAAAATAAGTTCTAATGTTTATCTGAAGAGGGTGTAGTTAAAATAACTAATAGTTATTCTAAAAGCTACAGCAGCTACTTATATTTACAATCTGAAGAGTAGGAACCTCTTCAGGGGAAATGACTTTAGGTGTATGCTGCCTGTGGCATCTTTTTGATGAGCTTCTTCAATGTCACAACATTGATTTCTATCCAGAGTTGCATTTATTTTTCTCCAAGATCTTGTGGAGATGATGGAGATGCAGACAGCTGTGCAAATTCTTCTCCAGCACATCCTAAAGATTCTCAATGGGGCTTAAGGTCTGGAAGTCAATCCATGTGTGAAAATGATGCCTGACCACCTGGAGCAACCCCACATCAAAGCTCCGCCCACACAGGCTGGTACATTAGACACTAGGCATGATGGGAGCATCACTTCATCGCCTCTCTTCTTACCTTGATGAGAACATCAGTCTGGAACAGGGTCAGTCTGGACTCATCAGATCACATGACCTCCTTTCATCACTCCAGAGTCAGATCTTTATGCTCTCAGCGAATTGAAGCCTTTTTCATCTGATTGATCGTTTCCTTAAGGCTACTCAGCTGTTGGTCCCATTCTGTGTGGGGGACTGATCTTACTTTCACTGTTGAACCATGAATTCTGCTCTTGATTTCTCATGATTTGATCACTAAATGTTTAAGTGATTACATCATTCATGATTTTATTTTTTCTGACCACATTGCTTCTGCAGAAATGATGGTTCCTATTATCCATCCAGTTTTTAATAATGCTAGTTTCAGCATGCTGTCAATAATTTGACCCATCTGAAACAGGTGCTTTTCCACAACCACAGAGTGCATCTTCTGACATGGTTGTTTAAGAAAGGAGAAGCTACTCATTAAATAACGTGTTGCCAGCGGAAACAGAATCAGTGATTATCCAACGGGAGGCTCTGACCTATTTGCTTTGTTAAGTCCAGGTGGTGAGTTTTGTGGAGGCAGGGATTAGACTGGAGATACAGGTGGGCACTAAAGCCTCAAAATTATTTCTCAACATCTCAATTACTATTTATTCTGATATTAAAAACAATAACATTTGCATGCAGGTTGCAGAATTGGTTAGTACAAACAGTTAAAGGGTATTAGTCCTTAGTTTCTCTGAACTAAGTGTAAATAAGGAGGCTGTAGCAGGAACCTGGTCCTGCAGAGGATTAAGAAGTTGAATACAAACTTTATTCTAAGTCAAGTTTTCCATATAAATCTTTGATATATGTATAAGATATTTAACATTTATTAATATAATAAAGTAATGTAAACTTAAACTTTTTCAGGAGTTTGCACAACATGCTGTCACCTAGTAGAACTGATGTCAGATTTTTTATATGAATGCAAACAAAGAGCAGCAAGCATGGGTAATTTCTATAAACTGGTCTTCCTGTCATTGAAGTGATTTAGTGATCAATTCAGAATGTTTTGTTTCAACATTTTTACTTTAATAGTTTCTTGCACATTTTACAGGATGCAATGTTTATTTGAGGGTCTGACCTCTCTTGGTTCTGGAGGCTAACGTGCTGCTGTCACATGGTCCGCTTCTTATCGGCGTGCTGAATCATAACCTGGCTGTAACACTGGAAATACCAGCTATTAAAATAATAAAATGGTAGAGTGCAACAATACATATCAGAGAGAGTGTGTTTCTGTTGATGTATGACTTTGATTGACCAATATTCACAGTCAAAATAGAAGAAAATGGTAAAATACTTCTGGAAACTTTAGGCCAATTTACTAATCAAAAGGCAATTAATTTCATAATCCCATATTGTCACTTAGGCCACTGGACTGTTACTGGTCACAATGATGTTCTGCATATGAGTTAGTTGCTGCATCATTTCAAAATTTTTAACTGATCATCAAGTGTTACCAGATTAACAGCTTAGACGTTGTCTTCTAAGTTTAATTTAATCAGTGTACCAGTCTCTTATCCTGCATGTGTTTGATGTTTCCCTGCTTGGCTCACTGTACGGTTGTTTTAACACTTATCTTAGTTTTTTCCACTCTTTTCATTCAGAATGGAAGCAGGCTCAGAGCAGAAGATTGCATCCATTCATCACCCACTGCTGTCTCTCGTGCACGCCGCCTTCAGATACGATGCTGTGTTTGCACAACCTGCAGGTGTATTTTTAGTGTCCGTTAGCAAGGTGTGGAGCTAAAAGGAAATGGCTTCCACCACGGCGTGGTTCAGTACACTCTGTTCCAGCCTTGGCCAGAAAAGAGCCTAAAAATAACCAAGAGAGGACAATGCACCTCTCTCTCACCGCTCCTCTTTTCCCCTCCCCGCTGCCATTTTTCTTTCCTTAAATGACAGAAAACCTGCATCAGAAAGGCCAAAAAGGGTGGGGGTTGGTGTGTGTGTGGAGTGTTTTACACAATCACCTGCCTGGCTGGGCGGATACTTTCCTTTGTGTCTAAATAAAGTGCCCGCCACAAGGAGTACACTGACAATAGTGACAAAACGGCCGGCCCAAAATGCTATAAACAAGGACAGATTGCGGCAGTTTGAGCAGAAAAACAACAATTCTGGACACGGTTTGAAGCATCTATCCCTCCTGTCACTCTGAGTTGCTTCTCTTTCTCTTTTCTGTCTTTTTTCATCCAAGGTTTCACTCACTTTCCTTCGTCTCTCCTGTGGATCTCAGATCAAAGCTTCTCCTCTCTTTGTGTTTGGATGCTCTCTGAATCTCGGTCTCTCTTTGATTCTGTGAATCTTCAACCTGTTTCTATTATTAGAATTGATTAACAGTTTACAAGACAGGATTACATTTACATGTATAACTGAGACGATATGTGTGAAATTGATCCCAATATGCAATTATACTCTTAAACTCTTGTGTTTGTCACAGTTTGCACACACAGTCAGAAGATTGATTTTAGGTGATGTAAGCCTTTATAATGTCAAAGCACTTTAGTTCTATGTTTATGTAATTAAGCAGGAGAAACAAAGCACGCAGTAATTAATCCTAATTTCCCTGACGATACAGTATGTCACTGTGTCACCTCTGCTTCTCACAGCGATCTATAAAAGAGCTGAAGCCTCTGTGACAAAAGTACTTATGGCTGCTGTCAGATCCTAAAAAACTGGAGAAAAACGTTTGCTCTAAATGCCAGATTTATAAGAACAACTGTTTTTTTCTCACCTTGCAGTGACGTGTAAAGGTTTGGTCAAATTGAGCTTTTGTTGATAGTTAGGAGGCATAAAGCCAAAGATGATACAAACCCAAGTTATTTTTCAGGTTTTACACTTTTAAAATAACAAAAAAGGCCTTTGATTCATGTTCTGAGTTCCTGCGTTCCACCATTTAACATCTCCGACTTTCTTTTTGTCCGTTTATATTGTCAAAGTTTTTGCAGATTCCTGAGATGTCTCGCAACGATCAGTTATCAAGTTTTTTCTTTGTCGTTTTTATTTATCCTTTTAAGTTCTAAACCCAAAAAAGCAGTACATTTTATTTGTTAGATCTTTCTTTTTAATTCATCGTGACAAAGGAATTTTTTTTTCACAAAAACTGGAAACACACAACTTCAAAGTGGTAACGTTGTGTTCTCCTGTCTCAGAAGTTTAACAGCAATCAGAATTATATAAAACATGACATCAACATCAGTTTGACATAACATTGATTCAGTGTTGTTTTTGGCGGCCATCTGAGTTTTAGTCTTAGTCTTTTGGACTAAAATGCTGATTAGTTTTAGTCCCAGTTTAGTTTTGTCTGTACGTCTTAGTTTTAGTCCAGTTTTATGTACGAGTTCATGTATATTTAAGTCTGGTGACCTTTTTAAATGAGTGGAAATAGGATGTGGATGTCTTTGTTTAACACACAAGGTAATAATGTTTAGCTCTTTTTTCAAACACCTCATATTTGATAGATTATTTAATTAGGTTTTTTCACTTAAGCTTCAATAGATTAATAGTATAATAACAGTAACATCCTGATGAGTGTTACTGGGAATTTACCAACTTTTAAAAGTCTGTTCTAATAGAAATATTTGACTGATTTAGCTTATTTTGTAATTTAATCTCTTTTAGGTTCCTTCCTTCCTTCCTTCCACTGTACACAGCTCACTGGCTGCCTTTCACCTCTGAACTCAGATCAAGTTGTCTCATTAACACAAAACAGAGACAGGGACAGTCCAGTGGGTCGTCCAGAACCACAGACATCATTGAAACCATGACAAGACAAACCTGATGTTTGCTCTCAGAATTATTCCAGATGAGGACGACTGATTTGATATTCTGTAGTATTCCTTTGTTTTAGGTATTTTCCTTCGTAGTTTATTTTATTATTTTTTTCAACATCTGTGTTATTAATACTTCTGTTGTGGCTTTTGTCGATGTGTTGTGGGTTTTGCCTTTCATTGACACTCAGAAGTTCTTGCCTGTGATTTGAATGGACCCAGCCTTGAAGTGACAGAATGTGTTTGCTGCTGACTGAGCCGCAGCATGCTAATGGCAGTAAGAAGAGAGGAGGAGCTGCAGCGTTCACACCAGATCTGGCACCTTCCCACAGCACGCGATGTGTGCTGGTTTTTATTTGAAGCTTCAAAACAATCAGAAATGAATGTTTTTACTTTTAGTCTTAAACTCATACTTGTTTTAACCTCTAAAGCTCCATCTTTTATGTATTACAGCTGGTCAATATGGAGAATAAGAGCTTTACAGGTAGCATCTAGTCATGAATCCAACTTTTGGAGAGGAATATTTTACAGTTTTCATCAGAAGCAGTGGGATTTTTCCTCTGAGAGACATTAATTGAATTTTAAGAAAAATCAGAGTTACTGATGCTGAAATACCCGCTGACCTTCATCACTGCCAGCCTGGAAGAAAACCCTTTGAAGACTCGGTCTTTAAATTTTTACTCCCACTTGTTCACGGGCTTTTTGTGCCGTTTTACATCATGAAAGCAACAAATGGGAAAACTAACAGATTCAGAGCAGGACTAAGTCTCTGTGGGCTACAATTTTACTGAGATTTAATCCTTCTCACACCTGCTTTGTGTTTAATAAAAGATTAGTTGAAATCGTGAGCTGCAAAAATCCATCCATCCGTCTAAATGCACGTTTTCACAGACAGTGGAAACCCCCCCTGCTGTTTCTTGGACTACACTAAACTATTTTCTGTTGTTTCATCAGTGTCCATCAGACACACACACATATATGATGGTGTTAGCGCACTAACACACACAAACTAGCAGGCACACTGACAATGAACGGAGCAGACGGATCGAATAAAAAGATTGGTGAGTTTCAAAGAACGGCAGAGAAAAATAGAGTCAGCTTGTGTGCAGCCTGTCACAGATGTCTTCTTCTCTTTAGATCTGTGGCAGCGTCCAAATGTAAATGCCACTGCTGCTGACAAGAGAGCAGTGTCAGGTGTCGTGTCAGCCGTGTCACGTTGAGTGACACTCCTGCACCGACAGATCTCAGTTCAGTGGAAGGCAGTACAAGTGGCATTAACCCCGACAGATTGGAAAAAGCCAAAAAGCTGCAGAACACACCGTGTGACATACTGCCATTTTTCGTTGTGTGGGTGTGAGCGCGTTTGTTTGTGTTGATGTTTGTTGGTGTGTCTGTTCAAGAGCAGCTTGCCAAACTCACGTTGAGGTTGATTGATGATAATCTACTTGCACATTGCCTGGCTTACTGCCTTCCTCAAACTGTTTCTCCCTCTGTGTCTACGCCGTTTGCTTGACAGCTTGCATAGAACAATAAGAATATCATACCCTGTGTGTCTGTTTTAACACGTAAGAAGCTGAGGATTTAGTGGATGAATGCACTTTGTGAGCATGTACGGGTCAGATAAGATAAACAGAACTCACTTTTGTTGAAATCTATTTTTTTTTCTCTGATTTTCTTGCAGTGTGCTGTTTTGTGGTCCACAAACGGTGCCATGAGTTCGTCAGCTTCTCCTGTCCTGGAGCCGACAAAGGTCCAGACACAGATGTAAGTAGAGCTCGTCACCAAGAAATCTGGTTAAAAATGACGGTGCCTGGTGAGGGTCAAGTGTAGGAGTGCAGGTGTTGTACTAACATGAGCGCCCAGCTGAAATAAGGATACCAAAGTCAACACAACACCAGCTGCGAAATCAGGCTTTGGATGTCTATGAGTTTTTAATGAGTCTAAGGCTCTTATATATTATGAGTCCCTATAGGAAACATGAACATTTGTATAATTTTAAAGCATTTTCCTGCTTTATGTTACTTTTTCTCTTGTCTAACCTTCATAGATTCAGCCTGACTCAGTTTGGTTGAAATTAGCTTGAAGCTGCTTTTCTTCCGCTGCAGAGGTGAAGTTTGTGAAGAGTTTGTTTGGAAGGTATTGATCCTGGAAATGAGAATCAACTTTTCTTCTTGACTGAACCCAAATAATGCCTTTTGGCTTCTTCTCTAACAGAACTTCATTCCATTAGCAGATCTCTCCATTGTGGAGGAAATAGATTTCCACAACTTTAATTTTTATGTCCACATCTTGCTCTTGGCAGGCTCTATGAAGTATAATCCTAAAATATAGCAAATGTATCAAATCTGCCCCCAGAGTTTTATTGTCCTGATCATTGTAGGGGTTTAGATAAACGGCTCTATGGTGACGATGCTTTATTCTCTTCACCCCCTGTTTCGTTGGACTGTCCTGATTTTGTGGCTGGCAGTGGTTTCATGATTTAATTATCTTTTTCTGTTGCTGTGAAGCCAGTTCAGGATGCAAATGGCTGGGAACAACATGCAGTTAGTGATGGAAATGTGGCATTTCTGTTTTATCCCCATGTTTTAATTCAGGTAAATGCAAAGAATTATATTTATGCAAAGTGATTGTAGCTCTAGATTTATACTGCATTGTTGCCCTTTAACACAAGTATATTCTAGTATATAATATTTGATAGTTTAGGGGTTATTGATCATGTAATGTTGGACTTGATGTGGTTTTCATTTATTCATTTATTTATTTTTAAGTTATTTTTTAATTAAGGGTGCAGACTTTTGGAAATTTTAGAAAAGCGTCAGTCTGTGATTTCACTCACTGTAACCTTTGAACTGTTGAATGTTTTTCTTACTCTCACAGCTGTTTTATTACATTTTCAAGTTATTCATCAAAACGTCTCCGTTTTTGTTTTCATCCACCGTGCCTCTCACTGCTGTAGGACTTATGGTTTTCCCTCCAAACCCCCCAAATTCCATAGACTTCAGTTACATTTTAGCTCAAAATAATCACTTCCAGTCTTGAAGTAAAGTATGTTTTTAGCTTGTCGTATCGCCTAAATACTGTAAAACATTATAGGAATATAAATGTGAGACCACCAGATTTTCTTTTTCATTGACCTTTAGTTTTCATGCTGAGGCTTAATTTTTTAGTCTTTTAAGTCATTAAATTTGCCATCAGGGATGGAGACACAGGTGTGTGGTTACCATGGTGATCTTAATAAGTCACTGGTAACAGCATTAACATTTCTTTTCCTCTTGTTTGCTTTTTTTTTTTTTTTAGATTATTACAGTGTTGATGTTGGGATTTTGGGCTGCAGCCTTTAACTTCATCAGAATTTTACTTTGTTTTTACTTGCTTTGGCCAAAATTTGTACATTTTTATTGTAAATCTTATGAAATAAAATTGTATGAGTTGATTAGGCACCTTTTATGATTTGACCCGACTCCACATGAGTTTCAAATAGAATATTTCAGTCAACAGTTCTCAACTTGTTCTTCATGTTTGTAAAACATAAATATTTAAAGTGTTTTTTTTTTTTTTTGCTTCTACACAAAGATGTACTTGTTAGTTTTCTGTGGATCCTCTGCATCTCCGTCCAGGATGCACATGTGACTTCATGCACGCCCCATGTGTGAACACCCTTTCACATGGGAAGTGTTTTATTCATCTCTACTCTACAATGCCAAACCCAAACAGCCAATTACTCTGGTGTTCTCGCTCCTCAGCGTCTGCTAATGGATTTTCACTCACAGCGCCAATTAGGTGGAACACATCCGCAATAATATAGTCTCACAAACACAAATCAGGAGCTGTGTTCCCGATGAGAGCAATGTCCTAAACTCTTGATGAACCATCAGCGGCGTTCAGCTGTTGAATCTGCACCTCCTCACTGTGGTTTTTAGGTTTTCCTTGTTAGAAACCCAAAAAGATCCATTAGTGCTTAAAAGACGAGACATTAGAGGTTTAGTGGAGCTGTTGCATTTGAGTCAATCATGTATTTTTAATGCCTTTTGTTTGTCAGCTGTTTAAAAGAATTTGGCTTTTAGATTTCAGCCTCTCTTTCTTTTGCCCTTCATTGTTCATTTTCTGTAACGCTCCTGGACTCAGTCCTGTCATTCATCCGTGCATCTCCTCGACTCTGTCTCTCAGTCCGCCTAACTATTACTGTCTGTCTCTCTCTTTCATCTCCCCCTCACTTAACGCTCACATTGTGCTCGTTGTGGATTTGGTGTGCCTGTTATTATGCCCATTATCGGCTTTGGCTGAGAGTGAGTTGGGAGGTCTTCTGGGGATGAACCTCTTTGAATTCCAGATGAAGATATGGGATTCATCTTTGAATAATACAAACCACTTGATCTCATTAAAGTTTCTCATTAACTGACAGTTAAACTGTTTCTGTGCTTTGTAGAGCAGTCAGCTTTGTCAGGCCCACATTGTAATGGATGTTTACAATATATACAGTAAGGCTGCAAATGTCTGGGTGATGGTCACAAATTGATTCATCGTTTTTAACAAAAGATCGCTTTTTTATGCATAGATTTAAAATATATCTTCTTTGGTCATTTTTAGAACCTTCATGGAATTATTTTTATTCATTATATCAGTAAAACACAAGATCAATAAACAATATTTATGGTTGCATGTCACTTTCGGTAAACAATCATCTTTTAAAGTGATAATTTAGATTTTTGATCTGGGTTTCTATGCAAATCTCACATGCTCTTTGAACAGTCTCAGTTTGGAGAAATAAAGATGAGTTCAGACCAGAGGCTAACAGCTAGCCACAGTGGATTGCTGCAATGTTAAAATAAATCAGATCTCCTAATATTTCTTCTAGATAGGAGGCTGAAACTTTTAAGAAATAACATTCAGATATTCTGTGGGCGTCTGCAGCTCTTCTCACTGTAGCTTTAGTGAGTCAGAACGTGTGAGAAACGTGAGACGACTTTGGGAGGGACTGGCATCCTAATTGATAATAACAGAAGGTCATTTACAAAAATCATTAAGACACTTAGTGACTAAATTGCAACTTTGACATTTTGTTTATGATTACATCTTATGAACCATGGATGATTCTTAATTTTCTCACCCCAACTAGTCACCAACAGCTGCAGACCAGTTAGTTAATTCCTTATTTCTCCAAAGAGCAGTTTACATTTCAATTCATTCCAAAACCTGTCCCTTTAAGGGCTGTGGCCTTCAGGCTGTAGGGCAACACTGACTGTTCTGGATTGGACCTTCCTGCATAGGTTCAGCAACACGTCAATGACAGAGAGCGCAAAAATAAAACAAGTTAGAGTTGAGGTGACATCATCCAAATAGTTTTTTAAACATTTACTAAGATCCCATTGAGATTAAAAACCTTTTTCAAGGAAGACCTGGCCAATAGGCAAGCATCAAACACACAAATTACACAGCTCACAAATGCAGGTAAAACGAGAAAAAATGACATTAAAATTCAATTTAAATAACAAGTAATTTATATGAAACAGTTGCATGTTATGGGATCGGCCTCAAGGACTCTCTGTTTTGATTTAAAAGCGCTCGATGAAGTGACCACAGTCATTTTCTTAATCATTTCCCAGCATGTTCCAAGCCGAGGGTGCTGAGTGGACAAAAGCTCTGTTACTGTTCAGTTTGTGCAAATGGAACAAAAAACAAGTGATCTGCAAACAAAGAGAATAAAGACCAGAACTTCTTTATTGCTAGAATGGCACATTTATAGGGAGACAACAGTCTAAGTAGTGTCTCATATATAAAGATATTGTAGTGGTAATAAGTGGTCGTTTTGCCACATATAGTGTATATAAACGCTATGTTTATTACTCACCTTCTGCTAATTCACGTACAGCCACCGAGGGATTAAACGGGAGTCTGTGGGCTCTGGACACCTGGGTTTGAACAACTGTTTGTGATAAAAGCAGGAAATCCTAGGTTCTATTAATCGCAGTGAGTAGTTATGTACCTGTTACTTGACGAATGGAAGCTGAGTCATGAATAAATATATTCAATATTTATTATAAAAGCTGACGAACATTTGTAAACAGATTAGCATTTGAGGTAGCAAGTTGATAGGCATTCACTAAATGGTAGATGTTATTAAATTGATCTTCTGAGTTTAGAACTTGAGTCTCGTGTGATATTAAGACTAAGGAGTTAGCTTAAGGGTTTAGTTATCAGGGATAAGGTGGAGAGGTTACTTTGATGAGCGACCTAGTGTTATAGGGTTAGCATTATCAAGTAGCCTGCTTTACCAGGTCATGGATAATTACTGGACCTTGTTCCTGGATCGCGTCCGGCTGATGGGAGTTCGACGAGGAAGCGGAGATCCCCCTCGGTCGACCTGGGGCCTGACAGGTGTGTTGAACCCGCTGGCCAAGCGGAGACGTCCGTGGATACAAGTCAGTGGAACCCATGGCTCGTGAGCTGGTTGCTGGCTGTCTTACCCATTCTGGTTGGATTAGATAGGCAGGCGGATGGTTCCTGCTCTCAGGGGTAAGCAGCTTCTTCGACTGCGACGGGGCTGGACCCGTTACCGCTTGCAGTCGGCATCTATAACCCACCGTGTAGCGAGTTGACGGTGGGACGTGTCGTCTTCCCTCAGGCTAGAGAAGAACTGAGTTCTTCTGTGTGAGGCAGACAGCTGAGAGCTGTCAGTGTACGTGGACCAATCAGGGGACTCTAACAAGACACGTGACTCAGGCTCTAAAGCAGACGTCACCTCCTGTGTGAGGTGGAAAGTTTACTTATTTATCTTTAGCAAAGTAGAAATAAGTAATAATACTGATTTAACCTTTTAGCAAAGTATCAATGATACTGAAGCTGGATCAAACATTCACAATGCTGTAAGAGAAAGTGCATTAATCATTTAAGACATTTCTGTAACAGATTAAGGTGTCATTTTTAGGAGGAGACACCTAAAGTCTTTATTATTATTATTATTAAAGTCCGGTGAATTCTTCCGATACGACCGTGACCTTGGAGGAATGTTGATTCAGGTTAAAACATAATAAAAGAGTCATTATAATCCGATTTATTGGGAAGAAGATGGATTATTATTTTAGATGATCACGTAGGTCAGAGGTCAGAGGTCAGAGTGTATATTGATCACGCTACAATATACAAGTGAATATTCCACATATGTAAATGACATCAAATAAAACCACAAAACATTGACTCTGCTGAAGGAACTAAGCCTTTTATAAACATGTAATCTGGTTGTAAAACCCACATTGTAGAGATGACTCTTTTATTCACTGATTCTAGAGGGATCTGTGACTGATAATACCACACTATTTACCACCAACGCCTCAACAAGCTAAAAGCAAAGCAGAGCGAAATGACAGACAGGGAAAGAGGAAACAGGAGAGAGAAATCTTCACTTGGGCGGTGAAGCAGATCTCTGTGTTCTCTGTGTCGTCCTGAGTGGATTTAAGCGTCTGTCGGACAGATGACGCCGTTCACAGATTGTAGACCGAGGGTCACTTTCCACCCACAGTGCAAAGGGGAAATGTGTGTGTGTGTGTTCCCAAGCCTGAAGCCAGAGTCAGAGTCATGACACCACACACACACACACACACACACACACACACACACACACACACACACACACACACACACACACACACACCCACACACACACACACACACACACACACACACACACACACACACACACACACTGATACAGAAGCTGAGGGGCAGTGGTGGAGGATGGTGAGAAGGAGGGATTAGTAGGTTTTACTGAATCATCATCTCAGCTTGAGGACAGCAAAGCGAGAAGTCTCACTTCTAAACACAGACGTGATAGGGCATCAGTTTGACTTCTAAAAATGATCATTGGTGTGTAGAAGTGTAGTCAATGCTCTCATTCAGTGAGAAGAGGATGAACTGATGTCCGAAAGGCATTAGGATGGAGAAGATTTTGAGCATTTTAAGCAAATTTGTGCATTGTATGAAAGTTCAAGTGTACTACTGGGAAGAAAAAGGATAAATCTGTGGCAGGCAAAATGATCTTCCTCCATAGGGTAGTATTTTTTTCCCCATTAACCCTGTAAAGGGTCATATTAGCACATACTGGCTTAAGAAAAAAGATTTTAAAATATGAAAAAGTTACATAGTGTGCCTTTAAACTGTAATCTAAACACCCTCTCCAGAAGGTGCTCTATTCCAGAGTCGTGACTTACAGAATCGTGCACTATTTTGCACATGTCAAACCCAGCCTGAATCACTTTCCCCAACTTTCCATCAACAGGAGCAAAATCCTGCAGACATAAACTGTTAAAGTACTAAAGTCAACAGCAGTAATGTGCTGTTTTACCAGCTACTTTTTAATCGCTGTTTGCCACACAGTCAGAAGTGCAGTGACTCATTCAGGTTCACATTCTAATGTATGTGCTTCCCTCCATTAAATCTGCCCTGACTCCATAGAACTAAAATCCAGACACATTCAAGCAGGTGAGACTGGCAAAGCCCTCATTAAAGCCAGTGTCTACATAAACTGCTTCGTCCACCCTCTACCCTCTGTTCCTTATTACAGCATCATCAGCGCTCAGGCCTGTTGACTCTGCTGAAACCTACACAGTTGCCTCGGATGGTGCGATGAAGCAGAGTGAGAGGCATCATTAGCCACTGGCTCCGCTGAAAATGAGAGAAAAATAGAGGGACGAATAGGTTAGCAGAGATTAGGTTTAGTGATGGGAGAAGTATTTTAGGGTTCTTTATTTCTTCTAAATGAGCCTTATAGTAGAGGTGGTTATTACAAAGATCCTGACATCTTTCTTTATTATAAAACGTCTGAAGCCGTTCTTTTATTTTGACTTAAGAAAGATGTTGACAGGGAAGTGACGGCTCTCGTGCTCCACGTGCAATATTTTGACCGATTTTCACGTCGGTCTTTTTGTTGTCCATTGTTCTGTCTCTGCTGCATACATCGCTTTGATGTGGCAGTCAACATGCAGTCGAGACAAGAAATAACTAATAATTCCTGAGCAGAGTAACACATGTTACAATCAGCTGCAAAGAGACTGGATTTGAACTTAAATGATCTCGCTATGTGGCGAAGAAAATATTGTGTGACGTGTTTTAAGGGAAAAGCTGATTAGTTTAGTTTTTGTTTAGGAAGATTAGAGTTTTATATGAGTAGTTATATGGCTTAATGCTATATGCTCATAAAGTAAATTATTGCACTTTTAGGATCCCTCAGCTTCTTGCTGCCTGGTACCGTTGTAGTCCTGTACCCTGGATTACCAAAAACAGACCCTATAAAGGTACTAAAACAGCTTCTACTGGAATGTCTTAAATCTACTGGTGTACCATCCTAATTCCCCAACATCTGACACGTTAATCCAGATAACCTGAGACAGTAGACGGACATTTACATTCTTTATGTACTGAGGTCTGCCCTGACAGAAATTTGAACCCTCAACCTTCCAATCCAAGCAATAAAACCCCCAGTTAACTACTCAATATGTAGGTTGATGTTTAGTCTACAAGTTTTGTTCCAAAGTTACTCGAGTATACAGTGGGTGGCCAAGGCCTAAGGGAAGAGAGGCTGCCCTTCATGTGGGCGCCCATGGTTTAAGTCCCGGCCCGGTCAAAGTATCCTTCAGCAAGATACTGAACCCCCAATTGCCCTCAGGTCTCCCTTGAAAAATAAGTTTTTTATGTCAATAAAACGTTACCTGGATAAATGAGGGTTATAGTAAGTAAGTAAGTAAAAATGTATTTATATAGTGCCTTTCAAGATACAAATCACAAAGCGCTTATAAAAAGTATACAGATTTTTGGTAAAAAATACTTTGAATAAACCCTAGAAAAACTGGTTAGAGTTTCTTTTCCTTTCAAACACAGATGGTCTCCTGACATTGGACCTTTAGAATAATTAGTACATATACAGGTAGTACATACACCTTTTTCTGCAGATGCTGCCCCAGTCCGCCTGTCGATCTCCTGCTCCCTCCTTTCCTCACTCGTGAACAAGACCCCGAGTCTTGCATCTGCAGTGATATGGACGCTGAACCGGTCTGTTGTGGTGAAGAAGGAGCTGAGCCGGAAAGCAAGGCTCTCGATTTTCCGATCGATCTACCTCCCAATCCTCACCTATGGTCATGAGCTGATGACCGAAAGAACGAGATCACGGATACAAGCGGCCAAAATGAGTTTTCTCCGTAGGGTGGCCGGGCTCAGCCTTAGGGATAGGGTGAGGAGCTCAGACATCCGGGAGAGACTCGGAGTAGAGCCGCTGCTCCTCCATGTAGAGAGGAGCCAGCTGAGGTGGTTCGGGCATCTTGTTAGGATGCCCCCTGGACGCCTCCCTGGGGAGGTGTTTCAGGCATGTCCTGCTGGCAGGAGGCCCCCCGGTCGACCCAGGACAAGCTGGAGAAAGTTCAACCTGGCCTGGGAACGCCTTGAGGTTCTGTCAGAGGAGCTGGTGGAGGTGGCTGGGGAGAGGACGGTCTGGGACCCCCTAGTTGGGATGCTGCCCCCGCGGCCCGGAACCGGATAAGCAGAGGAAGGCGTAGGAAACTTTAGTTTGCTAATTCCAGCATGAACTGTTTGCTGATTTGTTTCCTGAATAATTTAGTAAACACATCAAGTTTACAGTTAAAACACTGACCTATCACATCACATTAATAATGTTAGTGAACTTGATTAATGTTCCACTTAACTGTGCAGAAAGCCAAGATGGCTGCCGTTGTCAGCAGCTATTACCTGTTTACTGTAAACAGAGGGCTAAGAGTCAGAGCTCCGTATTGACTCCGATGGAAGGAGCTGAGTTTCTGCATCCCGCTGACACACTGACAGTTGTTGAGCTGAAACATGGTGAATCCCTTGTTCCTTCCTCCTCTTCCTCCTGCTGCTGGCAGCTGTGACAGCTGACTGCTTCTTGTTGTTTTCTAACTCTGAAAAAGTAGCAGCTTCTTCCCTGAAACAGTTACTGGACGCTTTAACCCTTTTTTTCCTCAAGCACAGAACTTTACCTCACTTTCAAACTGACTTTCAGGTCTTTTTATATTTTAATTTCCTGCATAAACATGTCCCCGTAGCCTCGGCCTCTCCCGCTGTGACACACAGTCACTTACATCTCAGCAGCATCTCGGACCATTAGCCTCTCAGCGTCGAGCCTCATGGCTCCGACCTGCAGCAGTAGCAGCTGTGAGAGCTATATGAGATGAAGATGCAGAGTGAATATTACACAATCTCAAATCTCTCTATATGTTAATGCTGGAGTGCACAGGAAGCAGATTACAGATTAGAGAGTTGAGCCACGCTCTGTGCATCAACACATGCTGCAAAGTGTGGGCAGAGACATCGATAAGAATTAAATCAACCAGCAATCAAAAAAAAAAAGGCAGGTCAGTGAAAAGTCTAAATCCAGAGAGACGTATCTCCTGTTTAGACAGCAGAATCCTGATTATGCAAGGCCACAATCTGTCTGTACGTTTAGCAGGACGCAGCATGACTTTAGGCTGAGCAGATGTCCTGTTCTGACGCAGGCGGGTGCTGGTAATTCCACAGATTACGTTCAGCAAGAGGAGCACAAAGCATTTATCTAGTAACACTGTGGTGGCTGGGGCTCAAACATCGATTGATTCATGGTTGGTTTGACTTTTCTGAACTGTTTTTAAAGCAAATCCACCAGCCTGTTTGAAGTAGGCACTCAGTAAAAGGATTTTATGTTACAAACAAATGGAGCATTTATTACGTTATACATTATAATGATACCTTATAATTATACTAATAGTTTAATTTTGTACTTTATAAATAGATTTTATTTTGTTATTTCAAAGAGACAGATATTCCTCTAATCTTTTAATTTGTTTTCATTAATAATTCTCCAGATTTTTAAGAATCTCCAACCATTTCTAGATTTTTTTGCCTTTTTTTTTCATTTTCAGTCACTAGACTTGACGTCTTTTAACATAAATATTAATGCTGCTGATTTAGCCAGTTAACAGCTATGACTAATTAATGATTTAAGCCTAAAAGGATATTTTGGTCCTTTGGAAGTGAGTTTCTGTGTAAAAGTTATAAATAATTACAATCTTAAAACATCTCCAATCTTCAAAATTTCACAGCTGTTCACGCAACAATATTTTATAAACCACAGAATCACCATAAGTTGTGCAGTGAAGTTATCTACATAGAATTGTGTGCAGGAATCAATACAAGCTTCATTTTGTTCTATTATTCAATATATTTCTATTTTAATCTGTTACAAAAAATGCATATTTGCTTTCTGTTTCTTTTGCTTAGTTTGTAAAAAGTATCCAAGGTAAAAGTGCATGGTCATTTATGTTTACCAGCTCATTGCTTTTCAATTAATTTAAAGGAAAACTCTAATGATTGGGGTTAAATCAGCAATCCATCCATTTAAATCTGCAGCAATTGACTTTGCATTACATGCTAAGATGTTTGTATGATTTGCATGAACGTCTGTACTTAAAATATTAGAAGTTAATGGGCTCTGAAATCTCAGACGCCTGAACAGCTGGGGAATGTGAGTGACTTCATTTCAGCTGATTTAATTACAGATATCAAACCTCAATCTGTTATTTATCGGATCCATGCCTAATTACATCACCCTGTGTGTTGCTGTTAGGTAAAGAAATGTGGGGATTATTTGGCATGTCTGGTGTGTGTGTGTGTGTGTGTGTGTGTGTGTGTGTGTGTGGTTACCAGCTGACTTCTGCAGATGCCTGCCTCTTCACAGCAGTGGGTGCAGCACATTTTAAAAGGCCCAAACCAGCGAGCCAATAAAGCAGTGCTTTGCTTCTCACTGTTGTGTTTTGTTTTATGAGCTGCTTTATGATGCTTGCAGGTCAGTTTGCAACTAATAGAATCTTTATTACTAACAATCCGTCATCAATATTGACCTGCATAGAAATTATTACAAGCAGCAGCCCCAGATGCTCACCCTGCAAATAATTTAACAAAATAAAAGTGTTCTTTAAGAGAATTGTGGGAAACATTTGTCTCTTAATCTGACAGCAGATTGATTCATAGATTGATTTGGCGAATTTTTAATTTAATATGATTTGAACATCTGCGATGGACTGGCGACCCGTCCAGGGTGTCCCCCGCCTCTCGCCCCTTGACCGCTGGAGATAGGCACCAGCTCCCCCCGCGACCCTCTGTGGAGGACTAAGCGGCTACAGAAAATGGATGGATGGATGGATGATTTGAACATATAATCTAAATACCTCAATAATCAGCTAAAAAGCTGTTATGTGTCTGTCCTCTGGTTGTTTATCAAACTTACATTCAACTGCATAGTGACAGGATGCTGAATGATATAAAACTCATCAAATGGAGGTTGTAAAAATAAAAATACATTTAGAAATGGCTTTATATTACATTGGAAACATTGTTTTTTAATTTTATTTTGCTGCTCTTGCTGGTGACTTTTACCAGCATCTAAATCAAACCAGTTTCAACTTGCCTCAGGCCTGAGTTTGAGCTTTCTTCTGAACCTCCGTTCAAACCTTTCCTGTCCACATGGCTTCATGTCCATGAGCCTCATTTTCAGTTTGTCTTATGGAAAAAATGTTTACACGTGCTCTTGAAGGGATGCTCTTACACAAATAGATGGAGGAACACATATTTTTTGTAGTTTGTATCTGTTACAAGCAAAATGTATACTCATCTCCTTGTTTACAAGTGGAGCTTAGACATAAACAGAACTGTTGCTTCAAAGCAAACCTTGTTTTCACACTATTCTCTGGAATTCAGTAAGAAAAATACCTAAAAAAAAACCATAATCACTGGATAAAAACTGTTTCTGCTTCAAAAAACACCACCTGTCTCTGCCTCCCTCCTGTGTGTGTGTGTGTGTGTGTGTGTGTGTGTGTGTGTGTGTGTGTGTGTGTGTGTGTGTGTGTGTGTGTTCTGTACATAAAAAAGCTCATGTTTGATGCAGTGATTATGTAATACCATTGTTTGTGTGTTTATTGGTGTTTACTGTATAGTTGTTTGCAGTCTGCAGCAGGGCGAGTTGAAGGATTTTTTTTTTGCCTTTTGAACAGAACGACTCATTAAATCTCCTGGACAGATGCCTTCTTTAATTCAGAAACACTGTGAGAAGAAACATATGAGTGGGCATCAGAATGATTAAATCCTCAGGGTCAGCTCCACACAGCTGGTGTGTTACACTCAAGTTCATTAAAGTTCTGCATCTCGTTTGGAGTAACAATCCAAAGACAGCTCCTCGGCACATATTTCTCCATCTGCATGCTTAATCAGTTTCTAATTAAACGTAATAATGTGTCATTTAAAAATCTTATAGATAAATTGATTCAGAAATAGTCATTTATAGCTTATCACTGTGCCATGCCAGTTCTGTCAAATTTTCTTTTAAATTATCCATTAATAGGAACAAGCTAAAAATGGATGAACATTTATTGCCACCTTTTAATTTTAGGGAACAGAATAGTGCTGAAAAGTGCTTGTCTGGTTCAAATAAAAGGAGGAAATAATGAGATTTAAAGGCTTTAATGCTGAGTCTTAAAAGAGGAGATTGAGTCATCTCAGAGCAAAAAGGCAGGTTGGTAATATCCGTGTGAGCGCTGACGTCCCATCAAGGTTTGATTAAATTAGGAGGAATTTAAGGATTTTTTATTCTGGGCAAAAGATCAAAGAGTTTCTGCACCTGAGGCCCTGCGTGAATTAAAGAATCAGAGAAAGTTAGCAGGAGATGTTAATGAGTGATGGTCAGGGGTAATGAAATGTTTTAGGAATAGTAAAAAGGAATGTGTGGAACCACATAGAGGCCAGGAAAAGTTGGGAATCAATCAGCAGTGTTGTTACAAATAAGAAAAATAATTGATTGAGCCTTTGTATTGGGCTCTAAAACACATACAAGGTTCAGGATCGTTTTCACATTTTTACACAGAAAACTGAAGACAACAGGAATCCAGGAATTTAAGATATATTGGATTAGTCATGATTCATTGCATATTTAGCTCGCAATTAATAGCAGCTGCAAATTAATCAATCCAAAATGTACCTTAAGGAGTTCTTATAGAGCAGACAAATATACTTCATTTATGCAAATGTGTGTACATTATTTGTTAAATACTTTATACAAATGCTTTCTAGAACTTTATACCAAAAATGTCTGTACCTCAAAACATACTGCATGCTCAAAAACACGCCAAAAGTACACTTAAGCAAATACTCCAATACTACACTGCATTGGAGTATTTGCTTAAGTACACTTAAGCAAATACTCCAATGCAGTGTAACAAATTGGAGGTTAGGGCTCGATCAAACAGGGAAACACAAACCTACAATAAAAAAAAACAATAACTAAAATGCAAATGTACCAGTAGGGAGTGTGATACAACATTAGGACTGTGATTCTCTCACTATATCCATGTTTTCACACCGAGCGGCGAGGTATTGTATGCACTGTGTTTACACAATAGCTGCAGAGTGAGTAGCTGGCTTTAAGTATTACTTTTACTTTCAATTAAATACAAAGCCTCTAATTACCGGTAATTTGATAATTTTTTTAATAGAGTCCCACCACTAATTATAAACCCTTACACCACTGTTTATTTGCCATTACATGGTTAATTTAGCAAAAATACTATGATGATCCTGGAAGCTCCCTAAGCTGCTGCTATTTTCATGTAATATGAAACTGAGGGAGATGTAAGAGTTTATTTAAAAAGTGTTTGCAATAAGTGGCATTCAACTTTTGATATATTAGAATATAAAACACATCAGTTATATTTTACCAGCTATGGCTAAGTCAGAGCTATAGCAGAAATGAATATATGTTCAGAGGCTTTGAAAAAACCCTGCTGTGAATTGAATCCTCACCACGTGCAAATAAGTCCTAAAATCTTGTGTTACATGCATGTTTGAAGACTCTTCTTCTGCTGCCAGAGCTGCATTATTTTTCTCTGTACCAAGCATCAGTATTAAAGATTGTTTCTCCTGTGTTCAGTATATTCTTTTTTACACAAAAGTTTGTGTATTTTAGCAGAGAAACCACACCTCAAATGACTGGAGGATTTTCAGCCTGCAGCAGGATGGAAGGATATATGTGTGAGAACTGGGAGAAGTGTTTTATGTGTGTCAAAAGGACAAGTCCTAAAAGGTTGGAATGAACAAGAAGAGAAGCTTTATTCTGGACACAATGAGATGAAATAGATTATTTATATTACCTGTGAAACTGGCCTCATGAAGAGCTGGAATGGTGTGAAAAGTCATGCTTGATATGATGGAAATGATGATGTGCATCAGCGCTGTCCATGATCACATGCATGTGTGACTTGCTGTTAGGCTGTGTGTGTGGGCGACCTGCCCACCTGTTTTCACCACTGCATCTGCACCAGAATTATACTTTGGTAATCACATTCAGTATAACTAATTTGATCTTTTTTATCTTATCTTCTGAGTTTTACTCAGTAAAATTTGAGCTGCATTGCTCAGTTTTGGGTAGTAACAGAAATAAAGCAGAAGTTCAGACAATAGGAAGGAAATTAGAGTGGGACCACTTCTCCATCACCTTGATAGGAGACGTTGGTTCAGACTTCTGATGAGTTTTCTGTCCTCTGAGCCTTTCTGTGGAGGAATTCTGCTCGTGTTGAGCTGAAAGAAGATCCGGATGCGGACCCTGAACATGATGGAGGGATTACACGCTCCATCTGTTCTGGAAACACTTGATGGCATGTTTCGGGCGGCTGCTTAGATTGCTTCCAAAACAGGAAAAATCAAAGGGGAAAAGTAGTTTTTCTGTTGTTTTTAATAATCTTTGCTAAATTGAATTCAGTGTAAAAAAAATAAACATGAGAAATCTATTGCAGTGAATTAGAAGGCAGTGCCTTTATGTTGTTAGTGTGTAGCTTATCCAATAAAAGCTCAACCATAACCCTTAATTATCATTTTTTCCCCTCAGCATTTTGATTTTTAAAATAAAATAATACAAGTCTCAACATTTTAATTTTATTCTAAAATAATATTTTGACCTTTTTCTCAACATTTTCAGTTTAATCCCAAAATGGGTAATAAAAAATGCTCTATATATTTAAATTTTTTCTAATACATTGTCGTGGGAACCTTTGCGATTTTAAATGCATACGATTAAACCTTAGTTACATGAACATTTTGTGAGAATTTTGGGTATTTTGCTAATGTGTTTTTGTCCCCTCCTCAGACAAAAATACACACACAGTTAGACACCAACACACACAAACACACACTCAGCTGCCCCAGAAATGTCAGTCTGAGCCCGCTCGCTGCTTTACTTTCAATGAAAAACAGGAGTTGCTCAGAAAGGCGGACTATCGAGGAGTTTAGCCTCCCTGACATGTTTACGTCTCTGGGGTCAACATGCTGTGTCATCTCCTCACACTGACCTAATTTATGATTTTTTCCCCATGTTTTTTCCTAAATGCAACACTTCCTGATACATCCCAGAAAACCAGCGGTCTGCACTCCCCATGTCAGCTAAACGAGTTCACCAACCTCAGACAGACATGATGAATTGTTCAATATTTAAACACTCCACTCAGAAAGCAGCAGAGTCTTTTAGTGGTGGCGCTTCATGTCTAAAATGATTATTTTGGCTTTAATTATTCCAGACACACAAACCCTCGTGGACGAGTGTAAGTGCTGAATGAACGGGAGCTCATTTAGTGCAGACAGAGTGATGATGCTGCCAGGTCCATGCTCCCTGCTGAGAGGAGCTTCACATGATGAATAGTCCTAAAACCTGCACCCTCAGCAGAGAAACGCCTGCTGGAGGTGTTTCAGACCACAGATCCTAACCTGATTTAATAACTTAATGACTGGTTATGAGCAACACCTCACTCCGGTTGTATAAATCTCATCAGATTTTTACAATCAATGATTAATGCATGTAATAATACCTCTAAATTTGAGCAGATTAGGCTGATTTATTCAGACGGCTCTTGTGACTGTGTCCCTTTTCTCTGATATTCAACAAATTGATACCAAGGTTCATTTTGCAGCTTAACCTCGACGAAAGAGAAGATTAGAATGAAAACAAGAAAAAAATTTTTTTAAATCTTTTTCCTTTAACCTCTTTTTTCTGCAGCTTCTGCAGACAGCATGCTTTGTCATTCAGTCATCACGATCGCTGCATTGAAGACCAATAAGAGATGTGATAATTGCTTTGCTGTCATAAATGCAGCTCACCTATTCTTACAAATTGTTTGCTTGTCCTACAATAATTTCACCTTGTTCTGGTCATTAAAAGTTTTTTTGCCATTAGAAGCAAACATTTCTGTTGGTCAAAGGTTTTGGCCTGTTTTTTGATTAACTACTGGAAAAAAACTGTTTTTACTCTGTTCTAATTAGATCTCTAATGTAGACTTTTAGTATCTTGTCTTAAATTGCAACAAACAGGTAAACAAGCTGTGATTTGCCCCAGGGTTCAGTTTTAGGCCCAGTGCTTTTTAACCACTATATGCTCCCTCTTGGCAGTGTCATCAGAAGACACAGAGTTAATTTTCACAGTTATGCTGATGACACACAGCTGTACATCTCCGTGTCTCCTGATGACACACGGCCAGTGGAAGTACTTTTTAACTGTATTTCAGACATCAAATCCTGGATGACAGAAAACTTTCTCCAGCTCAACCGGGACAAAACTGAGGTTTTAGTCATCGGTCCTGAGGCTCAGAGAGAGAAACTTTTACCAAAACTACAATCACTGTCTATGAATCCTTCTGTACAAGTGAAGAACCTGGGTGTGATTTTTGACTCTGAGGTGACTTTTATTCCTCACATTAAAAACATTACTAAGATAGGTTTTTATCACCTAAAGAACATCGCCAGAGTCCGCCCCATTCTCTCTCAGGCCAACACAGAGACACTGATGCTTTTATCACCAGTAGAATGGATTACTGTAATGCCCTGCTTTCTGGTCTTCCCAAAAAGAGAATCTCAGGTCTACAACTCCTACAAAATTCAGCGGCACGTGTCCTGACGAAGACCAGGAGGCGGGAGCACATTACGCCCATCCTGAAGTCTTTGCATTGGTTACCTGTGTGTTTTAGGATCGATTTTAAGGTTCTTTTAATGGTTTTTAAGTGTCTTAATGGTCTTGGGCCTTCTTATCTCTCAGAATTGCTTTTACCATATGAACCTCTGCGGTCTCTGTGCTCCTCTGGCAGCCATCTTCTTGTCATCCCTAAAGTTAGAACACATACTCACGGCGAGGCGTCTTTTTATTATTATGGCCCTCACCTCTGGAACAGGCTGCCGGAGAACCTCAGGGCTGCAGAGAACGTTCATGCGTTTAAAGGCAGACTCAAGACCCACCTTTTTAAGCTAGCTTTTAACTGAGTATTATTTATAATAGTCTGTTTAAATGCTTTTAGTCCACCTTTTAACTTCTTATTTATTTAACTTGTTTAACTGCTATTAGTGTAATTTTAACTTATTGTGTTTAATTACTTTTAGTCTGTTTAACTGCTTTTAGTCTAACCTTTAGCTGATTTTAGTTTAATAGATTTTAGGTCTTTAGTTAGACTTTTTTTCACAGTTTTATGGTTTATTCTTATATTTATCTTATGTTATTTTATATTTTAACTTGTTATTTTAATCTTCCTTCCAGTGTTTCCTCTGAGGGAGTCCTCTGCCTCGGTAGCGGTGGTCAGCTGTGGCTGCCTGGTTCTCCAGGTGGTTCCAGGCGGAGGTGGGGTCTCAGCCCTGCCTCCTCTGGTTCTCCAGGTGGTTCCAGGTGGAGGTGGGGTCTCAGCCCTGCCTCCTCTGGTTCTCCAGGTGGTTCCAGGCGGAGGTGGGGTCTCAGCCCTGCCTCCTCTGGTCGCCCCGTGTCGGTGCGTTGGCTGCTGCTGTTGACCTGCTGCTGCTGGTGCAGAGGGCTCCTCTGATGGCGTTTCCTTATGTAGCGTAATATAACCTGATTTTATCGTTATAGTACGGACACACTTCTACAAGGTTATCAGCTTAGTTTTGTCGGTTTTATGCTAAGCACTGTTAGCTACCTTCACTAACCTGATGGTTATGCAGGCTTTCTAGATTCTCTTTGATTCAAAGGGAGACCTACGCACGTATATTTGAAAGGTATAACCCAGAAGCTGACTTAGACTTCAGTTATTTTATTAAAGAAAACAGATTGAATAAACAGACAGATGTGAGGTAGGTAGTTGCATCTTAAGAGATTCTTCTGATGTTATTAAGCTGAGAGTTAATGACGAGAGCCCGTGATATGTTATTATCTAGGGATCTCGGCTAGAAAGGAGGGGAGCTGAGCTAACTGGATCGAGTGTTATTTATCAATAGCCTCGGTTTTACCAGATCGGAGTTGGATACCTGCTAAGACCGCTCCAGATCGCCTCGGCGTGAGGTGGAGGTGGAGGTTCGTCGGTGTGATCGTTGGTCTGACGAACCTCAGAGTTATCCCCGGTGACGTGACGTTACCGCAGGCACGGAGGAGTCTGTCGAGCCGGTCTAGCTGGTCCATGATCGGCTGGTGCAGAGGCTAACCGGCTTTCCCATGGCAGGTGGAAAGAAGCAGACAGATGGTGTCTGGCTTCTTAGCCGGAGCAATGTTCTCGACCGGTGAGGCTGGTTACTCACGAGCTCGG
>SSNR01000104.1:713419-759837 GCA_006937965.1 Callopanchax toddi | reverse complement strand
GTGTGTGTGTGTGTGTGTGTGTGTGTGTGTGTGTGTGTGTGTGTGTGTATGTGTGTGTGTGTATGTGTGTATTTTTATATATAAATAATTATTTGGAGATAGATGGATGGATAGATAATTATTTATATTTAAATACTTAAACATATATTCTCTGAGCACAAGATCCCCATTAATTAGTTTGTGGTTGAAGTAAATTTTTGAGAAAAATGGTTTGGTTTTTTTCTTCTGCTGTTCAGATGCAGAAAAGTTGACATTATTTTGACATTCTGGTCCAGTTTTTGACCAGATTGAACTTATTACTGACAATGGCCTGGATCATTGCTCGTCTACCTGCTCTGAGCTTCTCCTCCTCTCCTCCTTTCTTCACCTCTCCAGCACCTGTTGCGTCCTCTCCAGCATCTCTACCCGGTGCATGAGTGTGCCACCTCTTTCTTTAACCATTTTGAAGAATTCTGCAGCGGGTGACGGTGTTGGGCGCTCCCAGATCAGCCAAAAAATACATCCCTCCAGCTAAATTATCCGTTATTGTGTGTCTGTGCGTGCGTGTGAGAGCGTCTGCAGGTGTAATGACGCTGAGAGACGTCCAGTTCTCGCTCTGCGACCGCTGTGGCCTCATTTATAAAACTTATAAAATAAATATGTTTATAATTTGTTATATTTGATATAAAACTTATAAAACAAAAAAAAAAACGGGTCGCAAAGGGAGTCAATTTCTCCGCAAACTTTAGGATTTATAAAAGAAAACGGAGAAATGATGTACTCTGCAAACTTTGCATAAGCACATTTTAGAGAAGGTTAAAAAACCTTTATTTTAGAGACGTCAGACTCAATAAAAGGCTTTCAGTCATTATAACGTGTTTTTAATGAGACGGATCGGGGCGGGTTCTAAAAATAGACGCAGCGATGCGGAGCGGTTTGGGGCGGGTCAGAAGTTTTCAAATGTGCAGGACCCTGACCCGCGCATCACTAGTGTGCGTGGCGCCATTCTGCAGCAGTAGATCTCTTTCTGAAGCTGCGGGAGGGGCTGCCCGACCGTGGTGTAGGGGGAGCTTAGCGAACTAAGGAGTTGCCGCGGTGCGCCACTCGCTTGGCGCTCGGCTTCGCCTCCAGGACTCCGGTCCGGGACTGAGTTCCGAACCATGTACGCAGGGGGAGGGCGAGTTCCGCGGGTTCCGAGTGAGTGACGAACCTGCTCATTAGCGCTCGCGTGTCTCCTCGGACACGCCTGCTCCTTAAAGCGGCTCTCTGGATTATTTTTCTCTGTATCAAAGTTTTCTAAATGTTTTAAATGATATTTCAGGTCTAAACTATGATATGGGTTGAGTTCCACAACATCTGTCATTCTGATGAAGACCCTCCTTCCTCCTAGAGCCCCCTTTATTTCTTGCCGCTGACATTTTTCAGCCAATGAAATTCAAATTTCTGCATTCTCTCAACATGCACGCGCATCGACCAAACCTGTACCAGTAGGGGGCGCTGTCGTACAGGACGCTCCGTGTGTTTCTCTGCCGTCTCAGCCGTTCACTGAGGACTCACAGCTCATTTCTACTAAAAACCTACCCATTCTCCAGCTAAAGATGGATTTATTTTTATTTTTAAACCTTTCACCTCACAGAATGGCAAGGCTTGACAGGATTATGCGTTTATTTTGGTCAGAAAGTTCATCCAGGGCCGAGTCAAGTTCAGCTTCAGAGTCCAGCAGCAGCTCTCTGCTAACAGAGCTAATATCAGAAGCAGCAGGGACAGAGAGGGCTCATCAGACCCTCGTAGTATTGTTGGAATAAGATTGTGAACTGTGAGGGATTAAACCCTACACATTGAGCTGTACAGTTCATGTCCGAAGTATATGCGCCGCGTGCACGCGCGCACACGCGACCGGACGCGCGTGTCGAGATGTTTTGAGGAGGAGCCTTTGGACGCTAGATTCAAAAACTGCTCCCCTGATGAAATCCTCCGGAGTGCTGCTTTAAGGACCAGGGACCGGGTCTGGATTTGCTGGGTCCAGACAGAGCCGGCTCTGGGTCCGGATCCGGACCGCGGTCCGCCTGTTAGTGACCCCTGCTCTAGCAGATATTTGCTTTGTGAATCTGACGCTGAGGAAGAGCCGAAAGATCAAGCGATGCACCAAAGAAAAATCTGTTGCAGAGCATTTTAGTAAATAACTTGTTGCACTTTTAGACAATTGAAGTGAAATTAAATAGATCTAAATGGATTTCTTTCTTGAGTAATTTAATCACAAGCAATAACTCCTAGAATAACTGCTTAACAGGTGTTTTTCTTAATGCGTTTGCTCATCAAATAAAACAAGTCATCAGTTTGTTTTGTCATCATAACTAAATTGGATAAGAAAAAACATTTACCAGGTGCTTGGTCACAGAGCTCCTTGCTAGAATTAAAATTGTAATTTGTTTAAGCTCTGCTGAACAAATTGACCAGATATTCTTTGCAGTGGCAACAAACCATTGAAGCATTTTTATATGACTTTTAGTTTAAAAAAAAAAAGTCAGTTCACTGTGCAGCTGACTTCAGATTTGTTTCACTCAGAGCATCATAAAAATCATTCTGGGAAAGTTAGTCCTGTAAAATAATATGTACACTATAATAGATCATTTACTGACAAACAACTTTACTAGCATCCAAATATGTGATTTTTATTCTTAATAGTCATCAGTGTGTCTATCTTGACTTCTTCTGTGAGAATTCCACTTGTATCCTTTTAGAAGTGGCGAACCATTCCTCTGTAATACTGGTTTAGTGGAAGCTAACAGTTGTTGCACAAACACGGAGCATAACTCCCATCAGCATTCCTGCCAAATGTTCTTATCTAATAAACACAGCTCTTGTCCTGCACCTAAGTTTGTTGAAGGCACCAAACAAAAATTCATCAGCAGTAGGGCACTGATGTCAGCTGTTAGCTTATCCTGTCAACTCGTTTCTAATTAAAGGCCTAGCAGGGATTCTTCAGTCCCTTTGAAGTGGTTTTCTATCAGTTCTACCCACACCCACTGGTGACATCACTCAAAGTCTCTAGAAACAGGAAGTGGTCCTCTGACTGGTGCAAATTTATATATACATCTTACCTTCTGTATTTTTGCAGTTTATCATGCTGCTATAGCAAATCAGGCTTCTCAGACCTGTTTTTAAATAAACATCTTGTGATGATGGATTCTCATGTTTGGATTGAGTTAAAATGTACTGACAACTTAGCAGAGAGCAAGAGAGACCCCTGAATTAGTTAACTTGTGAAATCAGAACAAAGTGCATTCTTTATTGATTTAAAGGCACTCTAAGTAACTTTTTCATATTTTAAATCTTTTTCTGGAGCCAGTATGTGCTAATATGACCCTTTACAGGGTTAATGAAAAGTCATTCAGTCCCATCTGCTGCTTGTATCCAGAATACTGCACTTTCAATTTCAGAGTCTCCAGTTCGGTGCCCTGAGGTCTCACGAAGTCACGCATCTCTCAAGAAGCAGGAACGCTTTATGGATATCCATGTTTCCACCTCAGAACCTGCTCAGGACAGACGAGCTGAAGACACAGACATCAGATATAGATATGAGCTAAGAGATCTATTGTTCTTCATGGCAGAGTCTCCACAGAAACAAAGAAAACCTTTATCTGATGATTGAAAACACGGGCGCACAGCGAGGTGAGGAGTGAACAGTTCGTTTTTACGACAGTGGTTCAAAACGGACTCTAGGGGGTGCTAAAAACAAGCCCAAACTGCCTAGTTCAGTGTCGAATACAGGATGATTCCTGTTTTGAAGGGATGGATGGCTGGCAATATAAGTTTGAGCCATTTTGGTCAAATCATTTTTAAAAGTGATGAATGATCTCATGCAAGGTGTGTGTTGTAAATGACTTTAGCTGCAAACACACGAAAAACTGAGATTTAGATCATTTTGTGTTGGCAAAAGTTGATTAGCTATGGCGATCAAGTTCAGGCCTATGTGTGTGTGTGTGTGTGTGTGTGTGTGTGTGTGTGTGTGTGCAGTCTGGTAAACTGTGTATGTTTGCAGGGCGATGGCAGCCAGGGAGCTGACCTATGGCTCAGTCTGAAGGTGGAGGCAGCTGGGTGTTAATGTCACCACTAGGGAGGGACACAGGAGAGACGGAGGGTGTGTGTGGAAAGGTTTCAGCTCAGATACACACGTTCCTCTACCCTGTAATGATGATATTCGATCAGGCAGAGAGGGGTTGAATACCGTTTTTTGCAGACGATGTAGTGAGTCACAACCTGACTTGTTTACAGTGAGAAAGTTCTTGCGTCATTCACTTTGACATACTCTTCTTCACAGCATGCCCACACTGTTTCATCTACAACTAGATTGGAAAATGTCTTACAGCTGAGTGGGATTGCTGCCAAATCAGACAAACTCCAGAATCTGCTGGAAGGAGCTTCAGAACTTTTATCCTGGCTTGTATTCGGTTAAACGATCCCTGTTTTCTGTCAGCATCAAACTCTTTGCATCAAGTGTCAACTAATGTGCTTCTTTAAGAATCTCCTGAATAATGGAGAAAGCTCTGCTGACACCTGCTGAAGTCGATCATTGAACCAAAAAAAAAGATAAATAAAAAATGATGTTGATATCGAGCTGAAAACAGGTTATAAAACCTTTTCTGAGGAGTTTAGACCAAAGTGTTGAAGATTCAAGAGTCATCATTCTCTCCAGAAGGGCTTGATGAGCAACAATTACTCCAAAATCTAACTGTGCTGGTTGAGATGTAGCGAAGGGTAATATCACATAATTCAGCCACTGATTGTCAGCTAGTGGTCCTGAGATCATATCTGGCCTTTAATATATCTAATCTTTTATATTTAATAAACTATACACAGTCTGATCATCTCTATTTAAGGTTGATATTGGGAATAATTAAAGAAAGGAAACACTCCAAAGCACTGACTTGATTTATATAGTTTTGTAGCACAAATTTGTTTCCTGGAGACTTCAGAGCACGCTGCCTGCCTAATATCACACCATTTCTACCTTTGCTCCTTAGAGACAAAATTCATAATCTGCCCAACCCCAAGTGGTTTTTCTCCAGTGTCTGTATTAGCCGTACACAAACCGTTGTCTCGGCTGACTGTGCAGCGGAAACAGGACAATCAATTTTCTCCATGAGGCGGTGGGGGTGAGATGCCATGCTGAGGTCTCTGTCTGCCGCCGTCTCCTCTACGAAGCCACCGCGGTTTGTGCTGCTTCATTGGCAATGTCACCTAAAAGGTCCTTCTCGCCTTCCCTCCTCATCCTTTCATTCTTCCATTCTTCCTGCCTCATAAAGCACTTAATATATGTTTTATTTTGGAAAATGTCTCAAGGCTTTTGTCTTAGTATTGTGGGTGTGTTTGCTCAAGCTTTGGGAGATTGTGTGTGTGTACTTTTAGTTTATCGCTAGGGGATATTTGGGCGTTAGAGAGGGAGGCGATGACTCAAGACCCTCTCTCAGGGGAACAGACACAATCACCGTCCTACTTTATCGTCTCAGGTAAAGCACAGTGACACATCTGCCCGATGCACTGACTTGCACCATTTTTTGTAAGAACATTACCACACTCACATGAACTTCCCTGTTCTCGTGTGCTTCTTTGGAAAATTAGACTTGAGCTGTGCCTCAAAATGTGTGAACAGATAGGGAAGTGCTCTGAGATGATGATACAGGTTCAGGCACATCTGCTTCCTCCTGATAATTCATAAAGTACACCAACAAAACACAACCTCACTCTGTGGAGTGGTGGGAGCTCATCTCTTAGTATATTCCCCAAAATAGAGCATCGATACATCATCAGTCCCCAACAATTACCATATGGTTCTCAGATGATGTCATCTCTCGTATCTGACATATTTGAAACAATCTAACCTAACCATGCTACTGCTTTGAGAGCTGCAATCAGCTGACTCATCATGTGTGCTGCACCAGAACTAAATGTTGGTACTGAGACTGTTCAGATGGTCCACATACGCTTTCTCCTCCTGCTTTTCATCCTCTCCTTCCTCCTCTTCATCTGTTGTTTTCTGGTGGCTGCAATCGAAGTTTTGGTGCGTTACCTCCACAGATGTGTGCGTGGCCCACTTATGTACATGTCAGTCATTTGCTTAATCATCAGTATTATCATCAGATGACAAATTTTTACCTTGATGAATTGTTTTCAATATATATTGTAAATGGTATGCTATTATTCATCCCACTTTATTTCAGTAGGATTGGGACATCCTAGCCTTTAGTGTGAACATGCAAAATAAGGCATAGGCAATATCTCACTGGGCTGTGACTGTTTGAGACCAGCTGAAGAATGAGAAGTGTGCGAAAATATACAATTTTTTAATTAGAATCTCAGTGAATTGGAACTTAAACTTGTCTTAGCTATGTCTCAACTTGTTTGCAACTTTGACTCATTTTGTTAGAAATGTTGGTGACTATGCCTCCTGAAGTTGACTCACAGAAACTAAGTTGAGAAGAGTTTGAGAAAAGCTCCAGCTGTCCTTGATGACTCTGACTATTTTGAGAAATTTGTCTTGCAAATTATTTTGAAAATGCTTCATAATTAAGCGAAACAACAGCAAGTGACTCAAGCAAGGAAACAGAATGTTTTGTTACATTTTGGAAACTTCCTCTATATGCAGTTTGTTGCCAACAGACACAGCAGAGATACTGGTTTAAGAGGCTAAAACACGAGAGAATGGATAATAGAGTTGACTGTTTGCAACTGGGACTCAAACCCAGGACCTTCTTGCTGCAAAGCTAACAATCAGTAACAATTCTGGTCCTGTAGACCCATAATTGTTCATTTAATATGGATTTTGTTCAATTTTTACATTAAGAACTTGATTCTTTTGCAGTCCATATGTCTGGTTAAAGTTTTATAAGCTTCTGAAAAATATAAACTTCTTACAACAAATAAACTAATCATACTGGACACAACTGAACTATAACAATAAAATGATCTTTCCTTTTGTATCTGATTAAAAACTGTTTTGATACCATTCTGAAATAAAGCTCTTCTTGAACCACAGCATAACTCTTGTTTTTGCAGACACACATAAGGTCATCTGCATACATTTGAACACCTTTACAACTTTTTTGTACAAACATTACAAAAATAAGCTGTGGTCCTAAAACGGAACCTTGTGGAACACCATTTAACAGTTTTGGAAGGTTCATTTATCTCTTTTACAGTTAACTTCAAGACAACTTCAAAATAAGAACCAAACCAAAAAGGAGCTTACTGTGAAAAGTTAAACTTTTTAAAGTTTATAGAAGAGTATAATATGATTCACTCTGTTTCAAAGCCTTTTTCAGGTTGAAGAAAATCCAATAATGCTCACTCTCTCAGCTTTGCTGCCTCTCTAGATTCCCTCTTCAATTACTTTCTTGGTGTCTCTGCTATTGTCTGTTTCTGGGTGCAAACATGCTGATGCAGGTCTTTTCCCCCTTGGTACTCCCATCTCCAACAGCAGACAGGGATGGCCCGTCCTAACGATCATTGAGGGGAGGGTGACTCATCTAACACCAACACAGGGAGAAGAGAAGGACGATAAACAGGAAGAAACAACAACGCTCACTCGAGTTGTCACTTTTTGATAATTAAAGGCATTGAGCCATTGGGGATGCGCCACACACACACACACAGTGAATCCCTGTCGTGTCAGGAGTGGGAGGACGTCAGTGGGAACCCTTATGCCGTGCCTTTATTTTAACTGCATGCTCCCTACTTTCTAATTTATCTGTCTCCATCCTTTAGCTGCTTTGTCTCGTCTCCACTTTACTCCTCTCTCCTCCTCTGCCCACTCATTTTACCTTGCACCGCAGCTTCCCTTATCCTGCTGTCGCTGTGAGCACGGAAGCTCTGCGGCCTCATTAAGCAGTCACTGATCCCTCCTGCCATGGCCAAGCCCACCGGATCATTAGTCAGCCATGTTTGAGTGGCCCAGCCTGACAAAAATAGATCAGCCTAAACTCCCAGACCTCTAATATTCTCCAGATGTCTCAAAATCAATCAGGGCTGCATGGGCGCTGCTCGACCTCAGCCTTAAGAGATATTTACTTTTATTTATTTGCCCTCTAACATGCCGTGGCTTTTTTCAACGTCTTGATTTATCCAAACGCACTTAATCAGCACCTTATTGGTTTCTACGTGTCACATCTTCACTAATGGATGCCCTCATCACAGTCAAAGCTTAAATACACGCTTATCCCCGGTGATCTGTGCATCAGAGGTTCATCTGACATTTCACATCATCAGTGATACGGCCTCCGTCCGATTATGAGCGAATGGATCAACCAGCTGAGGATGTTCCCGTATCGCTAACACCTCCAGGATTAGCGTCCCACTGACAGGCCAGCTGTTGAACTTTTGGCCTCACCCCCAAAGTCGCTTATCTCTCAGATGATGTGAAAGTTGTCCGTCACCAATATGATAGTAGGCTGGATGTGGGAGAGCCGGATGAACACATCTTTAGCACACACGTCCTGATCGATAACGCAGACGGAGAGCAGCTGTGTTGCTTTTGTAACGGTACAGACGTAAGCCGTGTCAGACACGCGTTTTGTACCCAGACACGCGATCAAGTGCTGCAGCGGTAATCTGGAGATATTTTGGACGACAGACAGAAACATCAAGGGCTGAAGTGGTTTTTCGTGCCAGCTACAGAGCATCTGATATAATCCACGCACACACACACTTTTTGATCATAATAAACACACACAGACTTTCTGAATGTCAGAGATTTTAGGACTAATGCCGTCCCATCAGCTCAAAAAGTCTGAGTCTTTGTTTACGTAACGAATACATCTTTAACTTTAAAAATATATGTTTTTAAGAGGAAAAATACTAAAATATAAGTCACTTTTTTAGCATTTATGTCATATAAACTTTTTATTACATACACATATAGTGTATTTGGTTATTTCCAAAGCTATCTGTGGCACACTAGATGGCTGAAGATACCAGTGGATGAGAGAATTTTATATATTTCATAAACATAAAAATTTGAACTGATTCAGATCAGAGGAACTAAACTTCAATTGGTCTAATATGATTAAAAAACATATTTTTAATATAATTTTGTCTGATTTAATGATCCCTCGGACAATTTCGCTTTAAAAATGTTATAATTTTTAAAATAAAAATGTTATTTTTCCATTTCTCTGTGTCCTCCAAGCACTTAATAGCCTCCGATCGTCCCTGAGGATTTCCTATCTTTGGTAAATTGTTCCTCGCTGTCGTGGCTTGAGCCATTTATGTGTCGAATGCTTTCTGTTGGGTAAATTTGCTTTCCCTGAGTTTGTTGACGTAAGCGCTTGTGTAAAGCTGCATCCCTTGCGCTTGTCAAACAAAGAAGATGTAGCAGTTATCAAAGAGAAGATGATTTTTCAGTGTATTTTTCTTCCTATAGTTCTGTTGACATCATTAATTGACAATAAGATTAGTGCTGCCATGAGATTTAAAAAATATATGTTTTTAATGTTACTGATTTGTAATAGAAAACACTGGTGGCAGTGCAAAGATTTATTAAATAGCATTGATAAATATTTGAGATTAGACTTCTATGATGTAATTGTGTAAAATGATTTAAAAAACCCTGCCGTTAATCAGCTAGTTGTTCTTCTGTACAATCTTGAGTGATGAATATAATATTTTCTTCCCAGAAAATGCATGCTGTCTGTGCGGTCCGAATGTTTTTACTGTCTGTTCTCATGTTTTGGGATTAGACCAAATGAACTTTGAGGCTCAGCCCTCAACTCACATAAAAACTTGACCTATGACCTCTATTCATTTACATAAAAACCTCTACTGCAGCCAGCCACTAGAGGGCGTGGTGATGTTGTTTTCTGGCGTTATCCTACATGTTGTTGTCATAGCAGGATGTCTCAGATATCATGATCATAATGTAGCAACGCTGGTGGGACATCTTCAACAGTTTCAAGCAAAATCATGGGATGCAAAATTACTTCTTTGACTTAAATAGTTTTAGATGTTGGGAATTCCTCTAGATTTGGCCCAGCTCTGATTTAGCTGGTAGTTTGACTCCAGCCAAGGACCAAACGACTCTGGCCAAGCTGACTGGGTCCTTATCAGCCACGTTTGTTCCAAATCTCCAGTCGTCATCAAAAACAGTCCAAACTGGAAGATGTGAACCGGAGAGAGGCTCACGGTTGACTGATGCTCATTGATGCGTGTGGGGAGTCTTGTCTGATCCAACAGCAGAGCCTCTGCAGCTCAATTTACATAAAAAGTTATTACTGGTACTGATAGAAGAGTCAGAACACACAGTGTCTCTGGCGCGTCTTGCTACATATAACAGTACACATCCATGTTTTAAATATAGTTTCCACCTGAGATGGTCACCTGGGGCCTGTCCTCCTTGGTTTTTGTACTAATTTCACTGTGATTAACGCACAGCTTTATCAACAGCCACTTGTCCAGTCCTGTTGGAGCAGAAAGCCTTAATAAACACACCAGGGGAACTGGGGTAACGCGGGGGCTGCGCGTTGATAAATGAGCTGGAAAGTTTGCTTGCTTTCCCCCTTTATCCTAAACTTTTATGACAGTGTGCTACCTGTGTAATAATAGCTGCCTTCTGTTCTTTAAAGCAGGACTCCCTGAGTCCAGTAAATCAGTGTGTTTAAATATTCATTGTTGAGCTGGGATGGAAGTGACAGCAGCAGAAAGTGAGAGTATTTCAAGGATATTCTTAGCCAGCAATTACTCTCAGCGTGTGAGCTTCTTACCTCATTATTTTCAGCTCTACGGAGGTTGTCTGGTTTTTGACCCTGCTCTTCATTACATGCTGTTTTCTCATTTGGTTAATTCCTGGCAGGAATGTATTTTAATTGGACGTGTTTGGAGTCTGTTCTTAGAGAGAAACAGGAGTGGCATTGATCTTCAGTGGGATCTCTAGGACCTACAGAGATCTTTAGTACACACTCAGTTTTGTAATTGGTTCAGTATTTTAGATTAGGTGTTTGATTTTTCACACCTGGGAGGTTTTCGGTGTCTTATCTGTTAAGCTTTTGGCAGCGGTTGGGTTCAGAAGGTCCAGATTCAATGTCTGGCTGCTCTTTAATGTTTCCCATCCAGATTCATTCTGCTGGGTTTTTAGAATGGTAAGAGTTCCTTCTTGTTTTGTGAAGAAGTTCATGTCTGTCCTTCCAGGAATGAGAACTTTTCTTGTGGCAAATGGTCAAAATTGATTCGCTTTAAAATGGCAAGAACTTCTGATCCTGTCCCTTTGATCGAGACAGCAATCCTTTATATCTAATTTAGGCAATTTAGATCTCTTTTTATTCGTCTTTTATGTCTAAATTTAATGAAATTGTCTGAACAAAGAAAATAAAATCTTTTTTTTTTGCACTCAAGCTTCTCTGATGAGTGGGTTTCATAAGACATTTTTAATGTATTTGGATTAATTCAGATCAGAGTGCAGAGGACAGCGTAGGGGTCAGAGTTCATGAGTCTCAGCCTCAGCCTTGTTGTCTGGACTGCTCAATCCTCTGCTTGAAGGACACAGCATGTTCATAAAAGTCTTAGTGGGATTCTCTGAGTCCGCTCCTCTCTGAACCATCACAGACAATAAACCAGTGAGCAGAAATCCACGCGTCGTCATTGGTTCCCTGTAGCTCGATGGCGGGACAAACAGGAAGGGATCCCACTCTGAAGACCCCGCTTGGCCTTTGTGAGCATGCACCAACAACTAACACACATGCATAAAAAAGCAGGCCTCATATCTTAGTCACTCTAATTAAACGCTGTGTTTGATGATGAAAGCTGAGCTGTGATGAAAGGGCGTGTTCAGAGGTGCAACCTGAATGCATCATAACACCAAATCTCTCCTCTGCTGTTAATTAAGGCACGGCGGGGAAGGATTAAGAGCCCAACACCTGCGTCTGCTCAGTTTGATTTAAAGTCTGCGTCATGTGAGTGACTAAGTAAATCTAGTTTCCTAAGTATTTCTGTTTTTAGCCGTTTTAATCTCCTGATTCCTGCTCGTTTAGGTCGTCACACATTTATGTCAGATCTGCACCGCACACAAAAATACATTTAGCTAAAATCAGTTTAGATTCTGTGGCTCAGAAAATGCGAGAAATACAAGACAGCTTTGCAAGGAGTTGGTGTCCAAATTGTAAACAAGCTGCAACATAATTAAGACACTTTCTGACTAATTTGCAATGAGAAAATTTGCACAGCAGCTACAATCTGACCCTAACTTCTTCCAAATTAACAAGTAATGTTTTAGTGTGATTCTGACTGAACTTTCTTGTAATTTCCTGTCTCCAACTAATCTCCAGTATCCAAATGAGATACAGCTGCTCAGAAGAGGTCAAAGTTAGGAGCAGATTTTGAGCTTATACGTAGAAAATACATCACTCATCAAGTGAATTCTTTTATTCTAAAGTTTTACATCAAACCAGTCATGTTGGAACAAGGACTACGATCTGTTGCAACACGTGAAACAGAAGTTGTTAAACTGATGATTTAAAGCTCACACAGTCTGAAGAAGTAATGCAGTGTGAGAAATCCTAATGTAGCTTCAACAGCTGTAAGGTTTTGGAGATTTGAGGTGTTTTATGTGGCATCAGCTGGCTCTTATGAGCCGTTAACTTGAGTCCCAGTGAACGCTGCTGTGATTCTGCAAACTGAGATCTCTCTGACTGCTGTCTATTGCAGGTAAAATACTTGAAAGTATACAATTCATTTAAAAGGTACCTCTTTAAACTAAGTAGGATGAGGAGGACGGGGAGCGTTACTCTGCTGCAGCTCCTGCCTCTAATAAGTCACTAAAACGTCTCCTCCTACAGTATGACAGAATGTTTTAATCATTCTAAGGAGCCACCAAACCCAGATGCTGATATGATGTAAAGTGTCGGAGGTAATTGGTATTAAAGAAGCAGAGTGTCTGATCTGAGTGCTGAGGTGTGTTTGAGCTAATATTAGGTCCAAAGCCTGTCAGGTTTTTATTTTCGTTGTCCGTTTACAGATAGAACAAGCTGTCAGCACATGTTTTATTTACTACAGTTTTCTGATCACATCTACACTAATCACACAGTAGTGATGCCTTATTTGCTGAGCCTGTTTAATGTGCATCCTCTTTTTGTTGTTTAAAAGTTCTTTAGGTTACTTCAACTTACTGATTCAAAGGAACAGTGGTTATTGAAGCATGTATAATGTAAAAACACTTATAGTTTTCCATTTAAAGCAGTATGTTCTATGCATCTATTCACATTATAACAACAGGTGGCGATAACATCCTGTGTTTGACATCTGGCCTTTCACACCACAGAAGAAGACATGCAGCGTTTGATGTGCTGATGGCAACAGGCAGGTGTGATACAGACTAGATGAGATGTGAATTTTCTCATATTGGGGACAAACATCTCAGTGTGTTTTGCTCAGCGAGGCGTCAGCAGGTCAACATGACCTCAGAGTTCATTTATCTACTAAAACTTCAGACTTTGAGACTCTCTCCAGTAGGCAAAAACACACCAGTCCTCCCAGTAATTCCATCAGAGGATGTCAGAGTTTCTACTCAGGTTAAAATAAGTGCTTCTTACTTTCCTTTAAATGAATATTTTTCCACATTTACTGATAGGTCATCAGAAGAAAAGTGAACTTTGTGATTAACTACTGTGGAAAGTACCATGTTTCCAAAATGAAATGTAGATTTTTGGAGATTCGGTGAGTGATTCTCAGGTAAAGCTACATAATTTGAGGGTTTTTTAAAAAACAGTTTATTTTGTGTATTATTGCATGAAAACACCAGCTGAGTGTGTAAAAATGTCTTTTACTGAAATGTTCTGATTGTTCTGTCGGCCTCAATAGTTTTATTAAATATGCTCAAATACAATATTTACTCACATAACACATCAATACACACACTCTGCAAGATGATGACACATTACACCATTAAATCATTATTTTAATTTATTTTTTAATAAAATAAGTGATTTTACCTTTAACAATAATTTTGCACTAAATAGCTCATTTCTCTCCTGTGTATAAATGCACTAGTCTGGGTGAATAGGAGCATGTTTGTATGTTAGTTGTGTATTTGATGTAGTAGGGCTGTTTGGTGTTTAATTCCCTAACAAGACTGGAGAAGCATGCAAACAGAAAGGGCACACAACAAATGACAGGCAGAAGAGACACGAGTTTACTGCCAAAAGGACATGCAGGCCATGGGCAGATGCTCACACACACACACGCACGCACGCGCGCACACACACACACACACACACCATCACTTCAAATAACATCATGGGTGTTAAAAAAACAAGTCTTTATGCATGAAACAACCTTCAGTGCAAGTCTTTAAAGTTCCGTTTGTTTTAGTCTATTTTAGTTACAGGTCATAAATCTGGCTGCATGGTGGCGCAGTTGGTTAGCACTGTTGCCTCGCAGCAAGGAGGTTGTGGGTTCGCGTCCCAGCTCTGCGGCCTCTCTGCGTGGAGTTTGCATGTTCTCCCCGTGCGTGCGTAGGTTTCCTCCGGGTACTCCGGTTTCCTCCCACAGTCCAAAGACATGACTGTCAGGCTAATTGGGCTGGTAAATTGTCCTTAGGTGTGAGTGGGTGTGTGGTTGTTTGTCTCGTTCATCTCTGTGTGGCCCTGCGATGGACTGGCGACCTGTCCAGGGTGTCCCCCGCCTCTCGCCCCTTGACCGCTGGAGATAGGCACCAGCTGCCCCGCGACCCTCTGTGGAGGATTAAGCGGCTACAGAAAATGGATGGATGGATGGGTCATAAATCTGCTCTTTAAGCTAAACGCTTCAGAGGGATGATGGGAAGAAAGATTGGCCATTAAGCTCTGAAGGAGGCTGCAGGTGAAGAAGGGGAAGGCGATGTCATCTCGCTAATTAAATCAGTGATTAATTGTCATTTCATGTGTCGTTACAGCCGTTGTGTAAAGACAGAGGAGAGCAAACGCTCTCGTCCCTGTTGGGTCTCCTTCGATGCGTGGGGGAGGTAACGGGGGGACTAATTCAGCCAGGTTTCCAGATTTGGATCATCTTTTACAGTTTTATTTCTCTCCATTATTCTTGACATTCATTTTGTCTGCTCATATCTTCTCTTTTCAATATTGTTTTAATCAGTGACAGATGTGTCCCTACCAGTGATTCAGGTGGTTGGTTGGAGAACATCTGCCCGGGACTCAGGTAGCTTTTTAAACACTCAGTGTATGTGAGGGGGTGTGTTATAATGAGTTATGGTTTGCTGACAGTGTGAGTTGTAACTTGATATCCCTTTGAAGAGTTGTTATACAAGGAAAATAAATGGCTGCACAACGTGAGACCTCCTTGTGTCATTTTTAGATGCAAAATTCAGCTTATTCTCAGTATTTAGTCTTAAAAAAGCTTTTCATGTCACCTCAGGTCTGGTTTGCAGGGCCAGCAGCCCAGATCATCCTCTTGTTCATTTAACCTGTTATCCTGGACATCTACTCCACAGGCATGACCTCAGCAGCCAGATGCATGTCCGCCAAGACAGTGTTTCAGTTATTTAAAGTCTAATAATGACTCTTAAATCATCTTTAGGGGTATTTTGGTTGCAGTAAACCAGCTCTCTTACTCAGATGATGCCTGGAGGTTTGGCAGGTGAAGCGGTCTGTCTCCTAATGTGCATCTCCACATCATGAACATGCTTGCTGAGGCTCACAATGGGCTCGCTGACAGCGTGTCAACTGTTGGCCTGCAGATTTGACGCCTCCTACTTGTCCACCCACATTCTTATATACATACTGTGTAAAGCTTTATCTCTGTCTACTATCTCCTTTCAATTTTTGCTTCTGTTTATCTGCTTTCTTTTTTTCTGCTAAATTCAGACCTCTTTTTTCACATGTCCTTTTTGTTTTATGACTAATAAGTCCCTTTTGGTTTTTTTGCTACTGATGCACACGTAAACATCCAAACACACCCCTTCCAAACAACTCAGCGTGTGAATATGCAGCGCTTGCCCTTCGCTGTCAGACTGGCTGAAGGCGGTGTGTGTGTGTGTGTGTGTGTGTGTGTGTGTGTGTGTGTGTGTGTGTGTGTGTGTGTGTGTGTGTGTGTGTGTGTGTGTGTGTGTGTGTGTGTGTGTGTGTGTGTGTGTGTGTGTGTGTGTGTGTGTGTGTGTGTGTGTGTGTGTGTGAGTGAGTGTGTTTGGACTAGCCTGACAACTTTAGTTGTTTTGGGTCCTCGCTACCAGCAGAGGAATAACTGATGATGCTCAAAGCTAAAAACATCCCTCCACAAGACCTTTCATTCAGCTGAACATCTGACCTTCATCCTGGAGGAGAGGGAACATTTCATCACGCGCGTGTGGAGCTCTGAGATCGGTGTTAATTTCTCTGTCTCTTTAACTTCCACCCAGACACTCACAAAGACTTGTGCACATAATGTTATTAAGCCTTTTCTCTCCACTGACTCAATCCGTTGCTACATTTTCTTGAACCCATTATCGCCATAGCAACTGTACAGTTGTTCACTTTGCCCCTCTCACCGAGAGCCTCTTTTCCAGCTCGCACAATCACAGCGTGAGTTCCATCCTTTAATTTAATTGAACCTTCAGTGTTTTTCTCTCTGTCTAATTTTTGAAAGATTTAAAACCTGGTGGTAATGTCTGGAGACCATTTAGCTTTTACACTCCGGCTGTGAAGTGAATAAATACTTCTGATGAGAACATAAAACTGATTAAAAACACAGGGAGCTTTACTTATTCAAATCATTAAACCATTTTGACTTTCCAGGTTGTTTATTTCTTTGAGTTTGTTAGATGTTTATATTCTGAGGTTGGGGTAACTGTTCCAAGACATTTTGAAATATCTGGTACATTAGTCTTCACATCCAGTGACTATTACTTCCAGTTCTCCTCCTCTGATTCGTATTTTTGATGTATTGTTTGGCAGTAAAAATCCCTGCGCTGGTTTCTTACTTGTTCTACAAGATTTAGCTGAAGTTATAACAAAATATGATGTGGTGGAATTTTAGGATAATTTATTAGTTATTCTTAGTAAGATGTGTTCTGGTGATTATTTAAGTAACAGAATGTGACTGTTAAGATGGTGGTTATCTGTTAATCAGCCCTAGAGTGAAGTCCTGTGGAGTTCTGCTTTTCCTGACCCTATTCCCTCTTAATGAGGGGACCGTTAAACAGATGTCTCCGTCTTTTATGAGGGGGGTCACTACCTCCTCCCTCAACTTCACCCTCTGGGGGTAGATGGTAAAAGAGATCAGTTTGACCCCACCTGGTTGTGTGTGTCACCCAGAGTTTAAGGGGCGGGGAGGTCTTTTGGTGGGTATGGGGACGAGAGAGAGGTATAAAGGCAGTTTAGGCAATCTTGAATTACAGCTTGCAAAATTGACAGCTGTGTAAAATAATGTCTATAGAACACTGTTTGTGTAAAACACTGGAATTTAGTAGACTTCACTTTATGTTGCAGAAGACTTTTCCAGCTGAATGTCATATTCTTCACTCTAAAAACACAGAAAAACATTTAAATCGTTTAAAGCTAAGTCGTGCTAATGAAGCAGACCTGGAGTCAGCTCTTCATCAGGACATGATTCACACCAACCTGTCACTTCTCTTAATGATTTTTAGTAATTAGATATTTGGAGGTAATGATATGTAGCTCTCTCTCTCTCTGATGATGATGATGATGATGATGTGTCTGTCAGCTCCTGACTATAATTAGACGACTGTTTGAGTCTTTGTCATGGACTTCTTCCTGTTCTTCTGCATGATGTGATCCTCGTTACGCTCCGAGGCCTCATCACCTCGCCTCTCTGCCACCATCTCCCCTCCTGCTTTCAAATCAGCAGCTTTTTCTTTTAGTGTCAGAGGTTCGTCTGCTCGCATCTTTCCCAAACAGCAGGAGTGCTGAATTTGATTGGTTGAAATGAAGTTTAAGGTGGAAACGATTGAGCTGGTGAGGATCTTTTAGCTGTTTTAAGTTCATGGACACTTGTTTTTTATATATATATTTAGATCTTTTGCCACTTCAATTATGTGACTTTTCTATTTTTTAGAAAAAATCTATTAGATAAATTATTTATAAATTAAAGAGTGCAAGTGCAGAGGATCAGAGGTGATGGTGCTGTTCTGAGCATCTGTCATTTTAAATAAAGTAATTACAGTATGTCCTTGAATGCACCAGCGATAAGGGGGAGCGTCATAGGGCTGGTGTCATTAATTAGGAGTTTAGCCGCATCTACTGACAGTTAGTATTTCTTATAGCTAACAAATAAACAAAATGACACAACAGGGAACAAGAGCTTTGAATGGAGTCGAATCTGGTTTTGTTCTTCTTGAAAGATTTACTTTATAATAATAATTCTAAAACCAAACATCACATGTGACATATCCGGTTTAAAACCTAATGTTTCCCGTTTGCGTCTATACTCAGTTTGTAGCAGAAATACTTCTTCATGGGGTTTTTCATGACTGTGTCCAGTCTCTGCGGTACTTGTAGGGTCGTCCCACTAGTGTTACCAACACCTCATTAAGGAAAGTGACTGACGCTCCCAGAAGCTGCAACAACTTCCTAAATGCCATCACCTAATTTGCATATTTGGCCATGTGTATTAAACTGTAATTGATGCTGCAGGAAAGACAAAAAAAGTCAAACAAAACTAAATCCATTCTTTGACTTGTTCTGTCTGGTTCAATGCTGTAAAGAAAATATATAAACTCAATGAAAGCTTTTATGTCAATCTATTAAAACAAACTAAACGTTAATGTTTTGTTTATTTGTTTAAAACTCTGCAGCCAAAAAGAAAAGTATGCAACCTGTGCATGCTTCTTTATCTTCACTAAAAATGCTGGATTCAGCAGCTTCACACACTCACCGCTGAACCCTAAACCAGATGGTAATGGGATCCCACAAGTGAGCAGAGCAGCCATAAAATTCCTTAGTCTACGAGCTTATGATCAGTTTTGCAACATCTTCAGGAATAGACTTTAAAAATCATTTGCATCTGTTTAGATTTGTTGCATCTGCAGCTAACATTCATAGCAAAATTACAGTAGTTGGAAAATGGGATTTAAACTTGCACTGTGCTGTGCAGTGTACCATGAAGAATGTGTTTAATTAAACATTCACGGGTTGTGACAGCCCTCTCCTGTTAGCAGGGCCTTTGTCTGTATTATGACAAATTGGGGGCTTGTCCGGGATTAGAATTTTTGACCTTCTGCACCTCAAGCAAGAACACATATAAATTGTCATGAATCAACTCAAAGCCCATGAAAAAATGGGAGAAAATGGGAATAAATGTTCAAACACAAACAACTGCTCTATTATACGTGGACGTTGGTGTGATCAGGGTGTTGGCTGATGAATGAGTTTAAGAATGACGAGTGTTCAGTGAATAAAAGCAGCAACCAAGGTGCCAGCAAGATCCTTTTCTGACTGAAACTCCCCTGATTGTTTAAACACTTTTATAGTTTCTACATTTAATGTTTAAAAAATTCACCTCAATTTGATTTCTGGTGTTTCAGATTCACCATTTTCTGTAGAAACTTGTGTTTTTTCTCAATAAGTCTGTAAACCATTACGACTTGTAAAATTCTACACACTACATCTAAGAAATGCATAGAGGCATGCACATCCTCATGCATGCTGAAACAAATCACATCTTTTATTTTTTTCTGCATTCATGGACTCATGATTGCTTCCAGTGGTTGGCACAAGACTAAGAGACGAGCAAAGAGAGAACGAGCAAAGTGACAATTACTGCAAGTTAACGGGAGGAAACTTCAAGGTTGCCATAAAAAACGAGACACATTCAGGGCTTGCTGTTCAGAGAAGGAAAAAACTGACAGATAAAAAACTAAAAAGAAGGAAAAGAGCAGAAAGCAGAGACATGGCGTCTCCTCTGTTGCTGCTTCAGTCCCTCTAGTTCACTCTACAAGTCTCTTTCAGGATCAGTTCTGTGTTCCCACAATTAAATAGTAATTAGGAAATGCTCATGAGGGAAAACTCCAGGAAACATTTTTCTTAATCAACTTTACTTTTTAAATAAAACTCAAAATAAATGCTGCAGGCAAACAGTTAAAAAGCCCTCGTAACCTAAAAGAAGTTAATTAGACTTTTCTGAGAGCTTCATGTCTCCTGACTCCTTCCCTTTCCTCCCTCCTTCCAACACAGAACCTCCCTCTCCAGTATTTTACCTCTCTGCTCTGACATTATGTTGTTTTCCTAATTTAGTCAATTTGTGGGGAAAAAGGGCAGATTTCAGCGACGTGGGCCTTCGTACTCAGCCTGTGTAATTACACATGCAGCCATTCTGACACAGTTCAGCCTGATGGAGGCGACGTTGATGGGGGTTATCCACCCTCATTTGCAGGCCTTTAATTAGAGCCATGTTTGTTTTGTGGTGATTGCAGAAATTAGCTAACCTCAGCTATCTCTGTGCAGACTGGAAAATATGTGAATTGGTCCACAACCAATGAGATGAATCGATTTCACTGCAAATTCGAAAACTTTATGTGCAAACTTTTTTCTAAAAAAGGGATCATTTAGTTAACATCGTCTTAAATGCAATTCGGATGGATTTATATTCAGTTTTATTGTTTTTGTTTTTATTTCTTTAATAAAATAAAGTTCATTCAGTGTGTTATTAGAATTTAGTTGTAAGGCAAGCCTAATGCTGCAAATCCTCTTAAATTATGATCGGTTTAAAGGTACAATAGGTAACCAATGTAGCTTAAAACAAATTTTTATGTCTCTTAACAATGTTCTAACATAGTATAGCTATAGAGTTATTGTGGTGATAAAAAACAAAATAAATCAATAAGGTGGTTCCCTCGCAGTTCTCTAAAAACCTCAGCATTCACACATCAAATCACACATTCACACACAAATCACCAAATCACACATTTTGGACCGAAAGCAGCTATTGGACAATCCGGCTGTCTGTCTCGCCGAAGCGCCGCACTTCCACACTGCTTGGATCTTCCATTAATCTGGAGCATTTTAAAGCAGAACATCCCGGAAGTGAGAGAAGGACAGAAACCGGCTGTTACCGCTTCAATTTTAGGAAAAAATACCAGAGTCCCGAAAAGAAAAACACCTTTTCTAGCAGAAAACAAAAAATACATAGAAAGAGGAAAAACCTGGGTGAACATTAGCATAGCGTTTCAACAGCTGGTGTTTTACATTCTATTGTTACTGTGGCAATGCGTGGTCCCATGTCCGGAGGAGGCGTGGCCTAGGATTATAGCTGACGGGAGGGGTGAGAGCTCTGAGACGTGTTGATGTATAATAGCTAGCGATACCTAGCATGTTTGAAGATTACACAGAGTAGCTTTAATTCTAAATTCTTAGTCATTTTAACAAAAACACCAAAAAGATAATCCTCTAATTATGAGAGCTTTGTGGTTTTGAGAATGAGTTTTTGTTCAAAACATCAAGGTGTGGGAATTCAAGGAGAAACAGCATGAATAAAGTTTTTTTTCTAGTTTTGTGTTGTTTTAAAAATCTTCCATGACAAAAGCATTTACATGAAACTTTTTATTTACAACATTTTCATTCAAATCAAGCCTTCACTGCTTGTTCTAATTGTTGTCAATAACTTGCCATAGTTTTTCAGAATGCATTGTTTCATTGTCTCATATTAATCTGTGCAAATGTGCAAAACTGCAACTTTAAAAGAAAATGTTTGGGGTTGGATTTTAAAAAAAAGATGAACATGCTGACAAACCATTAGAACAAATTGTTTTGTTTCTAGTATTTTTAGCATCATTCTGTCACAGAGATTTTATCACATATTTCCATAAAATCGTCCATAAAACTGCTTTTAAAAAAGCCTAATCAATAGCCTTAATTTCTCTGTTCTTTTATATCAAAGATAAGAAAGAGCTGCTGCAGGGGAACCAAAGAGCCCCATGATGAGGCTTAAAGCCACAGGTTCAGACCCCTGTACTGAAAGTTTACTGGAGTTTCTAAAAGTTTTCTTTTAGGTTTTCTGCCAAATATCACATCTGCCGTAATTAAAGTTGCACAAGCTGACATAAATCTTCTCCACCGCTGCAGAATTCTGGGAACGACTTCACAAACACAGGATATAAAAATCACTTTATAGTGTTCAAATCCGAGCTGTAACTTCTCCTGTAAGGTCCTTATGGGGACCTGGTTTTGTTCTGCTTACCTTGTGTTTTTTGGACGACAGTCATTTGTCTGAGTGAGACTTCTGTTCTAATAAATGGAGCCTTGAGAAGTTTTGTCCTAAACTTCCATCAGTTTCATGATATCTTCATTTTTTTCTTTGTCTCTGATCTTTTCCCAGGACCCCAGAAGCAAGCACAAGTTCAAGATCCACACATACGGCAGTCCTACGTTCTGTGACCACTGCGGATCGCTGCTGTACGGACTCATCCACCAGGGGATGAAATGTGACAGTGAGTATCGCTCCGTCTGTGGGAGGTGCACCTGTGCAGGGCTGGTTTATAGATCCTAATGAGGACAGATGGGAATACCCTGCTCCTGTACTCCCATATGTCACTGCAGCCCAGTCCACTGCCCTGCTGAGTCCCTCGCTGTGCTGCCGTTCTTTCCACCTACACTCCTCTTTTAACTCTTCCCACCTTTCTTTGAGTCATTGACCCCATCCTGCCTTTTCCTCCCACTTTTTAATACATTTCTTTTCTCTTGTGTCCCACACTCCTTTGTTTCCTCTTCTGTTCTCTCTTTCTTTTCTGTTGCCACGCCAACTCCCTCCGTCACCATCTTTCTCCTCCTCCCTCTCTGTGCATCCATCTGTGGGTCTCCGGTGGTCCTCCAGTCGCAGATGGTGATGAGAGAGCACCAGAACAAAGAATTGACTGGTGGGCTTCCTTCAGATAAATAATTAGTATTATTGTTACGATTATTTTACATTTGTTTTTAACTGCCATGGTGCAGCCTGAAAACCAGACACTAATAAAAAACGTTGGATCTCTCATCTATTTAAAGTTTTCAGTGTTTTGAGGAACATTTCAGCGAGTCAGCAAAAACCTGCCTTAAGAAACCTCTTGATCGCTGAACAGTTTACAGAGCTGAGCAGTTCTCTGAGTTCTGTGAGCTACCTCATACTTTTCCTGTCAGTCTTTGCAAATCAGTGCAAAATTTGCAACAGCTGACTGACAGATGTGATTACGCCAGACCTTAGGCTGGGCTTTTTACCCACAATCCCCTGAGTTTGGAGATTTTTGTTCAGTGTGATTTCAAATTCCTCTGTTTGAGGTTAATAGAACCTCTTAATGCATTAAAAACTTTATGTTTTTATTAAATATGTCAAAAAATGTACAAATAAAATGTATCCCCCAGAATAATGAAGGTCTAAGAGATAGAACTGATTCCTATAATCTGCTTTTTCCACAATTGTTACTTGATTTTTGATATTTAACATGATTTTCTTTTTATATTTTGATACTTTCTCAGCTCTGTAGGTCGCTGATACATTTTCTGATGTTTCTCAGTCTATTGTGAGAATTCACTGTCTTCAAGGCATTTATTAGTTGTGAGAAAACATTGTTCCTGTCAGAAACATTTGCCAGGTTTAATTCTTAATCATGACAACTTTCAATAATTTAGAGTCATAATAGTGCATTAATTTATGTTTCTATTAGACCAGGAAGAGAGCAGTCAGTGGTCTGAACAGCATCTGATGGTGTAACGAGGGATAAAGATGTTTTTTGTCTCAGATTCCGACCCAAGTCAGTTAAAATGAAGTTCTAAACTTTCATGGATTGTTTCACTTTTTCTTTCAACTCCTCAGACTTGCAGAAGACCACCTACCATTAGTACATTAAAGTTATGAAAATGAATACATGAGATTCTGTAGAGGATCACAGCTTTTATTTTAGGGTTACCGCTGGTTAATGTTGGGGAATAACTGTGATTTACTTATGCAGCTCATTAAATCTAGGTGATAAAAGGTGATCAAACATTTATTACAGAGTTAAAGCCTTGAGACAGATGTTTACAGCCAAGTGATTCAATGCAAATTGTGCAAAAACAGCTGCCAGATCAGTGAATGTCCTGCAGCTACAACACCAAGAAGACTAAATGACTTTTAAAAACTTTACAATCAAGGTTTATACATAAAACAAAGGAAAGTTTTGTTTATTTCAACTTTTTCTTTGTTGACTGCATGAGTTCCTCACAGCTTCCTGCTTCATTTTGTATTTTCCCATAACATCAAACCCCTCAAACTATTTTTGCACTTTGTCCTCAGAGATTTTTCCTTGCAGTGTCGTACAAATTGCATTATTACATCCAGAGGAATGTGACTTTTCCCCGACATCTTCTCCGTATGACTCACCTTCACTGCTAGCTGCATTCAAATTGTATTCTTAACAGGAGAAGTTTGAAGAACCTGCACCACGTCCTGCTCTGATAAACTCAACACTCTTGTTTGTCTCTGCGTTTCGTCTCCTCCTAGCCTGCGACATGAACGTGCACAAGCAGTGTGTGGTCAACGTGCCGAGCCTGTGCGGGATGGACCACACAGAGCGCCGCGGTCGGCTGTTCCTCAAGATCGAGGTCAGCGGGGACAGGCTACACATCACAGGTTGGTTTGAACCTCTACCTGTTAGAGACAAACAGGTTTATTTTGTAAAAGGCCGTTTCTGATTTGACTTTAGCAGTTTGTTTCTCATTCAATCTGTATTTTAAGTGTGAGACATTTGCAGGAAGTCAACCCTGCAAGAGAAAAGAGTAATCTACTGTATTTTTTTACTACAATCCGGTGATTTCTTTAAACATGCACCTAAAATCCAGCAATAAAAATGGCTCCTTGACTTTGAATTGTAGGAGAATCAATTAATCTACAAACCGCTTATTTCAATAACTGAATAAAGCACTTTAAACACAAACGATAAATATTCATAACTTTTTTTGGTATTCAAGATGCGCTCTTTTTGTCTCAGGTCCACTAATGTTTATTTAATTTGATAAATAAACTCCTACTTTCACATTAGTGTCCTAATCCTTCATTCTTTAGTTTCATTCAGATGAGTTACTGTCTTTGTGGCCGAGAATCGGTGAGTAATAAATGTCTGCTCTGCAGCCAAATTAATTAAAATAAAAAGGCAAACCTTTTGGACTGGATATTGTAAACACTTATTATTCCAAGTTTGAATACACGGAGTGTTTTAATAGCACTAACAGCGTCTGGACAACACAGGCAGTGACCTCCCACTAGCAGATTATAACCTGTCAGAAGAAAAACTTTCAGTCTTGTAAACAAAAAGCTTAATGAGGCCTCTTTTCAGTCCACTTTTTATTTACACAAAATGCATCAGATAAAATAAAAACATGTTGATTGAGCTGCTGAAAAGGGTCTTCCATCTGAGACTTTATATCTAAAAAGATATCAATAGACAAATAATGTAAACTAGTTCTATTTCTAGTGTTATTTGCAGCACAAACAGCTGTCACCAGTGCAGCCTGGGGCGCTTCCTGCAGCAACATTACACTATTTCACATGTACTTATTAAACATGTAATATGAAATATAGAGTAAAACAATACTGTAGAGATAGGATTTTGCATCGTCTACATATTTCCCCAAATGATGTCTCACCTTGGCAGAAAGTTTTACCCCAACATGAGGTCGTCTTTTGCGTCTGCATCCGAATAAATGTTTGCTAACTTTAAAACAATGCACCGTGTTTCCTCGTCAGTGTGAAAAACAAGTCCAGGGTGCCTTTATTGTCTGCGCGCTGCAAATGTGTGCCTGCATGTGTGTGTTTTCAACACCTCTAAATTATCCTGTCAGTCAAGAGCAACACCTGCAGCGGAGAACTCTCCAGTGTTAAAACCCCTTTGGCAGGGAGAAAAATGAGTGCTGGGTCACTTCCACACTCATATATACTCACACATTCATACACAACAGCGTGGTGAGACAGTGGTGGGAGGGGGGGGGGGGGGTATTTCTGAGGCAGATTAGCTAAGTATGAATGAGAGGAGGAACCTGCAGCAGACTGACAGATGTGATCGACTCAGAAAAAAGAGAGAAATGCTCTTGTTAGAAAGAAAATGGGTAAAAATGAGCTTTTCATGTGATTACTTAGCAGTTTGTTTGCTATTCTGTGTACAGCACTCAGCTCTTTGAGGCTTTGATCACCTCTCTGACCTCTCTTTGTGTCTATGTTTACATCGGAGGTTTGAGCAGCAAACGATGCAGACTGTTAACCGTGAGGATGACAGCGGTGGTCCTGTTGACATGGTTACCTGAGTCAGATTTGGTGAAGCAGACGTTGGGGTACATTTGCAGTGTCGTCATATTAAATGTATCTGCTTTTTGCTTTGTGTTGACTGTTATTTTTCATTTACACAAAGCCTCAACCCATCACTGGTGTGCGATCCAGTTACGTCATGCACATATGTCGCTTCTGATGCCAAAAGATCTGTTCTGCATTTATCAAAGCTGCAACACCTGTATCATCTAGACTTGAGTGCATCCAAGAACAAAATCTATTGTAATTATTTATAACTTTTACACATAAAGGCACTTCAGAATGGCCAGGAAACCCCTTTAAAGGAGTGGAAAATGGGCCAAGTTAAAACAGTAATTTGTGTTTCACTCGAAATCCAAGAGCTAAACTCAAATTCCTTGAATTTCTGGCAGTTTTGTTTCTGCTTTTTGAAGGGTCATTATTTAAAAATCACTTAGAGGCAACACGAAAGTAGGTGAAAAAGTGAAAGCAATGGAATCAGGAGGAAGACACGATAAATCAGGTAGGAACTCAGCATCAATAAAAACTAACATGACTGTTATGGAGGCTGTAAAGGGCTGTTCCTGTTATTATTATTTAGATTTAGATGTAGATCACACATTGACTGTTAACCATTCATTAAATCCTCATCAGATTTTTAAATCTCTTTATTATAATGTTGATGTAACACAATACTAAAATAAAATCTGTTTATTAAGTCTCCGAATTGAGGTGAAATCCACTGATTGGTCCACTGAGACGATGCTTTACAGTAGTTTTAGCTGGAGGAGAGACTGCAGCAAAGCGAGGCTGACTCCTGTAGATCCACATGTCCTGAAGCATTCTGGGTTGTTGTTTTTTTCTCCTCCCTAACGGCAGTGATCTGAGCAGCAAAGCCACAGCTTGTTCTCCGACTCCCCTCTGGCTCCAAGTCTCGGCCCTTTGTGGTTCACCGCGCCGACATGAACTTGATTAAATCTTTCCGGCCAAAATAACAGACGCATCTCCTCAGGCTCGCGCCCCGTGACCCCTCCTCCTCTACGTTTTCCTTCTGTTTTTCCTCCACTCTTCCTGTTATCTTGTTCCACCTGTTTTCCTTCGGGGCCTCAGCCTCTCTTCTCATCACCTGTTTTCTCGTGATATCTACAGAGATCACTTCTATTTGCACTCATTCTGTTTTCTTCTTCTACTTCTGTCGAGGGACTGATCTTCTCCCTCTGCTCTAATATCTGATTTTCGTCTTCTACTCTATATTTTGCTTGCTTTCTATCTTTTTCTTCATCCTCACACAGATCACCTTTTACTCCTCATCCTGATTGCTGTATTTCTTGCAAAGGTGACATTTTGAAAACCCGTAGTAGACGTGTCTCCTGGAGTTTTAATGATAGACAAACGTCCTCACATGACCTGCCCCCACACACTGGCTTTATGCAGCAGTTTACCCAGGATGAGGTTTCCTTCTGCTGACATGCTCGCCTCAGGTTTAATGCACAATTCTATTTTTTGTCCTGCAATGACACAAAACTCTTAACACTATTTATATATACAGACTGTTGGTCAAGGAAGGCCTGGATTTCAATATTAACCCCTTTAATGAATCTATCTGCATTTGTTTATGAAAAATATAACATTTTATAGTGTTTGTCCTACCATTACAAGTTAGAAAAATGCACCCCCTAGTGGCCATGTAAAAAACTGAATCAGGTTATTTTTAGCTTCAGATTTTTACACAAAATGTTTTTTCTTATTCAGATACTGGGAATTTATCAGGCATGTTACCTGAGGAATTAAGCTGTGACTCATTTTGGGTTTTGATTTGATGGAGAGGAGATCAAACCTGGGAGCAGAGCAGAGAAGGATTCTGGGTAACTGGTCAGATGTCTTTACACCAGCCTGTTGTATTGACTTCAGTAGGAAACAGACAATCACTAGAAAATATCTGACTTATAAGTCAAAATCACCGAGTCATGTGAAGCCATTTATTCTCCATCACACTCAGGAGTTGTCTCAGATTTCTGACTTGTGACTTGAGAATTGAGAAGGGTTTCCAGATGGGTTCCCACAGTAGCTCTTTGGCTGTTTTCAAGCAAAACAAATTTTGCAGTTTTTTATTTATTTATAGGAAACAAATGCTCGCAAATCTTTTGAGACATTTTGTGAACTCTTACAAGGCCATTGGCTATTTGTCATCAACACCTGTATCCCAGTGATGCTCCGGTTGAGGTAAAGGTTAAAAAAGCAGATTTTCTGATGTTTTCTCACCACATCTGTCACATCTTCTGTTTCCATGTAAACCCAACCTTAGACCTGGACCTACTTTTCTGTTTGTTTGTTTTTATTCTGATCATCAATTGTTGTAAACCTTGTTCGTATTGGTGTATTTTTGTGTTTTGGATTTAAAGGCAAATAATTGTTTTGCCCAAGGCAACCTTTAAGAATCTGTTCATTTTGGTTTCTGAATTGTTTGTTTGTTTCTATGCAGACATACTTTCTTTTATAAGCCTTATGCAGGTTGTTTTGGCAAAGTGAAAATGTTGGGGTATGATTTTCAAGTAGGGGACAAGTATCGTATTTTATTTTTACACAGACAAAATCATGAAATAAATGTAAATTCTACATTTTCAGTGTTTTCTAAGGTAGATCACACTTTAAAGTGTTCTCCTGAGGAAACATCATCCTCCTAAACCTTTTGGGTTTTGTTTTATCTCACATGTCACCAATGTGCTTCCTAAAAATGTGCACGACTAGAAACAGGAATTCTGAATTCACTGGTTCCCCTTCTGTCTCCAGTGTGTGTGTGTGTGTGTGTGTGTGTGTGTGTGTGTGTGTGTGTGTGTGTGTGTGTGTGTGTGTGTGTGTGTGTGTGTGCACATTTGGATTCCTGACACTACGCAGCAGAGATCCATCCAACTCCCATTTGGTCGTGCAGCTTTCCCCTCCAGATTATCAGGCGTTCATTGGCTGCACATGGCATTGTTATGCAACAACACATTTAAATCTCAAAGCCTTCCTCTGGAGATTATTCTGTCAGCCCACCACAGCCCTGTTTTACCTGGTCCTTCAGACAAACAAGTCATATTTTTGTTTGTTTTTCATTCAGCAGCTGATATATATGAGTTATCTGATATAAAAGATGCTTTTATTTACCAAGGGAAACGGTTAAGGAAGGATTTGTTTGGCAGTGAACTGAAGTGATAACAGATAACACCTAGATTTTATAGGATTACAGTATATTGGTCCTTTGACTGGAGATTTAAAATTTTCTCATCTTTTTTTCAGATTTGAGGAGCTGTCATGAATGTTTGAACAGCTTCTGTTGTTCCATAGTGAGTTGATGAGGTCTTTGATCAACACAAGCGCATAAATGAAAAAAACGTGTCTGTGATTTGTTCACATTTCATGCCTGCTTCACTCCCAAACAAAAGACAAAAACACAAACAAACAGTAATTTTATTAGCAGCTACCTCATAAGGAGCTCAGGAGAAGGGAGGACACAGACAGCAAGCAGCTCTTGTTGTATCTAAGCAACAACCGACACCAGAGATGGTCCTTGATGATGATCTTTTATTGTGTGTGTGTGTGTTTCTGTGTGTGTAAAAAAGACAGTGACAGATTGAAAGGGAGCATAACCTGAGCGCACACACTTTATCAGAGTAGAAAACCTGTAGCATCCATCCTGATCCGCTGGTGTGTGTTCGTCTGATTAGCGTGTTTAATGGCTTGTTGAAGTTCCTTTGGCGTCGTTTGCAAAGCGTTGCCATGGAAGTGACTGATGCTTGTGAACGCCGTTTCAGAGGACGTGGGATGCTGAGATTTTCCTTCTGCTCTTTATTACCCATGTATGTGTGCGTGCGTGCGTGCGTGTGTGTGTGTGTGTGTGTTGGATTGTGGGAGAGCGAGAGACAGAAAAAGAGGCAGAAAGACAGAGCGGGTGATGGCTGTGGTTGACAATTAGCTCTGGACTGAGAGTCAAACTGTGACATTAAAGCTCCACATTCATAAATATGAGACCAGCTTCTGACTGATAATCAGAGAGCTACACTGCCCTCTGCTGGAGGAAACTGGAAAAACTAAGAAAAGTTTCCAGAAGTATGACCTAAAGACTGAGTCAAGACATTTTTTCTTTATGCTTTTTGAAGTAACTTTCCAGTAATAACAATTTATCTAGAGCTATTTAGATTATTTGTTATTAACAATTTGTACATGGAACAACAATTACGTGTTTTAACTTTAATTTAATACGGGTTAGCTAACCCTAACCCTTAATACGGATTAATAATTGTTGAAGTTTCTTTTTTTTTTTTAACTTTCCGTGTCCTTCAGAATGTCTAATACACAAATGTGCATTGAAAAGGGTCTGGAAGTGTACAGAGTCTAAAAAATTCCTAGAAGTCTCTTTTGTAGATTCTATTCTTCAACTCCACAAAATGTCTCATTTATAGTTTTATGTTCTGTGACTTTTCAAAATAAAAGATAGCTGCGTGACATTTGACATTTGCATGTCAAATCAATGATGATTGGACTGCCTCCCATCTGTGGAGGTCCTTTAATTCAGAAATCTGAGAAATTACAAAGAAAATAACAAACTTAACAACAAAACTTTTTTTTAAATTAATAATTAAATCAAATAAACCATTATCCTGTTTCAGTACCTACAACCTAACACTATTTTTTTCCACACTCATTTGATTAAAATAACCTTCTGCTGCTCACAGTTGAAGACCTAGTGGCTTTAGGATATTTTAATAGTTCGCGTATAAAGCCTTAAAAAAACACAAGTTCAGCACAGGCTTTATGACATTTGGGGTTTCTGGATTCAGCACAGATCAAAATATTTCATAAATTTAATCATTTTTTAAATCAGTGATATTTAAGGTACCAAAATATGTTAGGGGCTTATTTCTTTGTGCCAGTGTTAAATTAGACTAGACTCAGGACCTTAGAAAAGTCAGGAACTTACTACATATCTAAGAATAGAGCGGTGTTATAAAACTTCTACTTCTTTGCCAAGAGAGATTAGCAAAAATCTCACGCCTGTTGAGAAGACATTGATTCAAATATTGAGGAAAATTCCAGGATTTACCAGGACTCAGGTCTGCCTGGAGGCTGTTACAGTAGAACATCTGTGTTATTTTATCAAGTTAAACAAGTTCGGTTTCAAATCCCTCCCTCTCTGAGCTCAACTGATGTCTAAAACAGACCCCCTGAAATAAAACCTTCTGCAGGAAGATTAAAAACAAGAACCTGCAGCCACTAGCAAAAACGAACACCCTAACCCTGCATTGGATCAACAGCTGGTAGCCATCATGTCATCCTGCTACATGCTGTAATGGTGAATAACAGAACTGAAGAAGAAGAAAAAGTCAATGAATCTTTAGAACATTTTCAGTTTATCATCTGAACTTCAGTTCATTGTTACTTGTTTTTCATTGGATTTTTGATGACTGTTATATAAATCTGTCTCAGGGTCAAAATGAACAAAGAAAACAAGTTAAGGAAGCTGCTAATAGCTAAATATCACACTGATGTTCATGTCAATAAAAACTCTTTTTTCTAAACTCTGTCCTACAGACTGGACGTCACATGAAGTTCTGATTATTTCTGTTTGCTGTGTTCATAGAGGGACTCTCACTGACTCACCATTTTCCCCTCCATCCCTCTTGTCGTCATACAGTCTCTCATGTTTTTTTTTTTACCTGAGTCAATGTGAAGTCACAGTGTTGTTTTTTGAGTCTAACATTTTCTATCCCTTTTTTCTTCCAGTGGGGGAAGCCAGGAACCTGATTCCTATGGACCCAAACGGCCTATCAGACCCGTATGTTAAACTCAAACTCATCCCAGACCCAAAGAACGAGACCAAACAGAAGACCAGAACCATCCGGTCCTCCCTCAACCCCTGCTGGAATGAGTCGTTCACCTTGTGAGTGGAAAACCTGATTCATTTTCATCCCTGTTTTTGTTAGTTTTCACTTTGCTGCAGTTTGTTTTTCTCTGCAGTAAGCTGAAAGTGTCAGATAAGGACCGCCGTCTGTCCATCGAGGTGTGGGACTGGGACAGGACCACCAGGAACGACTTCATGGGCTCCATGTCGTTTGGTGTGTCTGAGCTCATCAAAGCTCACCACTGTGGATGGTCAGTTCCCACCTTTAAATCACCACTGGGTGAAACACTATAGGAACTGAACTTATTATTTACATATACAAGCTGCAAAGCTTCAAAGAACACAGGCAAAGAATCAAAATAAAGAATAAACAGTTAGCAAAGACTAAAATAAGAAAACATGCAGAAAAAGTAAAGAAAAGTCTTTAATATTAGTATTTGCGTCCTTGTATGAAGTGTGAGGAAATGTATTTCCTTCTCTCTTTGTTTAATTATTAGCATCAATCCAGTTTAATTAGCATCTCTTCTCCTGCTTGTTTAGCAGCCTGTCTTATCTGAAGTACTTATTATTGAAGTACTATTAGTACTTATTTATTCTGTCTCTAAGATGCTGAATTACATAAAATGAATCATAATGTTTATGCTGACTGAACAGTTTTAATGTTTTTAGTGTAGCTTTGTCTCACTCGCTTCACCTAAATCAAGCCAATCAACCGCCTGTGTGAGCAGGAACTCCAGGAAATACCAACGTGTGAAAGTGTTGGCAGCAAACCTGGAAACTTCTTCAGTGTGTGTGTGTGTGTGTGTGTGTGTGTGTGTGTGTGTGTGTGTGTGTGTGTGTGTGTGTGTGTGTGTGTGTGTGTGTGTGTGTGTGTGTGTTTGTGTGTGTGGCTGCTTTATAGTAAGTCACATAGCAGATAGAGGATGTGTACTAATGAAGCTGCTAACAGACCAGCTCAGAATATAGGAGTCAGGTTCTTCTAACTGAAGAGTGCAGAAACATAAAGATTTATACCTGACTGGGAAGATGTTAAATTAGTAAATAGGTTCAGTTATGGAATAAATGAGCTCCTGTTTGATTTCTTGTGTCTCTCAGGTACAAGTTGTTGAACCAGGAGGAGGGCGAGTACTACAACGTTCCCATCCCAGAGGTGGACGACGTCAACCTGGAGCTCCGACAGAAGTTTGAGGTGAGAATCAGGGTTGAACAGATTTCTTTTAAAGCATGCATCTATTGTGCAAACTTACACTGACTTTAACAAAAAAACGTGTCCTCCTTGCTCCTGTCACCATGGTAACCTCATCCTCTGCCTGCTTTACCTTTTATCCTGCATTCAAGAAAGGGAAATCAATGTGAATGGTCTTGATTTAAACAGATACTTCTTTATATTATGTGTTTATAGATGACAACAGGATGTAAAACTTTTTTGTTGTTTATACTAATATGATCCTGATCTTAAATCTGATCTTTTAAAAAGGCATCTAACTTTATTTGGACTTCTTTTTGCTGCCTTTCTTGCAATTGTGGATTATATTTAATCTCAGGCGAGTCAATAAAAAAATTAATTAAGAATGCTTGTTGCAGAAAGTGCATAAAAATGTAATCGGAAATGGTATTGTTTGCTGTGAAAAAATAATTGTCTTGTTCCTATAATATATTGCCAAGAAATGAACTTTGAAATATTAATTTGACCAAATCCTGCCCTCTAGTGGCCACTTTGTTGACTGCAGCTTTTCACCAGTGAGTTTTCTGTTGAATCTGCAGTTTAATTGAAACTCTGAGTCATTTTATGGACATATTAAAACTCAAGAGCCATATGGGACTTCTGGAGACTCAAATTAAAAATCAGAGTGCGAGGAGACAGAGATCAGTTTTGATTAAACTCTAGCTCTGAGCGTGTGAAGCTGAGTGTAAATGTCTCCCCCTCAAGGTACTGAGCCTCGGTTTTAAATCTCAGCTTTTATTTTTCTTCTTTACCATACAACGATGACCTTGGCTTTTCTCCAAGGCTGTTGTCTTCACACAAGCGGTGGTTACCATGGAAACTAGGGTGGGATGCATCAGATGTTAATGTTTTATGTTTTCTCTGTCGTGCATTTGGTCTTTTGCAGACATAAACAGCGATGGGTGGTGAAAGTAAAACCTCTGGATGTCTCTTGCCCACGCATGTCAGCTCAACTTTGGCTGATCACTAATAAGTCAGTTTTGTCTTTTTCCTTCTAGGCCTGCCAGTTAAATATCCACTATCTGAAGGTAGCTGTCCTGCCTGCCTCTCCCTCAGCTTGCATCACACTTTCTGATCTGGGATTGTTTGTGGATCTCTGCTGGGATTCCACAAATTAATCTGATTTACTAACAAAGGCCTTCACCGTTTTCCATTTAGCTTGTTTTCTTTTCTTTTTACTCCTCTCCCAGGCCTATACTGTAACATTTCCCTATATTTCTGGCTTACGTGCATTCTTATGAGGCAACTGTAGCATCTGCTGCAGAATTCTCACCCGGCAAGTCTGAGGTTAAGCAAGGACAAACATTCACCACAATATTTTTTTATTTATTTAAAACATGTTTTTTACTAGGAGTTCAACTTGTGAGTTATTTCTACAAACTGATCCCAGAACACGTTAGTTTAGTTTCATATCCTCTGAAGTGTAGAAAACTTATTGTCCAGCTAAAATGGGGCAAATTAAACACTTTTTGTAAACATTTTCTTACATTCAGTGTTTATTCTCATTAGCATCGTTGTTAGTAAATGTGTGGAGCGCTCTGGCCTCTGCTCGGCGCCGTCACCTCCACCCTGACGCTCAGTCGGAGGTCAGAGGAGCTTCACATCCTCACTGGGTGACCACAGTCCGCCTTCTACTAGTCTCATCTGGACTATAAAAGGCTGAGAGGACACTAAGCATGAGCACCTACTCACTGTAGATGTATGGATGGAAACACTCACAGGTTTACCTGCTGCGTGTGTGTGTGTGTGCGTGTGTGTGCGTGTGTGTGTGAGTGTGTGTGTGTGTGTGAGTGTGTGAGTGAGTGCAGATTTGTATGATAACATTGTTTGTTTAAGATTAAATTGTAGCTGTTGGTTAATTTATGTAATGTTATCTAATTTACATGAATATGTCATCATTCAACTGATTTATCAATTTATTTGCATGCATTCCTAAAGCGACCACTAGGTGTCACTGTAAGGTAGTAGGAACAAGAATCTGCAGGCAGGAAAAGAGCCTTTTCTATCTATAATGTTTGAAGTTTTCTAGAATCAGAAACAGTAATGCAGGAAATGTTTTTTTACTTATATAAAGTCTAAACAGACAGATTGATCAAATGCTAGTTGTTTTTATTTTAATGTTGAAGTAGTTTATTTCTCAGTCAGGTTTTTGTCACTAATACTTTTTGAGTCATTTAAGATTGTTTTTTGACCATTTATTCTTTTTATAAGCACAGACCTACAGATTAAACACCATCTGTACGTTAGAGTTGTTCAAATCAGTAGAGGATCACAGTGTAGGGAGACAGTTAATCTACAGAGATCACAGAGTTTGATTTGGATTCCATACAAGACCAGAAACATGACCTGAGATTGAATCGGCACATCCCAAATTTATTTTAATGTTCCTAACATTTTAAACTATGAAGGTAAAAAGTAGAGCAAAAACCTTGAAAAGCTACAGAAAAGAGAAGTAGAAGTACATGAAGTTGCTGTGGGAGATCATTTTCTGAAAGCTAGAGTAAAAAATACACTGATTTGTTGGTGCAACGGGACTTTATCCCATGGAAATTAGAGTATATTTAGGCAGGATGAAAAATGAGTAAACATAAACCACTGCAGGCCTTTAATAGTTCTTATTTGTAGCTGCTCTTCTATTCCCCACATCTGAATCACCTTGTACAGACATTTAGATTTATATTTTTCACACATTACTATGACTTATGTCTGATCAGTATATAAAAGCAAGCAGTTTATTGCATGTGCTCCCCCTCAGAACTTGGCCACATCAACAAAAAGATCCTTAACAGTGCTATAAAATATTCCTGCATAAATGTAAACATCAGTTCTGATCATAACTATTCGATGTACATTAGATAACATCAGTGATTTTAATGCATTATCACTTTTTGAGCACTGCAAGTTGTTTTTTTTATCATTCCACATTTTACCCTTCATGCAAAACATGTCCAATGACCATCTTCAGTCCTGATGCAGGTAGGACTTTAACGATTTAATTAAAAAAGCTCTCTGCAATAAAATAAAAGGTCAAAACTTCAGCAACAGATGCTTTAGCTTCTACAGAGCATCATGAATTAAACCAAGTGACTACATCTAAAATTGTTTGTACTTCTGGACCCTTCCTTAGTGTTTCCTGTCCTCTTCGTTTACACTTAAACCTCCTCGGATCAGAACCTGAAGCTCTCAGCTGCAGAGCTCTGATTGGTGGATCCATAATCAGCTGACTGTTAACTGACCTGAACCTGCTGCTCATGCAGACCCACTTAACCTGAATCAGACACACATGTGACCATTATAATGAGTATATGTACACATTAAGACAGGAGGAGATCATTGGTTGCCATGGTAACGCTCCTGTTTCTTCTGCTTGATCTGAAACAGAAAGCTGCTGGAGATGAAATGAGAGTTGTTGAGAATCTGAATTTCTCTTTTTTTTAGATTTGTTGGAAGTGGACTGTTATAACAGCAGGGCTGTTTGAAACGCTGGCGACGCCCTCTGAACGACCAGCTGACACTAACACTGTGCTCCTGCTGGGAGTCTGAGAGGATGTCTGAATAAAACAAAGCAACAAGCACAGTGGTGGAAATACGCATCGCTGTGTGGTTTATGTTCAAATAAAACATAAGCATTACGTTTTTTTTCCAATATTTTAAATTTTGTACTATTTTATTTAATTACTTTAAAATTCATGATCAAATTTCAAATTGCGTAAAATAATTTTAAAAAAGCTAAGATTAGTTTTTACCTCTTTTATTAGAATGATGCTTTCCTTTATGATCATAGTTTTTCTATAAATAATACAGTTTAATGATGTTAAAATAAACATTTGACAGTTTTAACCACTTAGAAACTTTTTTAATGTGGTGGCTTCTAAATATAGAAAGCAAATACATTCAGATCATTACAGCATATCTGTAATCTGTAAAACAAATACAAAATGACGTGTTATGGATTGCTGCGCCCCCTGCACCCTGGTTTTGCTTCCCGCTCAGCAGTTTCTGTGCAGCTGAAACAGAAGTTTCACATTTTTAGGATTAAATTCGACTGAGTTTTAAACTGAACATCATGTCTTTGTATCACACGTGGCAGAAAGCCAAGCTGGGCCACGGTAAGAAAGTCATCACGCCATCGGACCACCGGCGCTTCAGCTTCCCTTCAGGAAACATGGACCGAGTCCGACTCAACGACTTCAACTTCCTGGCCCTGCTGGGGAAGGGCAGCTTTGGCAAGGTGGGACCTAAGACACACTGTTTGAGCTTTAATCGTTTGCTTCATAGTGACCTTTGACCTCGTGTGTTGTCAGGTGATGCTGGCGGAGATGAAGTCGACAGAGGAGCTCTACGCCATAAAGATCCTGAAGAAAGACGTGGTGATCCAGGACGACGATGTGGAATGTACGATGGTGGAGAAGCGGGTGTTGGCTCTGAGGGACAAACCGCCTTTCCTCACACAGCTGCAGTCCTGCTTCCAGACTGTGGTGTGTACAAAACACAATAACAAAATCAATCTCATTTATTAAAGAGAGCCATTGTTCTCCCATTACACCGTTCCTGTTGTTACACTTTTACATTTCTTTGCACTCAGCCGCCCCGCAGAGAGAGCTGAAAGAGATCCGACCCTGAATATAAATCTGTGATATGACGTTAGCTCTGTACGTCAGAACGTCTTCCTGAGATAAAATATCACCAGAGTATCCGTTTCTATAAGAGCCAGAATATTAGATCTGCATTATATTTACAGACTCGTCCTTTGGAATAACTTTTTCTTGACTTTTTTACAGGATCGGCTTTACTTTGTGATGGAATACATCAACGGGGGTGACCTCATGTATCACATCCAGCGTATGGGCAAGTTTAAGGAGCCTCAGGCCGTGTAAGGGCTCTGTTTGATGCAACACTCGTTTGGTATCAAATAAAACTCTGCAGACTACTTCAGTGATTTTACTGCATCTACATTTCCTGTTTGATATGAACGCAGATAGTCTGTGACATATTTACATATTTAGTTTCGGTCAAAGGTAAAACGCAGAGAGGAAGATGAGGGAATACAAATGAACAGAGCCTATTTCTAGAAGCATATCTTGTGCATACTCATTATAAATAAATGTAGTTTCTTTAATAAACATTTTATTTTGTAATTTTGCAGGTTTTATGCTGCAGAAATCGCTGTTGGTTTGTTTTTCTTGCACCGAAAGGGAATCATCTACAGGTGGGTCAAAGGTTGTTTTTTTAAATAACACTGTGTTTTCAGACAGTTATTAGGACTGAACCCAAAGATTTTTTAATGCATTTTACTTTCACACATATTATTTAACATTTTAGAAAATAATTTAAGGATAAATACATGTAAATTTTATATTTTAGGTCTAGTGGGGTATAAAAATAAATACATGAAAAAACTGTTGGTCCAATTAAATCTATATTTAAAATAAAACAGGGCAAAATGATGTGTGTGAGAGAGACAAAGGTCCCAGAATCCATCACTTTGGTCTGATGACCAATCAGACATGAAGTCAAAAGAGCTCAGAGGAATCAAAGTGATGGTAAAATAATGCTGTCTGTGCTGCAGGGACCTGAAGCTGGACAATGTGATGCTGGACTGTGAAGGCCACATCAAGATAGCTGACTTTGGCATGTGCAAGGAGAACATGTATGAAGGGTTGTCCACTCGCACCTTCTGTGGCACCCCGGACTACATCGCCCCCGAGGTGAGACGCCTGCCATGTTAGACGAGGACCTGACATGAAGATGTTCCTCCAGCTGATGCTCTGATTTTCTGGGGTTTGTCCAAAATCTTAGGAACCTGAAGTCCAGCAGCAGTGCTGTTATTCTGCTGCTCGTTTGACTTGACACATAAAGCTGGTGGTGACTTCTTAACCTAAAGCCTTTGACAGGATGCAATCCCAGATTTCAGGGTGTTGATTGGAAAAATCCATTAATAGATCATCTTTGCTCTTCATGCATCTGTGAATACTTTTTAGAAGGAGCAAGTTATAATTTATGAGCTGTGTAAATCATGTGTGTTAAAAGCAAATGCAGCTGTGATTTAGTTCTGTGTGTGTGTGTGTGTGTGTGTGTGTGTGTGTGTGTGTGTGTGTGTGTGTGTGTGTGTGTGTGTGTGTGTGTGTGTGTGTGTGTGTGTGTGTGTGTGTGTGTGTGTGTGTGTGTGTGTGTGTGTGTGTGTGTGTGTGTGTGTGTGTGTGTGTGTGTGTGTGTGTGTGTGTGTGTGTGGGAGGGTAAATTGGATGGTTGGGAAAGAGCTTTTGTTATGGAAGCTTGAAATAGCTGACTGTATTTAATGCAGGCTGATTTTGTTAAACTGAGGGAAAGACTCCACATTTTCTTCAGGTTGTTTTGTCTTTTCTCACCTGCAGTCAAACAATAAAGACTAAAACTAAGCACTTTTTATACCAGAAGCATAACTTTTCTCCATAAAAAAATGGAAATAATGGTTTTTTTTTGTTTAATTTTTGATTTATTTGAAACTTTTCTCCTGTTTTTCTCTCAGATCATAGCTTACCAACCTTATGCAAAATCAGTGGACTGGTGGGCTTATGGAGTTCTGCTGTATGAGATGTTAGCCGGACAGGTAACGTGCTACTTCACCCTAATAAAGGTTCACATTTAAACACTTTAAGTTTATTAGGAGCTAATAACCAGTCTGCTTAATGAGTAATTGAAACCATTAATTTAGGTCTCGCTGCTTTTAGTTTGTTTTAATTGTGAAAAATGACATATTTTGTTATTAAATGGCTTTTTCCAGCAAAGCTCAATACTTTAGGAGCTCATTCTTTGAGAAACTCGTTTATTTTTTTATTTTATATTGTGGATAAACGATAAATGATAATAAAAAATAAGTTCAAATATAATAAGACTATAATTATCAAATAGTCCCAATATGTTACTGGTCTAAATCAGAATGTCCTACCTATCAGATCAGATAACCCAAAAAATGGTTGTACCTCTGAGACACAACGAGCTGTAACTCATCACGTCGCCGTGCCTTTCAGCCTCCGTTTGACGGAGAAGACGAGGACGAGCTCTTCCAGTCCATCATGGAGCACAACGTGTCCTACCCCAAGTCCATGTCCAAAGAAGCTGTGTCCATCTGCAAGGGGGTGAGTGAGGGTGGGACTTTAAATAAATAAACTCAAACTGAGTGAAGGCACAGCTTCATGGGGATCAGCTGTTAGTGCTCATCACACGGACGTAATAAAGATGGATTGTTTCAGCTTCCTGTTTGACAGCAGACGTCTGTGCGTTGAAAGCTCATTTCATCAAAAGCTGGAGACCTCCAGCTGTCAGGATGTTCTCTCATCCTTACATTTTTATAGGATGACACATTGTCTCTGTCTCATCACCATTGCATGAACTTTAAAACTCATTGCTCTAACAGGAAGCAGAATTATTTATCTTACTTTAACAGACACACAAAAAAGTGACATTTATTGTCTGATGCAATGGGATCAAGTAGTTTCCCTGTTTGCACATTAACACTTTGGTGCAGTTTTGGAATATTTTTGCACTAGAATGAGCAAAAGGTTACATTTAATTGAGAAATGCATTTACATAGACTGAAACAGACACATTCACATGATGTTTAGTTTCTCTATTTTCAGTTTTCATTTTAAAAAGTTCTGCGATGGACTGGCGACCCGTCCAGGGTGTCCCCCGCCTCTCGCCCCTTGACCGCTGGAGATAGGCACCAGCTCCCCCCGCGACCCTCTGTGGAGGAATAAGCGGCTACAGAAAATGGATGGATGGATGGATTTTAAAAAGTTACAAATCTCAAAGCCATTTCCTGCTTCTCTCTGTATAACACACATATTGGCTCCACTACAGGAAATCAGTTTGGCTATTTTGAGTCACAGATTTCTGTGGCATTCATAAAGTGGCTCTTTATTTAGAGATCACGTGATCATCTGACATCTGGGCGCCACTTTTCTGCCCATCATCATCACAGTGATCACGGTTTTCATGGTTGTGATTATTTCCAACGAGGACAGATGAGCTTTCAGAGTCAGTTTCCAAATCAGAGAGGATTAAATTAGGATTCAGCCTTTTAATAACTTTCCCTGCTTCACTTGTTTTGATGCGACACCCTGAGACCAACTTCCTGTCAGGTGAAAAACAATCCATCATCTCAGAACAGGCGACAAAAGAGATGACAGTCCTGTGTGCTGAGTGTTTGGAACACAGCTGATTTACTCTGACAGAGTCATGTGTAACTAGATTAAAATGATTTGTGTTTCGTGTCCTCAGCTGATGACGAAGCACCCGTCGAAGCGTCTCGGCTGCGGCCCAGAGGGCGAGCGGGACATCAGAGAGCAGGCCTTCTTCAGACGCATCGACTGGGATCGCCTGGCCAACCGAGAGATCCAGCCGCCATTTAAACCCAAAGTGGTGAGTGAAGTAGTGAAATGTCAGACATCCGTGGTCCGCCGTAAAGAGATTTCTCCCCATTTTTCTCACAAAGGTCTCAATTCTGTGACATTCTTTATTTATCTTGATCGTGCTGACATTTTCAGATCAGATGCTGAATTCGACCACCTGCTCACGCTCCTTATATCTAAACCTCCTCCTGTCGTCACAGAAACCTTCCCTTTCTGTTTGCTGACTCCCGCATCCTTCATCCCATCAGAGCCTGCAGCTCTGCCACAGAGGGTTAAAAATAGCAGAGTTTCATTTTACTTCCACACTAGAGCAAATGCAGGCTTCCACTGCAGATGTATCAAATACAACACGGGGAGGAAAACGTGGCTAAAAGTGGAGGCAGTCATTCAGGATGCCGTGCGTGCTGAATTACAGCTATATGACCTCAGAGACTGCATCATGAATCGACACTAACGGAGGTCCGTCTGAGACTTTATGGCTCTGTTTCTGGGATGTTATCGAGCAGTCTGATGTAGAGCTGAGTAAATGAAGGTGTTGTGTTTGATACTGAATCCTTTTTAGAGCCTTTTTACCACCAAATCTCTTCCCCAGTTTAAGATTTGATTGATTTCTTTCCAGTGTGGAAAGGGGGCGGAAAACTTTGACAAGTTTTTCACTCGCACCCAGCCAGTGTTGACCCCTCCGGACCAGCTGGTCATCGCCAACATCGACCAGAGCGAGTTCGCCGGTTTCTCCTACATCAACCCACAGTTCGTCCACCCGTCCCTGCACAGCGTGGTATGAGGAGGAAACGGCGTCCTGCAAACAACAGACTCCTGTAACCCTCTAGTTTTGTGTCTTAACAGTTACCAGTTCCTGTGCACAGAATCGACCGAGGATTGAGGAATTAGGAGGAAACTCCACACACACACACACTGTTTCTTAGCCTGAATCTGTATTTCCAAACACACAGCTGTGGGGGGGTGGGGTTCTGCAGCCTTTATCTTGTGGATGAATGTGTCTCAGTATCAGTTACTATCTCCTTTTTGGTGTTTAAAGATTTAATCCCACTTCTCCATCTTGACACAAGCTGCGATGCATGAAGAGAACAGATCTGTGATTTATCTACTTCTGCTACACATTTATAGAATTTAAAATTTTAAAAATGCTACACGAGTGCCAAAATTGAGCTAATAAAAAACTAATCCTGTCTTTTTTCTCCTTTCTGGCCTTTCCTGATGGCTTTAAAGCACTAAACTACCCCTGAAATGGGTCTGTTTGCATCTGTCGTTTTGTAACGTGTAACTATATCGAACCCGTGGTGGAGAAGCAGGAGCAGATTGATTCTTTTCAGTGTGCAGATGCGTCCTGCAGCCGATAAGTCAGAAACGTTTTCAAGTATTAAGATGCTATTTTCATATGCACAAAGCTCTGTCGCATGCTTGTTTTCTGACTCTGTGTGAGCTGTAGAGTAGAGGATGCGTCTCGTATCACTGTAAAGTTCAGTATCACGATATAACATTACGTCAATATATATCTGTTCTCTGTCGGTTCTGATAAAATACAAAAGTTCTGTTCCTCACTTTTACGTCCAGAGATGTCTTGAATATATCTTCATTTTTATTTTTGTAAATATTCAAAAAGAGGAGCTCCTTGCAGATTTTATACTACAAACTGAATGTGCTTTTATTGCATAGACGGTTTGAACATTTCTATGTTTAGATTAGACCTGAAGAGAGATATTATATATATAAATATTTAAAGTTTGGCTGATTCTTTGGTAGCTTTGGTATCAGCGAACCCTGTTCTAAATGTCTTGAGTGTTGATCCAGTGTTTTATACTACTCTGTGTCATATAGAGAATATGCAGCACCTTGTTGTGCGTGGAGCAGCCGAACGCCCTCTTGCCTTGGTCGTGTCAGGGTCGACTCCCGCTGTAACCAACCAAACCGAGTCACCTCGGAGCGCCCTGTGGCCGAAACGCGTCCTGTCTTTATTCTATTTAATGTGCATGCGTGAGGCGAGGCCTGATCCGAGCATGAAAAAGACCCCTGCATGATACAGAGATCCCCCGCTGTGGAACGTGGAGTCGCGCCAAGTGAGAGACAACCAACCAGCATCTTCTTCCCACGCTGTAGCTCAAACTGTCAAACTGCTGTTCTCTGATGCCAAACACTTTTCTTTTTCCATTTAAATCAAACGTAATTATTTGTACTTTTTGAAAATAAAAAACAGACTCGTTCTCAATAGCAAAACTTTAAAAGGTCAAATCTACATTTAACATCTTTATGAAGCAGTTCTTGTTGCACCTGTTACACATCTGGACCAAAATGAAATCTTCGAGGTGAAACTGAATGTTTACATGTCTCACATTGAGAACCCATATGGAGGAGGAGAGCAGAGGAAAGACTAGACTTAGATCTGGAGATGTTTTCAATCCATGGGGGTGTTTGTATGTGTTTCTTCTTCTGCCCCTGCTTTGTTAACCTTCCTGTTCCTCTGTTTATTGTGGTATGACGGATACTGTGTACAAATAAAGTATGAAATACAAACAGCTGGAAATGTGCTTTATTTTACTACAGCAAATTACACTTTTTATATGTTTTATATTTTATTAGCTTTTGTCTTTTTTCACTGCTTATAAGAGAAGTTTTCAAGAAAAAAATTCACTGATTTCATTATTTTAAACTAAGATTGTCTCATGTTGAGAAATGATGGGATTATAGTTGTCAAATTGTAAATATCGAATCTGTGATATATGTTAGAAATCAGATTGTGAAGCACTCTCAGCTACTACAGCATAAAGCTTTAGAGATGTTTTGCAATAGCAAAGTAATGTGTAGCACTGAGGATGACTCTTACAGCACCTGTACCCTCATCTCAAAGTGACGCTGTATGGTCCAAAATGGTCTGATCTTTTTCTAAAGGATAACTAAAATTCCAAACACCCAGATTTTCAGATTTCTATAAATCAGGAGTTTTGCTGATAAACAGTTGAGGTTTTCTTACAAGACAAGACTGTTGTTGATAAAACACTTCCATTGGATCCCAGCACTAACACCCTCAAATATTCACCATGACTCAGAATATTGATCCGCAACAAAATGTTGCTGTTGGGATCGGCGCTGACATTCCTTGGGAATTCTGCATGGAAAATATTAGGCAAGATGCAGTTTAATGATTAGCACTACTCAAATGAAAAACGTGCAAAACCTTAAACTCGCTTCTGTTTTTTGATGTCATTTCATAATAATACAATCACACATCTCTGCAATATAGAGCAATGGTTCAAAGGCTAACCGACTTGTTTGCATCATGACCATCAGAATGGTTGTAAACAAACAGGTTGTTTTGTTTTAGATTTCTTAAAGGAAAAGAGTTCACTCTAAGCTGGTAGAGAAATAATCAGCTAAATGGGAACCTTCAGACCACCATGATGAGGCTAGTCAGCATTTTTCAGGAATATTTTCATTTGCTTATTTTGTATTTTATTTTTGTGTATTAAGACAATAACAAAAGCGTGATCTCCCTTATGTTAATGTTTTCACCCTAATGGTGTCTCCACCTGCTTCTCTTCATTTTATCCATAAACTGTTATTTTGTTGCAATCTGATTTACCCAGATTTCCATGTGCATCGAGCACTGATGACAGCTAAGTAGCATCAATAGGCTCACTGGAAACCTTTCGGGCACTTTAAAATATTTATTTCCTGATCGTGTCCTGAGTAAAATAACCGTTCAGACTTGTAACCTATTGTTTGTAACATTCTGGATGGACAACATGTGGCCTCTCGCTGAGCTGCAGCCCAGCAACCAACATCATCAGGATATGATTTGGATCCAACAACATCTCAGACTTTATCAGTGTTTTAGAAAAGCAGGCTGTCTAAACGTGACATCTTGGTTTGATTTATTCTCTCATGTCACATCCTCTTTTTCCTGCCAGCATGTGTGGAAATCTGGAATGGAAACAAAAACATCAGATTTTCTTTTATTAACGATTGTCTGAATAAAATACTTTCTGAGACTCAGTTGAGTCAAATTATGACAACACTGATCTGATCTTATGATTGAAAACATCAAATCAGAGGACAGTTTGACCCTCTTGGTTTTTTATTTGTCTATTTTTCAGTGCTTGTGAGCTCATTATAAGATCTTTAGTGTTTCTCAGATTTACATTCAGTCTTAGTGTTTTGTCACCATATTCTTTTTTATTTTTGTTATTTTGTCTGTTGGAATTGTTTTAATAAGTTATAACAGGAAAATTGTAACTCCACTTTAATTCTGAAGAATTAATGTTTGTTTTTTTTAAATATATGTAATGTTGTAGTTTTATAGAGAGTAGTTTTGGTGTTTGCCTTTAAACTGAGCGGTTGAAGTGACTGTCTCTCTCGGGGTTGGGAGCTGAGACCAGCCTGCAGCAGCAGCAGATACACGCTGACTTCCTTCTGTCTAGTCAACCTCAGCCTGTCTCTCCATCCTCAACCTGAACCGTCTTCACCGGACTGGACTGGACTGGACTGCACCGGACCGGACTGACTGACAGGTAGGAGCGAACTGCAAAACAAACCCCGCACGCGCTGCGCTGCGTGATTCACCGCGTGCTCAGTTTTCAGCTCCTTTAAGTTCAGTTGTGTATTTATTCATTTAAAGGGCGTAGATTTGCTCTTGTCATTGGTGGGGACCAGGAGGACAAGGTGGGAGTGTGTGTGTGTGTGTGTGTGTGTGTGTGTGTGTGTGGGGGGGGGGGGGGGGGGGGGGGGGGGG
>SSNR01000104.1:576038-713396 GCA_006937965.1 Callopanchax toddi | reverse complement strand
CGCTGCAGAATAAAGCGATATGTAACTCTGGTCCCAAAGTTAACAGAGCAGGTGCCGAAGCGGCAATCCAGACACGTACGCTTCCTTCCCCTGGACACAGGTCCAGCACAGGTAGTACAAAGCAGCAAACTGTCTTGTTGTGACTTCTTGGTCTTTGGTTTCTGTTTCTGTTGACACACCCGCCCTCTTGTGGTGGTTCTGTGACATTACAACAAGCATTATTTAGAGCGCATTTAGTTGAAAAACCTTGTTAGCTATAAGTTAAATTACAACAAACTTTTTTGCAGGGCTTCGAGCTTAAAAACCTTTAAAAAAAATAAAACAGTATATTAAAGAGCATATTCTTTAATGTAAAACCATTATTCAGCAGTATACTTAGGGTATGTTAAAATACTGTAATAAAAAAACTCATAAATCAGGGGAGTAATGATTGAAAACAGCTAGCTAATAAAGTGAAGTGTATTCAGCAAGAATGGTAGTATAAAGCCATGAACTATCTTGTGACTTTTTGGTCTTTGGTTTCTGTTTCTGTTGACACACACCCGCCCTCTTGTGGTGGTTCTGTGACATTACAACAAGCATTATTTACAGTGCTTTTAGTTGGAAAAAACCTTGGTATCTGTCGCCCTCTTGTGGCAATAAGGTGAAACTACAACACACATTATTCACAGTGCTTTAAAAACCTGGAAAAATAAACAGTAACCATTATTCAGCCATTATTGAACCATACATAGGATATGTTAAAATACTGTAATTTCTAAAGAAGCTCATTATAAATCAAGGCAGTATTGTTTGAAAACAGCTAGCTAATGAAGTGAAGCTTATTCAGCAAGGATGGTAAGCACATCGGTCCGCTGGGCTGCACATATTATTTGTGGGGAATGGGGATACAGCGCTAGTTCTGCATCCTTGCATCAAATTATTGGTGGGGACAATTCAGTGATAGCTGGGTATTGGTGGGGACACGTCACCTCCGTCCATACCAAATCTACGCCCATGATTTATTTATTTGCGTGTTTTGATTTGAGCAGCTGTAATGTACGGAAGCCTTTTCATGTAAAAAAGTAGATTCAAGTCATAATCTTCACAAATAACCATAAATTATTAGATAATTTCTCATAATTCTCATTTAGTCAGTCACAGCTCTAAAACCCTGAGAGTTTTATTAGTCCTGTTAGCGCCAGCAGCTTCTGATTATATAAAAGAATCGGGCAAAGCTGGGGGTTCAGCATCTTTCCCAAGGATACTGACAAGGGGACTGAACCCTGATCTCCCACATGGCAGTAGCCTCTCTTCCCCCGATCATAATAAGTAGTCACATTTATGACAATTATATAAGAATGTATCTCATAATTGTGTAATACTAGCTCATAAATACGACATACTGAGTCAAAATCATGAAATACGTTCTCATAATTTTCACTTAGTGGTTAGTATTTCATAATTATGAGACAGCATATCAAAATGTTTTTCAATAATTTTGTAACTTTTGTGAAACTAAGTCATAATTATGAGATGCTAGTCATAATGATGGCATACTGTATCTCATCATTATGACTATGGATGGAAGCCCTGTTACTGATATGGCATTGAGAATTGATCCAGTACTATGGCTGTGTATTCATACTCGTACTCGTATAAGTACTCAAATACTATGGAACCGATAGAGTGATGCTCAGTGGAGCTGCAGCAAGAGACAAGCAGCTAACTGGAGCTAACTCTGGAGCAGATGGGAGTCAAAGGATTTGTGTAGTAGTTGTTGTTATAATGTAACAGTACTGTCTGAATCCACACATTTGGTTCAGAAAAAATACCAGTAACTATGAATCAAATACCTGATCAATTCTCTAGCATTAGCATATCTGGTTTAGCCACATTTTAATACAGAAGAAACCTGATTAAAGCTTCTATCAACCTCTACTTTGGAATAACACACAGCTAAAGGTTTGTTTCTAATCAGCTGAGGACTGGTTTGGTCTGCAGAAGCAGTAACTGCTGCAGGTGTGGAAAGCTGTTATATCATATAATCAAAAGAAATTTGAAAGCGGAGTGTAGGTATCTCAGGGTCTTGTTGAGAGAATGAGGGAACGGGAGATCAAGAGGCAGATCAGGGCATTGTTCTGGTCTGTTGTAGTGAAAACGAAGCTGAGCCAGAGAGCAAGGCTCTCGATTTACCAGTTGATCTACTTTCCCATCCTCACTTATGGTCATGATCTTTGGGTAAAGACAGAAAGAACAAGATCGCAACGTACAAGTGGCCAAAATGATTTTCATCCACAGGCCTTAGAGATAGGGGGAGGAACTCAAACATCCATGAGGGACTTGGAGTAGAACCGATGTTCCTCCACATCAAGAGGAGCCAGCTGAGGTGGTTCGGGCACCTGGGGAGGATGCCTCCTGGACGCCTCCCTGGGGAGGTGTTTTGGGAATGTCCTGTTGGCAGGAAGCCTGGGAGAGGACAGTCTGGTGTTCCCTACTGCCCCCGCGACCTGGATCTGGATAAAGTGGAAGAAAGCAAGACTTTGAAACTCAACAGCAGGTTGTTAGTGTGTGAATTCACATAAGTTCTGTTGTATAATGGAATTTCTATTGAACATTTTTTTATTTGTAGTTAGAACAATTTGAAAAATGTGATTTTCAGTTTGAATTTTGCAGACTGTTTCTGAAACTGACAGAAAAACAACAAAAAGGCTAAAACATTTTCAGTGGTAATGAAATGAATTGATTTAAACTCTGAAATCAAACCTCTGAGGAGCGTCCTGGTGGTCTAGACTCTAATCACTCTGTTCCCAGTTGGATTTCACAGCTGGTGTGTTAATCTTTGATTTCCTGTCAGCGTGCACGCTCACTGAAAAGACTTCCTCTTGTTATCTGGTGATGGCAGCTAACAACGGGGGTCTGAACGCATCAAGCATCAGTCTGACTCATTATCTCTGAATACGAGCTCCTTCACAGTGAAAGGCGATTTTTGAGTGTTTTTATTCATAAAATTAGATCAAATCATCTTTGTGCAGCTTGTTTTGCAAAGATTGTTTCCCAAATGTTTATCAATCCTTTAGCTTTTGGCTTTTTCCTGACAATCTAGTCCAGACTGGGATTTAAATCACCTTCAGATCTCACTCTGTGATCAGTCAGCCTAACCCCCACCTCCATCGTGACCAGCCTTTTCCACTGTGTGTGAAATGTCAAAAACGACTCCTGGATTTTAAACGATTCAGACATTTGTATTCCCGGTGGTTGACTGAAACACATTTCATCTCTTCAGTCTGGAGGCTCCAATGTCTTTATTATGGACTTTATTACAGTTTTCATGGCAGGCTGGATGGAGTCAGGCGGAACATGCAGAGAATAGAAACATATAAAGAATGAAGTAGATATTTAAAATCTCTAAACGCTCTCATAAATGGACAGGAAGCTCACAAAATGTTAGATTTATTACAATCGTTATCCTTTTTTCCATCCCTTTTAGTGTCCCCTCAGAGTTTTATGAGTCCAAAACCATTAAGCTCCTGCTGCTTTTGTTTATGCAAAAAAAAAAAAAGCTTCAACATTTTGTTGACAAGGTGACGTTTTCAGCCGTTTTTCCTCTGACGTGGACAGCAATATAACTGCATCATGAATCCATCTATCAAACAGAAAGCATTATTCTGCAAAATTATTTGAACATGTGAGGATTTCTAACAGTTCGTTTCTTTAAGTGATCCAAGACACAAAAAATGAGAGAAAATTCATTTTAGCCCTTTAAAGTTGGAAAATAATCCAATAAATAAAACAGCAGATGTTTTTCCCCCAATAGACATTAAAACTTCTAACTTTCCACTTTAAATCATCTATACAACATATATTTAAAGTTTAAAGTGCTGTATTTGATTTTCACTACAATCATTTATGTTACAATTTAAGATTTGGGGACTTTTTTAAATAAAACACCTGAAAACCAAAACACATTTTTTGTACGTTTTTTCTTTTTGTAATAATGTATTCTCGTCACTGGGTGTCGGTCCTGCCTTCTGTATCTCATCAGTAAAGCCCGTTTATGTCTCCTCCTTCCTCCAGATTGCTCCAGGAGCCTTCCCTTCAGTGTGAGGAAGCCATGAGTGTGTGCAGCAGGAAGGCTCTGACTGTACTCAGCAGCGTCTTTGCAATCAGCGGCCTGGGGCTGCTGGGAGTGGCAGTGAAAACAGATTACTGGCTGTACCTGGAGGAGGGCGTCATCATGCCTCTGAACCAGACCGCCGACATCAAGACTTCCCTGCACTCCGGCCTCTGGAGGGTCTGCTTTCTGGCTGGTTGGTAACCATGCAGGGATTTCTGTGAGCTGCTTGATGGTTCCTCATGTTTTAATCAGGAATGTGGTGATCATGATTCATGTAGAGCAGGAGCAAAGCAAAGAGAGGAAGAGGAAGTTTAAACCATGGCTTCCATCAATCAAAGAAAACAGATTCACACACAAAAAGTTTAGAGCAGCCGAGCCACCGTCAGTCTGCTCTGGCTGCTGCTACATCAATCTAAACTGGACCTGTTTCTGTTCCAGCTCTGAACTCTAACCCTGAACTGTTTTTTCTTAACCAAGCTGCTCGTGAAGATGAACACAAGTCTCCTCCGTCTCTTCCAGGTGACAAATCAGGTCGCTGCTTCAACATCGAGTACATGATGCCCATGAACATCCAGCAGACGTCAGAATCCACAGGAAACGTTCTCAGTGAGTCAGAACAAAATGAAACTGCAGCTAGCTGCTTTGGTCCATTCACATATAGCTGGCTGTGGTATTTCTCTGACCGACGCTTGTTGTTTTCTAATTCAGTTCCCTTCAGAAATTCTTCATCTGAAAGCCTTCAGACAGATTAAGTGTGAGTCATCGTGTTTCTGCCTGTTCCTCTCAGGAACACTTCCTGCCTTCAGTGGAGCTCAAGCTGAACTCAAACATTCAATTTAATTTATTCACATTGAACTCTAGGTTCTTCTCATAAGTTCCCTGAATCATAAACCTTGATTTGTGGCCACTAGAGTTTATATCACAGTACAACTTAGTGGATTTAGTCCTCTGAATTTGACCCATCCCTGAGGAGCAGAGGGCAGCCAGTTTCACGGCGCCAAGGAGGCAGTTGGGGGTTCAGTATCTGCCCAGGGAGACTCTGACACACAGCTTTGATTGAATCCTGATCTGTAGATAACCGCTCTTCGATCGCCCCTGAAATACAGGACAACATGCTTATCTGTGAGGAGGCTTCTCAAAGCGTTCTGATCACTCACGAGTCATGACACCAAACTTTTAAAAATGATGCTGTGCCATCACCTTCCTCCTCTTCCTCAGAGATGATCCGCTCCACGACTCCATTCCCTCTGGTCAGCCTCTTCTTCATGTTCATCGGTTTTGTCCTGAACAATATCGGCCACATCTGTCCTCATCGCACCATCCTGGCGTTTGTCTCAGGAATCTTTTTCATCCTTTCAGGTAGACTGACTCATCCCTCAAATTTCTTGTCACTTTTTCTAATGATTTTACTAAAACAGTGTCTGTGTTTCAGGATTAGCCCTGGCGGTGGGTCTGCTGCTCTACATCTCCAGTATAAACGAGGAGATGCGGTACGGGCTGAGGGACACTGGGGATTTTTTCTCCTATAAGTACGGCTGGTCCTTTGCCAGTGCTGCTCTCTCCTTTCTGTTCACTGAGGTGAGTTTAGTTTGGTTTTCAGCATTTTTTTATAACAGTTAGAAATCTGTAAGAACAAAAGTAGATCTAAATTACATAAATACAAAGAAAACAGACATGTTTCTATGCTTTCGGATGCCAAAACAATAATTATTTCTGTTCAGTTAAACTTTGACTTTTTTTTTCATATTAAATTATAACTGAAATGCTTTATTTTGAAACTTTTCACCAAAATGGTTCAGGATCTTATTTTGCTCACGACTTTACTGCCCTCTAGTGGTCAGAGTTAAGCACAGCATTTCTTCACTAAGCTTTCAAATCAGGATTCCTGTTAAAAGTTGGGTTTAAATAGATAAAAAGAACTTTTAAAAACATGACAGTTACAAATAAAAACATGTGACTGATGTTTTAATTATAAGTGAAGTTTTATATTGAAAAAGATGAATGAATATTTCTTCATAACTATTTGTTTGCTCCATTTCAGAGTGCAGGTGTGATGTCTGTCTATTTGTTCATGAAGCGCTACGCAGCGGAGGAGCTCTACCAGCCTCGCCACCCTAACTTCTACCGGCCTCGCCTCAGTAACTGCTCCGACCACTCCGGTCAGTTCCTCCACCCGGAGGCCTGGTCGCGTGGACGGAGCCCCTCAGACATCTCAAGCGAAGCCTCACTTCAGATGAGCACCAGCTACCCCGCTCTCCTCAAATGTCCCGACTATGACAAGGTGTTGTCTTCACCCTGCTGAGCAGTGAGGGTCATCAAACATAGTCTTGTGAGGTCAAAAGGTCAAATCTGAACAGTTTCCTTATAAGAAAAAAGACACGTTAGATAATTACCTGTGAGTTTGTGACTTTATCCAAAGGACTGGTCGTAGTTTTGGAACAGGTCATTTGTTGTAGCAGAAACTAGGTATTTAAAGGGGCAGAAAGAAAAACTGAATGGGATTTTTTTTTTCTTGATGTAAACAGTAAAATAATACAGATGAAATTGTTTTTGTTTTTTTTTCTGTTCATCTACCCATCAGTGCCTCTTCTCTTTTTGTGATGTCTTTGCTACTTTATTTTGCAAATGTTTTGATCATTTTTCATCTGTCAGTACGCTTTGCTGCAGCAACCTGGATGTAGGTTGGGTTGTTGCCGTTTCATTTATCAAAAATACATTTTTGACCAGGAAACCTAAAGGTCTCTTAAAAGCAGAACTCACAAATCCTTCATCACTATGAGCAATAAAGTCAAAGTGAAATGTAGCACTGTATTTGTATATTATTTTATGCATCTGTCGCAACAAGCATACATGTGATTTGATTTTTCTACATAAAATTGCAAAAAAAAAAGTAATGCATTTCTCTATTTTTTGTTTTGTCTGAATTTTTGTTTTGTCATAAAAATTCTGCTAGAAAACATATTCACAATACTCTGTCATTATCACTGCTCATTAAAAGATATTTATTTGAGTTGAGCTAAAGCCTTTACATATGTGACATGTTCACATGCTGAACATAATGTAAACTCATGGTGTAAAAATAAAGCTTCGCCTGAAGTGCTGATAATTTAATTGTAATTCATGTAAATACTGTGTTTAAAATGACTCGTGAAAATAAAGGTTTACAATCCAGCTGAGTGTTTTTGCTCAATATAAAAAGTGACTGAGCTAAAAACAAATTAAAGAAGCCATTTTTGTGTTAGCCAAGATCAATTAAGTTCTGTAGTTAACTAAAGAACCACTAGAGGGCGCCATATATCCATTTATCGCGCTGAGCTCCGTTTTAAACAAGATCCGGTTTTACTTCCTGTTTACTCACCTGCCTGAACTCGGGCTCAGCCAGGTGTGTTTACACAGCAGCAGGCCTCTGTCCAGCAGTGACAACGAGTTTTGTCACTGTGACGTGTCTCTGGGTGTGTTTAAAGTCTTCCAGCTCCTTATTTATGCAGAGAAGTAGGTCAAGACGAGCGTCAATAATGAATACAAGCTTTATGTATACTTTATGTAGATACACTTAATGTGACCAACAGATTTTACAGAGAATATAAAAGTTAATGCATCTCCAGCCTGACTCAGGGCTGTAGGAAATAAAAACAAGCCCCAATGACGAGGCTTTTATTGTATTTTACAATCACATAGAAAACTATTGGTGTTTTTGACATCAATTATATTATCATCACTTTACTATCATCATTAACATATTTACTATAGTCTTTATCATTATCATAAATAGAACCATCTCTCTTTTATCAGTCATGGCTTTTGGAACAATTTTGTCACAGTTATTGACCTAAATTCTCTTCATCATCATTTATCTTCAAACGATTGTGTTTAAGGCAAAGAAGAGCCCAAACTCTAAGTGTGCATACGACAACAAACAGACCTATACAGGATATATACAAACATAACTTAGGCAAACGTCATTGAACATTTACAGGGAGTATTAAACCGTTTCACAAATCAAAATAAATATAAAAGTGATACTTGAATAATATGTAGAAGTTTGTAAAGAGGGAACAGAAAAGCAAGCAAGAATCTTTAGGAGTAGAAACCGAATGCAAACAGATCACAGCAATACATCAATGTTCACTAACAATAGAGAAATAAAAAGAGGAAAAATAAAAAGCTTAATCAGACTGGTACCTATTGGACTGCTAGAAATCAAACCCAGCTGAAAAGACTTTCTGAAATGACATCATGTAGACGTAATATTTAACATTTTGTGAAATGCATTTGTTTGGAGCTGGTTTAAGTTTTCAGAATTGCTGAAAGATTTTCAAATGCAATCCGGGTGAAGCTACACGATAAAGTCGAGTTACAACTGTTAAAACAATTTAAAACACGAGCATGTTTAGATTTTATGCATTTTATGTTAAATCTTCAATTTTTTGGTGCCTAATCAACCAGCTCTGACGCTGAAGATTTACAACTCTAAGTCTGAGAGACAAGTTGAATCTGAATCTTCAACAAAAGCACCATTCCTCCACTAAAACAAACAAGAATGCTCATTTTAAAAGTCTCTGCTCCACACACACAAAAGAAATCAGCCCAGCTGACTCAAGACTAAGCCTCTGTTTAGATATAATATGTTTTTTTCTGAGGTTATTCTGAGCAGGGCACCTGGAGAGAAGAATTCAGCACCAGAGTGAGATGACAATACAATCCAGATGAGTTTTTACTGCACTGATTCAACCACAGACCCTCCATCACGAGTCCATCGTTCTCTTCATTTCATCCCTCGTGCTGACAGCATCATTCTAATATCTTTTTTTTCTTTTAATAAAGCACAGTGGAGGAAACACTTGCATCTCTCATGCTCACATATTCTAGATGCTGCGCACAAACACACACAAAACACAAACATATCAGCTGATAATAACTCACATGCATGCATGTGCACCTGAAACATGGCAGTTGTGCTTTAAAAAACACAGAAACAAGTGATGACCATGAGACGGGTGGATGAGATGGAGAAGACACAAACAGGCTGGGTTTTTTGCTGCTTTGTTTCCACGTGTTTCCTGAAGCTCTGCTGTCTCGTGTGACGTCTCCCTGACTCGTAGAACATCCAGAGAAGAAACTGAGGACAGGACAGTCGCTTATGTGGCGAAGCAGCCGTTTTCATAAACTGAAGGGAGGGAAAGATGGAGGCCTTTGGAGCTCAGTGCGATTGTCCATCCTCACTTCTTGTTGGCGATGCGCCTCTTCCTGGTGGCCAGCATGTCGTAGAAGGGGTCTCTGCTGATGCTGGCCCTGGAGAAGCCAATCAAAAAGCATTAAAACAAACACATGAGAGGAGGGTGTCAAACAGATTTGATATGGAAATGGAGGCACTTTGATGCAGACCCCTGCCTTAACTAGATCAAAATTGAGGAAAAAAAAAAAAAGGAAAAGTTTGCGCAGTGACCTAGTTCAGTTTCCATGGTTTCAGAAGACAAGACCCCTCCTCTTTAAGTTTTCTCTCCAATTTTCTGGAACCTCTTCTGAGTTTTCCGTGTTCCAGAACTCTGCCAAGAACGTAGTAAAGCAAACCATCCCACACTTTCCCTCTCGCTCCCCTGCAGGTTTACTAGCCTGAATGAGGCCAAACAATGGAGCTCCAGATTACCACCTTTTAATCGTCCCCGTGCTCCCAGTCTTTTTTTTTTGCAGAGCGAGCCAGTGAGTCAGGAAGCCAGTTGGGCTCTGCTGAGAAGCCCAGTTTCACGGCTGCTAAATCACGTTAGCACCAGCACAAAGCAAGAAGAGGCTAAACCCCCCGCTGCGGATTCCTCCGATTCCCTCTGTAGCGCCACACGCTCAGGAGAGTCCGCTGACTGTACCGCTCTTTTCTCCATCAATTTCAACAGCTTAGTTTCATGAAACAATGACTACTAACACACATGAGGCTGCTGTGACTAATTTAACATTCCTTCTCTCTTTTTATCCTTGAAAACCCTCACATATAGAATGAATCTAAAAATACAAACATGAAAAACTAATTGTTCCAGCTTCATCTGGAGCTGTGTGTTTATGCCTCCAGATGAGCCGATAGTGTGCTGGCTTTGTGATCATCTCTTCTTAAGATGACAGCAAATAAAAAGGCATCATTTCCATAAAAAGCCTTTTATCTCCCCACAACCGGAGTTCTCTGACCCCCTCTGGTGAAACGCAAGCTGTGGTTTGTTACCCTCCATCGCTGCCAATGAATCAACCCAGTTTGGAGTCGTTTCTCCTGGTTTACCGTCACCGAGCAGCGACTTATCCCTCATTGTTCCCAGAGTGTGTGTGTGTGTGTGTGTGCTTCAGATATATGGAGAGAGGAAGAGGAGGGACTGCACAACATTACAGTATGAAATGCTTTGTTCTTATGAGCCAAGTGTCTTTGACATTGCACCATTTTCAGTGCAGCAATTACACAGCAACCAGTATTTAGGTCACTAACAGAGTTCCATAATCACCAGAGTAATTTAAGGCTTGTTGCGTAACACATTTACACTTTTGTTCTGTGTTTTAGAGTAAAAACAAAGATCCTGCTCGTCTCCTCGCGTTTCATCAAACTGGGTTCTGCAAATGAGCTGAAGATTTTTCATGAAGTTGTTTTTTGTGACTCCTGCTTTCTTAAATCTGCAGTTTTCCCTGATAAATCAGTGGTAAAGACAACCTGAATATTTACAATTTATACTGAAAATCCTGGAGATTTCAACAAATCTGATTCTGAGTCCAGTCAATAAAAACATTCTGAGGGAAATCAAGTCCCCCAAGTTTTGTTTGATGGTTTATGTGACCCAAACAGCCAGAAAAGACTAAATCCGTCCCAAGTCTGAAATAAAAAGTGCACAATTCAGTGTTACTGCAAAAAGAAGAGAAACTGATTTTGGGAATCAGAACAATTTGAGTCTTCAAGTTCAAGTTCAAATGAGGATTTATTCAAAGAAATAGACTGGTTAGAAGATAAAGTCAACATTTCTGGGTGTTACCGTCATCCACAGACAGGACTGGAATCCCCAACCTGAAGCTGATGACTAAAAGAGGATGAGTAAACTCAGATCCTTCAGTGTGAGCAGCAGGATGTTGGTGTTCTCAGACCAGTCGGCTGGAGCTGCTGCTCTGTACTTTCTGTTGTTTTTGGGGGGGAGAAGCATCAGGACCAGAGACACCAACAGACTGAATAAACTGGGCTCTATTATTGGATGTGAAGTTGACTCATTTACAATATGAGAGAAAAAGATTTTTGAAAAAAACGCCGTCTATAAAAGACAATCCAGCTCATCCTCTCTACCTGATGGACAGCGAAGCCCCTTTTCTGACAGGCTGCTGCAGCTCCGCTGTCATAGCAACCGCTTCAGAAAGTCTTTCCTGCCACAGGCCATTACTCTACAGCAAAATCTGTCACCTCAAGTTTTAATAAATGTATCTTTTGTGCTTTCTGCACAATTTGTATATTTTCCACAATTTAAACTCATCTTTGTGCAGTTATTTAACTAATCTGTATTTTCTGAACCTTATTGATCTGTTCTAAGATTTTGCATCCTTCTCTAATGTTTTGAGGTCTTGTTGGCTTTTGTCTGTTGCTGCAGCAGAGACGTTTTCCAGACTGGGATGAATAAAGTCTGTCCATCCATATTTAGTTTATTCTGCATATAAAACACTACAAATGAATCCCATCATTATTATTAATATCAGGACTCTTACTTGATAGATTTGATCCACTCCTCCTTCTCCTCCGGCGTCGGTGCTGATATCCTGTAAACCACATGGTTGCCCTCGACAACGCGTCCATCAGCCTCCGTCTTGCAGGCTTTGATCACCTGACCTTTGTGGTTGGGGTTGTACAGCTCAAAACAGTTCTAGAGAAGGGTTAGGGTTACAGTAGAGGTGAGATGGATACTAAAAGTTTTGGTCTCAAATGAAGCAAAACTCACTGGTTTCCTGGGCTCCTCCACCTCCCTGATGCTCAGATTCTCTAGTGGGATGATCCCACGAGGTTCTTTGTCCTAAATTAGGGAGGAAAGGAGACACAAGACAAGACAAGACAAGGGTATTAGAGAAATCTAATGACTAAAGCCTCACTGGGCTGTGGCTGATGGTGATTAGTCAGATACACAAATCTTCAAGAAAATTCTATCTTTTCCAAAAGAAGCATTTAAAACGTCCCAAAAGAGAAGGTCAAATAGAGACAAAAACTACAAACTGAGTGGAAATAATCCACTTTTCCACAGTCTGCAGGCTTTAAATCAACCTTGTGTTCTCCCTCTTGTCCTCTCTGGATCAGATAAAGGATCAGGTAATGTGTGAGCACAGCAGTCAGCCTGGAGGACAGGACATAATGACAGCGTCCTGGAGGATAATACCAGGGTAGAGAGGGAGGACACTGCTGATGCTGCAGGACGCACAAACACACTTTTATAAAGGATAAATTAAAAACCTTCAAATGACCAGTGATGGAGTGAAAACCAGGAATCCATGACTGAGTGAGCAATATTCAGCAACAAATAAAGATTTTACAACAGTAAAATATTAGGAGTAAATTTGTGCTTTTATTTTTTAAATTTATGCCAAAAGTTGCTGCCATTTTTACAATCTCAAGTTTACATTTTTTTTCCGTTTGATAATAAAACTCTGCTGATCAACATCTGCATATATTTCTGTTTTATAACGTAATAAATGTTTTACGAGGTCTGGACTGCAGGCAGGCCTGTTTGACACCTTTAACTCCAGAAATGTGTTTCTGCTTAATGTGTATAGGTCCAGTTTTAGTTTATTTATGAAGCTTTGGTTCACAACAAATCATAATCATCAAATTGCAGTGACACCCTCCTGTCTTTAAAGCTTTTCTGCCTTCAGATCAGCTCTGTGGAGGTTTTCCTTCTCGTTCCAGGACTCACCGTCGTGTATTCAAAGTAGTAGAGGCAGTTGTCCGTCAGGATGAACCACCTTCTTTTCCAGGTTTTCACTCGACCCCCTGACAGGAAGAGAGACAGAGGAGACAGGAAGTGACACGATGGCCGCGGTGACAGACCCGCTGTCTCCGGTCAGGAAAACAGAGCAGGATACCACATTCACTTCTTTAAAATAACATTAACACTTGCATATTTTTCTGGTAGTTTGATTGCAAAATTAAGCAATTTACAAAAACCTAAAGCAAGACTAATTCTAACAAATGTTTCAGGTGCATCTTCCAGTGTTTTGGTTTGATGCTTTGTGTGCAACGACTGCAGGATAGAAGCTGAACAGTAAAACAGATTTTAGCAGGATAGCTTTCAGGAACTTGCGTGCAAAGCAGCGATTGCAATCTACCACCATGATCTCTTCTTCAAGCTTAGTTAAACGATGACTCCAGCAGCTGATAAATTATTACTGACTTTGCCTCTTAATTTTTCAGGGCCACAGGATTTAAACGAAAAATAAAAAAGCAGTTCTGACTCTCAGGAGACGGGAGCAAACTCAGAAGCTGAACTGAACCCAACGTGGCACTGAAGTAGACCCTGAAGGAGCGCACACACACACACACACACACACACACACACAACCAAACCCCAGAGCAATTTTATCAGCCTCACGTGCCAATGTGTGCAAAATGCATCCAAAAAGAAATAAAAAAAACAACAATAAGTAGTGAGCAGAAATGCTGTTTTGAAGCAGATTTTAGTGACTGCAGAGCATCATGCTGGAGAAAAACACAAATGCTGTGAAGATCAGACTCAGGAAGATTCACAAACGACTGCATGAAATTCAAATCAAAACATTTAGTTCTTAATCGTTTTGTGCTAGTTTTCCATCATAAACGTGCCACACGTGGTTGCATATAAACAGTGATTGTTGAATTATCATGGTCAAATTTTCATTTTGCACAGAGAGATGATCCTCCAGGGTTTATTTTAGAGTTAAATTAGACCCATCGTTGTCAGAACTGGTGCGGGAAATGGCTCCGAGCATTATGGGAGTCATCCCATAATGTAATCATGTTGGCTCTCATTCAAGTTCATGAGCCCCATGAGGTCAGAGAGACATTACAGAACACACAGGTCAAAGCCAGGTGTGTGTGTGTGAAAACGGCAATAAACCAAACCACCTGCAGCGTGTTTACCCTTTAACCCCTGACAACGTTCAGGCGGCTGAACATTCTTCATACTCAACAATAAAACCTTAAATGTCAAAGAACAAATATTAATGATGCTATGAAAGACTGCAGCTGCTGCTGTTAGAGCTGAAAGGTGATAAAAGTGAAGCTCTGATCAAAAACAGATGGAATAAAATGAAAAAAGCTGCTGCAAAAATGTGCCTTTTCACCATTTACACACCCCAGACTCACACACTCCTCCTCTAAATGCATTAGGAGGCATAATCTAAAAAGGAGGCACAAACAAAAACATCATGTATCATGTGCTGAACTGTTTTTAGAAGAGTGTGCAAATGCAGGAATGAACAAGCAGGATATTAACTGTGCTTTAGAAACGAAACATGCAGTGTGGATCCACGTTTCTCTTAAAAAATTAAAGTTTCTGTTAGATTATTTTTATTTCTAACTTCAGTTTTCTTCTAAGTTCATGTCAACAAGCAATGGAATTTCTCTGAGGCGAGGAAACACAAATAAACATCTGAGAATAAAGGTTAATAATTACAAGAAGTTCAGGCACCGGACATAATAATTACATTTTAAAGTCATGACTTCAGTTTACAACTAAACATAACAACACAGGGGGGTTTACAGCTTCATTACAACAAACAAACTGAAGCATATAGCTAATAATAGACGTGTGTTTGGGCCATAAAACACAAATAAATTAGGGCAGACGCTGCTCCTTCTCTGGCAGACAGAAACACTTTTTAATACATTTGTGAAAGAATATTTTTTTAGTGGAGGAGACTCCAGACAACAAGCTGGACTGGAAACAACCCTGAGGCTGTTTTTATTCTCTGACTGAGGAAGATTTCACTTCCTGAGGAAATGTTCTGCATCTGCAGAAAAAAAATATTGCACATTTCTATAAATCGGTGGCAGGAAGTGTAATTTTCTGAGCAGTTTTCTGCTGGAGCAGCAGGACTAGTATGTTAAAGATTTCTGACTATAGGGATGTGAGTGCAGTCATCTTAGTAATATCTCACATCCCAGACGGACACAGAAGTCCTTTTTCTTTGTGTGTCCTCCTCCATGGTTGAGACTCACAATAAAACTTGCAAAATAACATTTATTTTATTTGACCTCTACAAGAAAAGCCCTCTCAGAGCTCAAAACATTAAGCCTCCTCTCAGACTTGAAGGAAAAACAACTCCCTCCTGCAGTTCAAGCTCTCTAATAGAACTAAAGTTGTAGAGCAAACAATTTAAAAGTAAACAAATTCATTTATCCTGGATTCCCATCTGTCAGTGGCTAAATGCACGAGGACACTAACCTAATTTGAGCAGCCATCCTTCTCTGTCTGGGTTGAAGAACGTGTGCGTCAGGTCATTCCCATCATCCTCTGGGATCTTAAAGGGTTCGCTCTTGATGCTGTCATATAGATTCTAGAAAGAGAAAAGGGAAAACATTCAAACGTTTAACTGCAACCATGAAGCAGAAGCTCCGAGGTTTTCGTGATTTCTACCTGCATATTGTTTTAAAAACAGTGCATGAACCAGTTGGTCCAAGCCAACAAACTAATTATGTCTCACCCTGAGTAGCTCCTCTGGGAGGTCTCCCCCCTCGTTGATCCCTCTGTTCATGGAGATGAAGCGCTCCACCGGGGGCTTGTCTCTCACGTTGGGATTGTGGAGGCTGGTGTTCAGCATAATAATGGCAAACGAGAGGACGTAGCAGGTGTCTGAGGAGGAAATCACACACACAGTGTCAGGGGGAAATTACCAGAAGTCCATGTTTATGTGTGAGAACAGTTTCTCCTGATTGGAGCTCATGGATTAGTGCAAAAACTGTTGATTTTACATAAAGTGTTAATGATCTAGGATTATGAACTGAAAGTGAAAAGAACATCTGGAGCCTTAAAAATCAGCGTTATTGACTTTTCCCCCTTAAATCTGAATGAAAACTATAAAAGCTTATTATAAGAAAACCTGTGATGTTATAATAACAGCAGATTATCATCTCCACATTAAGGATTCTGTTTAATACAAACAAGAAGTGAACCAACATAAAAAGCCCTATTTTCTGATATTTATCGTGGCCTGAATGCATCTCTTCATCACACAAACACCAGTGATCTACCGCTCGATCATCATAACTCCTCATCCACACATCCTCCGAGCTGTGATTTATAACCCGGTGGACTCCGGTCCTGAGAGATGACCCATAACTTAGTCTGGGTGTGTCAGCGCTGCAGCACATCTATATTCATGAGCTGAGCTGTCACCTGCATCTGAACATGGGAGCAGCACGCCAAGCACAGCGAGACGAAACTAATGACCGCTACTGATCCAAGATCTGTTTCATTATCGCTGCTGAAGACACTGATCACAGAGTTCAGACGGAGTGATGTTCAGACAGAAACTCAAAGAATAAACAAACTTTTTGAGGGTGAATTAAGTTTATTTTTAAATAAAATCTCTGGTTTTACTTTACTCCGAGAGAGGATGGTGAGAAGCATTAATCTGAGTCTGAGGAGGTCTTTCTGCCACAAGTTATGTGTTAAGGCTGAATCGTTAGTCTGAATCAATGTGTGTGTGTGTGTGTGTGTGTGTGTGTGTGTGTGTGTGTGTGTGTGTGTGTACCTGTGGACTGGAAGACGCCAGGATTGCACTGGCAGTACCTGGAGGCAAACGCCTCCATCATGCGATCAATCTTCTGGGCTTCACCAGGAAGTCTGAAGCTCCACAGAAACTGCCTGCAGCAACACGAAGACGAGAACTTCAACAACACGTCATGAAATATTAAGGAGCAGAGTGAAATAAACAACCCAACACTTTAACGTCAATTAAAAAACTCTATTAAAGCCTCAGATCTCACATTAAAATAAATGAAGGTCACTTCATTTTCAGGGTTTTTTAGTTAAATGAATTAGACTTGGAGGTAATTTACAGTTTTATCTTTACAGAGAAAATAAACGAGAACACAATAAATGAAAGCTACTGAGATGATTACTGCAGCGTTTGACCATCACTGGTCCTGTTGCAGAGTAAAAATTACCTGATTTTGCTAAAGGCGTCATTTAATTTAGCTCAATTTAACAACAATGAAGGAAAATAGCTTACAGCAAAGGTTTGTCCATAATCTCTTAAGCACTTAAACATTTCCAGATACTGTATTTTCAGACGATCCCTGCAAAAGTCTGCTAAAAATCTTTGTGCTGCAAGATTTCAAAAAAGATTTTCAGCTTAAGGGATAACTAGTTTATGATAAAACCTTTAGATTGCATGTGGTATTTTACACATGTGTGTGTGTGTGTGCACGCGCATGCGTGCGTGTGTGTGTGTGTGTGTGTGTGTGTGTGTGTGTGTGTGTGTGTGTGTGTGTAAGGTCATTATATGCCTTTTGATATTATTCGAGATGTTTGCTTCCAGAATTTGCTTTAAACTTTTAAATCTTTGTTTAAACGTCACAGGTTTCAACACAATCCTAAACCTTGTCCTAAATAAGAAAAACATGTATTCTTGATATAATCTAAATCTCTTTTATGTGTTGCCTCCAACAAAATTCATTTAACATAAGTTATCATTCTTTTTTAAGTTTATTTGCAAACTTTGAATGTTTTATTTCTGGTGAAAACACAGAAACATTGTAGTCACATAAGCTCCATTAAAACGTCCTGAAAAATAGGCCTGCCTGTCCTTTATTAGTCTTTTCCAGCTGATTATTTCAATATTTAGAGGAAAAATCAGCAGTTTTTAGAAAACTGACATATTTCAGGTGAGTTTGCATGTTAGAACAATTTGGTCCAATTTTGCATGAGCACATTCTGGTCCCATGATAGAAGAGTCATAAATCTTGTGTTTTGTGCATGCTGTGCACTCTGGAAATCCTGAACTGTACTCTTCCCTGTGAACGTAAAAAAACATCCTTTTTCATGAATACTTTGACCCATTTCTCACCTTAAGGCTTGAACAAGGTTGAGGTCTGCAAATTCATGAAGCTCCACAAACGCCTGGAGGACCTTGATGTTAAAATCATCCCTGGAGGGAAGCAGGAACATGTGTAACACATTTAAACGTTTACATAACTTTCATTTCTATTAAGAAAACACCTACAGAAACTCAAGTAGTGCAGCAGCAGCTTCAGCTACAAAGCTGCTGAGTGTTTAGACAACTTTGACCCTCAGTTATTCTGGTGGCATCGCTTCATAAATCCTGACTTCCTGTAGCTTTGAGCCTGAGTCTGAGCTCAGGCACATCAGACAGAGAGAATGGACGGAAAACAGAGGGAAGTCTGGGAGCTCACCGTTCCCCTAAGTAGTCCCCGATCACGGTTTTGTTGAGCCCTTCTCCTTTGTAGAGAAACTGTGAAATGTCTTCTGGGGTGTTCTGGAGAAGATCGTTTTCCAAAAGAAACTGGATTCCCTATAAAAATGTCACAATTCAGTAGGGTTATTTCGAAGTTTAACTGAAAAAGTAAATAAAAATGTGAAAAGCTGAGCTCAGTTCTGTCCTGACCTTCTTCGGATCCATGTTAAATTTCTTCCTTCCCATGGCGACCTGTTTGTTTCTTTGTGATGTTTTGCTGTGAATAAAACAAAAAACCCAAATTAGAGTCATCAGTCACACGTCAGCTGAGCGTGGCGCTGCCTCCTGGCTGCTGTATTTGCTTTGTAGGTCTGTTTATTTAATCACTTTGTCAAATAAAGATTGCAGACTGAAAACTGGAGACACATGTGATTCTGTAACAAAGTGCTGGTGTGAACAGCAGAAACGCTGCTGCCATTTAAAGGAATATTAGTTCCTATTTTACCACTACACACTCTGAATGCACCCCCCACAGGGAGATCTCCACCTTTATGTCTCAGCTGACTCCCCTGTGCCCAAAATAACTGGAGCTCCCTTTGCCAGCTGCACACCTGAGACATCACGCCACCTCATCAACCAATCACACGAAGCCTCTGAATGCAGACTGTTTGGTTAACATCCACTTCACTCCTCAAACAATAAATGATAAACACACAAAGTGACAGGTGTGAGCCTCACAGCCAAAGTGGCTTCATGGGTGACGAGGAAATAAACACATCAGGTGTTTATTTAGAAAAATATGAAACTGTGTAAAAGTATTTCAGTCTGTTTTTGCTTTTTGTCACACTTAAATGTTTTAGATCAGAAAACAATTTATAATAACAAACAAAAATAACCTGAGTAAATTTTAAAATGTAGTTTTTTTATGATGATTTTATTTATTATGGTGATCCAATCCAACCTGAGCCTATTATTATTAGTTTTGATCTTTTAACTTTATGAACTCTAGTGAGAAATGTAAATGTGTGATGAATTTTGGGAAATCTCTGAGTAAAAAGATTAACCTAAGATAAAATCTGAATAAAATAATTCATATTTTGGGCCGTAAAATGATTAAATATTAAAAAAACATCATTAAAACTCACCTTTCACCCACAGAGGTCAGCTGTTCAATTTCATTCATAACTTCTGAAATTTCAAACTTCAGACGCTGCAACAACAACAACAACAAAAAAAAAGACTTTAAAAGTTTGAGTTTAATTCAATGCAATCTAACGTTCTGAAGCTCTGGAGTAAGAAAGTAGAAGCTCCAAACATTTGAATATACCGTTTTCTTATAGTTTAACATCTTAGATACAGATATCAAATATCAAGATGTGCTTTTTAGATGCTCTACACAAACATATAAAGCAGCTGTGTGCAAAAATCATATGAAAACATTAGTTGCAATGTATAATATAGCAACACGCTTTAACATTCACGCTCTCAGATTCAATCCTGCCTGATCAATGTCTTTATATCCAATAAAAGCAGTGCTGCCTGTTACTCACTTCTATATCATCGAGGAGCTCCTTTTTCCTGCGTCGGATGTTCGACAGCTCATCTCTCTCCTCCAAAGACAGGTCCTCGGGCACTGGAAAACACAGAGAGTAGGGAAAAATGAAACAGTGGATGAGAGTGAGAAGAAGGGGCAGGGTGGTGAGGATGGATTAAATCAATTCACCCTCCAACCAGCCAGTCAGAGCCCTCAGGATTAAAGTCGACGGTGCGTACCTGTTCAGTGAATGAACCCAACCACAAAGACTTTACATCTGACCTAAATGAATGTGCTAATGGACAGAAGAGCCATTTCATTTTGGGAATGTGAAGAGACCAGGAAGTAAGAGGCTTTAAAGCTGCAGGTTGTTTTTGCATATTTTATCCAACCCAGCAGGTGGTTGAACTGTTGAGGAGGAAACACTTCAGCCTTTGAGCTCACAAGCTGTAGTTTATTCAAACATCACCCTCTGAAGATTAATCATTATAGTTCAGATTCATATAATTCTGCTTTAATAAAACGTGAAAGCTGCTTTTAGATTGTGAAAACAGCTTTTTGTCCCTCCTCAGACAGATTTAGAAAACGTTAAATGGTTCTATATTATATACTGGCTTGGGAATGGTAAGTAAACATTAGCTATAAATAGGTAAAAATCCTCTGTTAGAAAACTCACAGCAGGTCATGGGTCCCAAAAAAAAAACAAAGGGGTGGCTTCAGAATATATTCAAATATAAACTGACCTGAAGAGGAAAAAGAAAATATCTGATAGCACAGGAAAAACAACATTAGCATGCTACCCTGCTGTAAATAAGATGAAAACAGCAACAACACTTTTTAAAAGCCATAACATTTTGGATATTTCAGGTTTGACTAAAACATGTCTGAGCTTTTGTATCGAATACATTTAAAAAGGACAACTAGTGAGCAGGTTAGGAGTGAGTTCAGATGCTAACCTAGCACTGTTTTATACTACATTTGATCACTCATGAATTACACAAACCTGAGTGTCTTTTTTCCACATAAACATTATTATCCCTCATTTGGTGGATTTATTGTGCTAATATTACAAAATTAAATATAAAATATGAAGTTTTGATCTCCTAAATCCTTCAAGAACAAACATGTTAGCTACCAAATGCTCCACTGTGTCCATCAGCCATCTGGGGCAGTGTCTTTACGTCAGCCTGGTGTGGCTAAAGGTCATTATAAACACAAAGCATAAACATGTGAACGCTCTCCCTCCTAAATATCAAATACACATATTTCCCTCTGGCCTGTCACGCTTCTCATGAGCCAAATGGATTGTTTTGGTGAGCGTTAAACAAAATAAAGCTCATGTTACAATTCAGCTATTTAGTATGACATGACTGTTTACATCAGGTCACGCTGCCATGAGCAACAAGACTGGCATTGCCTTCTGTGCAAACAGACTTTGTTGAGACCAGTTTCATGTAGGTTTGTGGATTTAAAAAACGGGATTAAAAAACAGCATCCAGTACTGTTATATGGTTTAAACATGGGTTTAATTTATTTGTTTTAAGTTGCACACATGTATGATGCATGCTGTTTAATATATACTTTTTTAAAAATCTCTTCCTGAAAAGAGAATAAACAGGTTTTGGTTGAAAGTGGATCTAAGAAACACAAATGAGGAAGTTTCTTATGATTCTTTTAAACCACACTAATGTTCTCGTTAAAGTCGAGTTGTAACATCCTGTGTGTTTTAACACACACACACACACACACACACACACACACACACACACACACACACACACACACACCTCCATTTACTGAACATCTGCAGAGAAATGCCCCCTTCACTGCTGGCTTTGGGGTAATTAAGACTGAGATGTTCAGGTGACGCGTACAGGATTTATATTTCACATACTATGATTGTGTTAATTTTATTCTACATTGAAGGTCCCAAAAGGCACCTACTTATCCCTCAATTTACACACCCCTCACACACACACACACACACACACACACACACACACACACACACCCCTCAGAGGACCTCCCCCTTGTTCCTCCACACATCAGAAAACAGCAATCCGTTTGAGAGCGAGCGAACAGGAAGTAGGTCATTTTCACATGGAGCCATACCAGATTATGCTTCTCCAATTCTCACCATCTCACACACACACACACACACACACACATGAACACACACCCCCTCCATCTCACTCTGTCCGCCTCCACTACGATGCTTGAAGTGGGGGCGAGCGCAGATTCAAATCCCCCAACTGAAACTGAATCATACCACTAAGCAGCTTTGCAGTTCAGACTGTAAATAATGGTGGAAAAAAGGACTCTTATTTCCTCTCCTCTGTTTTAATCTACTGTATCTCTTCTCACACCACCTGAATCAGCCCTTCGTCTTCTAATGTGACAAAAGTAGCATGTTATCAGGTTCAGAACCAAGTTCACGAGAGCAAAAACCCAAACGGGTGAAGCTAGCGAGGTCTGCTTCTGTAAATGATGTTTAGGTACAGTACATTATTAGAAACAGGTATTTAGAAAAAAATTCAACTTTTATGAGTGATTATTCATACATTCAATGTAAAAGTGGGTCAAGGGTTAATGGAGTATAAATACCATGTCTAACAAGCAACACAAGACCGAATGATGATTCACTCTTAATATGTAAAGATGTCAAAAGGAGCTCATTTAATCACTTGACTGCACTGAAGAGAAATCTTATTTCACGCTGAAAACCCTGACAGGATTTATGGGCGATCTCTTTTCTCTGTTTTTATTTCTAAAATCACTGAATGTGATTTTCTTAACAACCTCAAAGTAAATTTGTATTTGAATAAATCCACCTGTGGAGGGAAATCTATGAGGAAATACATTCTCAGAACGTGAATTATAAAAGGATCAAACTTTTTGAAGTTGAAGACTTATGTTTCCTCTGGCTTTATGATGGACAGATGACTTATCCAATCACTGGCCAGGAATGTTTTGAAAGCCTCTTCCATTCTTCTAACGGTTTAACCAGATGCAGGACCAGCTGTGTGATCTGTTGGGTTGGAGAATCTTCAGACCTGATCGAAAACCAAACAGTTTCATTGACCTAACTGTGCACCCTCTATCTGATCTTTAATATTTGGAATGAGTTTGTCTAAACTAAATGAAGGCCAAGCATTCCTTGAAGGAATTCAGCATTCTCTCATGCCAAAGTTTTAAACTAAGATCATCTGTCAGCACTCAGAGTTGTGAATAACTCTAAGCTTTTGGGGACTGATGATAAAAAAAAAAGGCAGAAGTCAATAAGAGGTGATGCCACCTTATAAAAGAAGTAGAAGTGTTGCTCTTAGTGCCAAACTGTAAAGAAAAGCAAAAGCTAACAAGTTAGGAAGACCAGACACCAGACAAATGGACATCTTCACACTCTTTTGACTCTTTCGCTCTAGTTTCCTGGTACAGTTGTTGCCTCATAAAGCAGTAATTGTGAGGTGAAGACCCCCTGAAGGCAACCTACGTCTGTAACACGTAAATCACTCTGTGATTCCCACTCTGGCTGGAAGAGCTCAGCTGGGACAGAGAAAGGGACAGATTGTCTAAGGAGACAAAGCCCGCTCCGGCCAACAAGCCCCTTTTGTGTGTGTTTGGTAGCTTGTGCAACCATAACCTCATAGCGTCGCCAAGACATTTACTACTGTGCTGCATCCGAAGCATAATTCATGAAAATATGCGAGCGTGCATTTCCATCTAGAGCAGACTGTCTGGACAGAAATCCATATTAGGTTATATACAAACACTTCATGTTTAACCCTAAATGCACCCACATAAATTACCAATGCATGACTGCTCTGCCTTTTCATTTTATGACATAAAGCGCTGCTTTCAGACTACAATCAATACATCATCATAATGCTTCAAACTTGCATGTCTGGCCTTTTTTTCTATCGGCGGTCAACTATATGTGAATCTCTGCAACTGACCTTAATAGGAGAGTAGAAAGGTTATATGAACCTGTTGTAGGAAAATCTCAGTTTGGAGAAACACAATTTATTATAGAATATCGCTAATATTTTATAAACCTTTATGCTACCATCAATTTCTCATTACGAGGTCATTCTAGGTGTAATTACACAATGAACAGGAAGTGCTGGACTTCTGGTTTATGCTGCTAATAACCATAGAATTCCGTGTATTTAACCATATAAAGACCACAGCTCCTCACATGAACTGCTATATGTTTTATCAGATGTTAACCATTCAAAGTTTTTCCATAGAATTCCACGTCAAAAAATCTGAAGTCTAAATGAAACTCAAAATATTCCAAACGAGAAGAAGCTGCTCAGTTCGTCATTTCTAATCTTAAAATCCCTTTTAGTTCTCTTCAAGACATAATCAGGCAGGTCACCAGTGTCTGCAGTTAGAGAGAAGATCGATAAAGTTAGAGGGCAAATTCAGCCAAGATCAATGTGATGTTAAGAAACACAGGAAAATTTACTGATTTAAGACCTCATTAGGACGCAGAACACGTTCAAATCACAGCTTTCACACAACACAGGAGACTAGAATCCTTTATGTTGTAAAAGAATCAAATCGGGTTTTAATATGTTCCATTTTTAGCATTTAATCTGAAGAAAAATTAAATGTATCCAGTAGTTTATGTTGTCATGCAAAATAGACTCAACTGGTAGATTTTTAGATGCATCCACTAGTTGTTTAATCAGTAGAACTAAAACAAATATCAGCCAGAATGAATATATAAACTGCTACTCTGCTGTCCATCGGGTTTCTGTCAGCACTGGTTACCGTTTGTATATAATCAGTTATCACTTCTAATAATATCTCATGACCCAATATAACTGGAACTTATGACTTGATCTAGATTTTCACATGGGTCATAAAAAGGAAGAGAGATCACATGCAAATTATTTCTGCAGCAGATAACAGAGGCTGAGTTTCAGCTCTTTTATAATCTCAATGATGCTCTTTGTTTTGGTTCAGTCCATGTAGAAAAATGTAAATGTCCATGTCAGCTGCTGCCAAAGTCAAAGTTATTAAATGATGCCTGTCAGAAAGTCCCATATGAGATAAAAGATTTGGATTTCATGTATTAGGATTACAGGTTTTTTTATACATAACTGCCATATATTTGCTGTGTCCTTTGCACCAAAGGCACGATGACCGAAGTCAACCGCAAACAAAGCCAGAGAAACGCTTCCTGATTTGCACAAAGCTTTTAACGGGACAATGGAAGGAGATGTCTGCAGCAACCTGCGATGGTCTTTTTAAAAAAAAATAAAAACAGCAACCAAGTAAACATGAAATGGGTGTGAGTCCTTTCCCACATCAGGCTAATCGTGAAGCTTACACAAGTTCACAGCTGTGAGTAGACTGGTGGTGTGGCTGCAGAGACTGTGCCAGCCTGCTAAGTTGATGTAAAGCAGTCACTTACGATGAGTAAGTTTGGAAACATGAAGGTTTGTTTTCATGCCGATAATCAGACAATATATATCTCTAAAAGTTATTTTCTCTAAAGATTTCCAGACTAAACTACTTTTTGTGCCTCCTATAGAGATTTCTGTGCTCCAACAAGCTACAACAGCTTTAGCAGCTTCTTTCTCTTTCATGCAAGCTGCAGTAGTGGCTGGTAGGTGTGCAGTAATTGTTTTTCCCCTCTGTGTTACACCTACTCACAGCTCTCAAGTATGCACAAAAGAACGCTTTCATACAACACACACAGAGACACACACTGACAGCCTCTTTACGAACTCCTGCCTCTTGACAGATGACAGCAGCGGTATGAAAATAGCCCACATTCCTCCCACTGCAACCGCCCCGTCTGGTCCAACTGGTTCTCATCTTTTTATCCATCCCTCCTGTTTTTGAACTCATCCACATCTGCACTTTCACTTTAACCCGATTTCTCTTCACACACATCAGCTCCTTTCCAGATGAGAAGGCATAACTCCTACATCTGCTCTAGGAAAGAAAAAACAATCCACTCTTCAATCTGAAGACTTTAAATGAGCTGAAACTCAGGCTAACTCAAACTGCATGTCCATCCTTTACATTCACCAGCAGAAGTCCCTGTACAATATTGACTAACTAGATTTGAAATAATTAAGAACGTCTACCCATTTGTTCTGTCACTTATCCAGTTTGGATTGCAGAAGTTAACAAGTCCAGGAGGGAAACTCGGACATTCCTCTCTTCAGCTCCTCCTGGGAATCCCAACGTGTTTCCAGGCCAAAAAGACTTTCTGTGTAATCTCTCCAGCAAGTTCTGGGTCTGCTTGCATAAAACCTCCAGAGGGAGGTAACCTATAGATGCCTGATCCACCTCAGCTGACTCATTTCAACGAGGAGGAGCAGTGGCTTTACAAAAAAAGCTAATTTCCACCACTCGTATTTAAGATGTTTTTAGGCCAAATCTCACAAGGGTTGGAACATAGATGAACCAGGAAACTGAGAGCTTCAACTTTTGTCCCAGCTCCTTTATAATAACACCCTAATTACTGCAAACAAATCCCACTCATGAACAGGACACAGAGATACTTCTCTTATGCATCTGTCCAAACAGGTATATTTGCTGCTGAGGCTTAAAAAACAAATAAAAATGATCATCCTTGGATTTAACATTTGTAACTCAAACACAATAACACACAAGGTCAATGAAGCAGGTCAATAATGCCATGCATATTTATAAACTTCTGCACAAAACTGCATAAAATAACATATTTAAAGCAGGCACAGAAATGTATGAATGCTTCCAGCAGTCACTTGTTGTTAGCTCTCGTCTCTGAGGACACATCCACAGCAATCCCTTTATTAAAATTAAATTATAGAAAGAAAAAAAATCAGAGGTTACATCAAACACAACATGTCCTTTTGATTCTTCAAAGTCTTGAAGACTCTATAACACAATCCCCTTGAAGTCAGACGGGCCCATCACAGAGCCCACTAGTTATACTCACTTATTCATGAACAAGAACTAAAATCTGCCAAAATCCACTTTGAGGCTTCCTCCTTCCTTTGAAAGAAAAGAAAAAAACACTCTGATTGGTTTGTTTTTAGGTCACAATATCTAAGGACTTACATCGTTTTTCATCATTACAACCCATCGTACATCTCACTCATATTTACCAGAAATATAGCAAACAAAAAGGTAATCTCAACTACTTTCTGTTTCATCAATCACAAGCAGAAAAGGTAGAGGGATTTTTTAGGTTATCCCTATTAAAGCTTCACTTATTCCCTTATTTTTTGCATCTTTTATTGTATCTAAACCTCTTTATAATCTCCAGCCCTGTCTAGACAAGATGTTTCCTAATTGACGTGGATTTGACTGTTACTCAACAACTCTCATACATGTGTGGGGCTAAAACTAAGCACTGAAGAATGTTCTGTTTGTTAGGTGTAGAGTAAGACGTGATGAAAGGTGCCCTCGTTAAAAACCTGCACCCTCCAAGCGATGCCATTGTTGCTTAAAAGCCCCACAGGACTGATTAGAGAAGAGCCGGGTCTGATCTCTGGATCAAGTAGATAACGTTCTCTCAGGCTGATACGAGTCGCTCAGACGTACACAAAATCTAATCTCAGATTTTACCAAAGGGAGTTGAAAATGTAGGTTTATTTTGTCTTTATTTCTCGGGGAATGGGCCCAGAACTCTTACTAGAAACTACTAGTCACAAACCAAACAGAACTTTGCCAATTGGCTTAACCCGTCGCTGAACCACCAACTGTCTAATCAGGCTGAGCTTGGCAAATTTAACTTGGCACAGTGGGATGTTTTGTAAGCCAGGATGATACTCCTGTTCTGGGAAAATGTACACCACAGTCTGTGATTGTGTTCTGTTCACCAACATTTGTGTCAGTCTATGTGTTCACTATTACAGAAAAAGTAAAAGATATGTATGAAAATAAAAACCAAAAGAAAGTGTCAACTCTGGGAGTGCATCCCTAATAAGAAGCTGCAGCCTGAAATCCCAAAAACTGCATGAGTCAAAACTTTCAGGTGATTAAGCTACCATTATCCTGATAGAGGATTTACAAGCTAAATAGTTATAACACTGATTATAATGGACAAACACATAAACGGGTACAAATGTTCCCCCAGAAATCTTTGCAGGGTCTCTTCAAAGACCTCGCCTTATTGAGGATTTAGAAACTATGCTGCATCGTCTGTTTATGGAGGCCTTGAAAACACAGACAGAACATTTGTGACCAAGGCTACAAGAAAGGCAGCAGTGAGCTGTTTATTGTGGGTTTGAGCCCAAAAATCTGGAAAATATCAGTGCAGAGACTTTTAAAAAAGGAGGAGAAAGTCAGAAAGACGAAGAGAAGCTCCAGCTGCCCAACAGGACTCTTCTGTCCATTTTTACTGTTTCCAGACAGCAGGAAGAAGAGGAGGCGGACAAGGAGGAGGAAAGAGAGGAAAAGAGTTCATAACTGAGTTAAAACCTACGCCAGGATTTCCTTATTACAGAAAGTATGTGGGCTGTGTGGATCTTGCTTTCAGGCCTGGATAAAGAGGTTTTAAGATTCTAAGTGTCTGCAAACAGATCTCCTAAAATAAAACTGACTAGTTTAAGTTGGAGCGTTTATTAATTAGACATTATAATAACTGCAGGTTATTTATGCATCAATTCATTTAGAACAGCTTCATCAGAGCCATTCAAGGCCAACACAAATAAAAGAAGCTCATTCAGGCACAAGAAGAACGCATCACTTATGTCTGCTCCTTAAATGTTTTGGCAACTTGGAGAAACATAGCTTTATAACCCTTACCCTAACATTTGAGTTTCTTCAAGATGATCTAAATAAAAAAAATAATAATAAAAACTTAAAATCTTCTTCAATCTGTCATATTAAAAGGAAAATATTTAATTTCATTTATAAAAATTGCAGAAAATGATCAATATTCTTAACCCATTATAGAAGAAGTGGCCATATTTGATCACTTGTGCAGTTTTAAAGTTAGTTAGTTTTTAAAAACACTAAAATATGTTTTTAAAACACTGTATAAGCAAATAAGGATAAGATTTAAAAAATGTGGGTCAATGAAGATATGAAAGGAGCCATGCTTAGTAACTATGGCAACCATACGATGCAGGAGGTCCAGAGTCGACAGTGGAGAAAGTGTGTGTGTGTGTGGGGGGGGGGGGGTTGTCCTCGGATGGAGCTGTTCAGGACTGTTAGTCCCCCATTGCTCCTGGTTCTGTGGTGAAATGTGAGCCTGCCTCCTGAACAGGGGGACATTTTTTCCCACTGACCACTAAATTGATCGAGGATTTTTCCAGTACTCGCTTCAGCATGATTGATAAAATTTCCTTTGGGAAGTTATTTTGCGGACTAGCACTTTTGCGGACCAATGGTGAAGCTCGCAATCTGACGAGCTTCACATCCTGTTGCAGCGCAGCGAATGAGTGCTCACATGGCCTCTGAAGCTAGAAGACACACATGGCAGGACCTTCAACTCACACACTCTCAGCAGCATCTCCAACACGCACGCGGAACAGTATTGGGAACACATGTGAGCAGCTCCATCGACACACACGCGCAGCAATGGCAACACACACAATCACAGCCCACCCGACACACACACTCAACTCACACACATCCATCACTGCAGCGGTGACAGCTTACCATGGTGACCTTAATAAACCACTGGCAGCAGTTTTAACTTTTTCATTTTGGTTCTCTTTACACTTCTAAATGCAGACATTTTGTCTTAGATCATTGCAAAGTTGATGCTGAAACTTCAGGCAGCAGCTGCTTTGGCATCCTTCCTCATTTCCTCAGAAATTGTTTGCAGTCCTTTATAATCTTCTACATTTATGGGCTTTAAATAATAAGGTTCATAGAAACAGAGAAAAAGAGGAAACTGATGTCAGAGAGATATGAAAATGGCGACCGGGAAGGCGGGGCAAGGCTGGGTGGAATAAAAGATCGCAAACACGTACTTCCTCCTCAACTGCAAAAGCAATATAAAAAAAACTTTTACAATATTTTTTTGAATATCAGCTGTTCTCATCTAAGCAAAGGCCAGCAGTACATTTGTTTCCTCTTCCTAACACGAGCTGGAAACGCAACCTTTCATCATAAAACTCAGCACATCCACAGCCTCCTGACATCCTGCAGGAATGACAACAACACGTCTCCTGGGAGGCTCAGCAATGGAAAGCTGCTGATAGTTTTCAGTTGTGTTTACAGATTTTGCCCTAAAGGGACACAATAATGACTTATTACTGCTCAGGTTTGGGTCGATTTATCAGGAGATTAATGATGGGACAGTTACGTCATATTCCCCATGTTAATAAAACGACAAGAAGCTTTTTATTGAGATTGCACTCACAGCCGCTGATGATGAAAATTCAGGATGGCAAAGGTCAACAAAGAGATTAAATCTGAAGACACCTGGAGCGACAGTAAATCACAGAGATAAGGCTACTTTATTGTTATGCGTGTGTGTGTGTGTGTGTGTGTGTGTGTGTGTGTGTGTGTGTGTGTGTGTGTGTGTGTGTGTGGTCAAGACCTACTAGAAGGTATACCCATCATCATCTCTGAGCTCTGACGCTGACGTACGATGAGTTAATGTACTCTGAGAGGAAGAATGTGGTTAAGCAGAGAAAGTGTGTGAATTCAAAGGAGTGAAGGAGGAAAGAGGCCAGGAGTCGAGCTGCCATTAATCTGGTGGAAACAAGTGGTTATCTGTGCCTTTTAGGACCCTATAACCCCCCTCACCCTGACCTGCTCCTTCAAGGCTATTAATTCAATATTTTACCATCTGAACTCCAACAATAAAGCCCATCCCATTTTGAAAACAATGCAAGAATGTAAGGGTCAGGGCAAAGGGAAGGAGCCTTAAAACGAGAAGAGAGGAGCAGAAAATCCTGGTGACACAGCAGACTATAAATCACATGGCAGACTGAAACACACTTCTACTGTTTTAGCTCCTTCTCTTTGTTTTATGTTAATGTGTGTTTTTTTTCAGTGCTCAACAGGAAAAGTGACAGCAAGCGCTCAATCCTCTGACCTATAATCCACTACTAACCATCATCTGTACGCTCCCCCACTCGATCTCCTACGGGAGTCCACGATAATCCTGAGTGAGAATGTAAAGAGATGCAAACACTCGCTGTCACGTATATACATTCATATACACACATGTGGCTTCATAAATAATAATTAGAGTTATACACAGCTGGGATGAGCCTCGTACCACTAACCTACTTTGAAGATCTGACTGCAGCCATCAGTCTCTCTTTGCATCTGTTCCACTTCTTCATCTCCCTCGTCTAAATGTATACAAAATGACTTAAGGGACAAACACACCACTGCACACACACACACCGACAGGTTGCTCACGAGTCTGTGCAGTGCTCGTAGACAGAGCACAGCTGCCTTTCTCAACGTGGAGGCAAAAGACTCTGCAACAACCTCAGTCCTTTTCACAGCATCAGCAAAGCAGTTAACACTCATCCTCACTATAAAAGATGAATGAACCCAGCGTGACGCACCTGCATCTTACAGCAAAAACGGAGAGGGTATCCAGGGGGGAAGCATGCAGATTTTGCAAAAATAAAAAAGTTTCAGCAAAGACTGGTGATGATGTTGTATGTTATTCATACATTAGCCCGCTGAAGGAGTTACTGAGTGCTCCAGATGCTGTTTTGAAAACTGGGCTGGTTTTAGAGTGGTATTACTACCAAACCCAGCTTTCACAAAGATATAATCCAATAATTATTGTTGATATTAATGTTGTTTCTGGCCCTTTAATGTGAGAGTACCTTATTTAAACAGGGTAGTAAAATGTATTGGTGTTTCTATTTCTTTAGAATGAAAACAAAGCCCTAAAACCCAGTCGTCTGCTCTGCTGCAGTCAGCTTAATGATGTGTTGCATTAAGCTCTGGACCCACAAACAGTTACAGGGGGGATACACCTTTTTCCTGCAGGTTAAACAATCTTTCTGTGCTTACATAACTGTTCCAAAGCTCCCTCTTCCTGTCCACTCTGTTCAGCTTTCTCTTCCTTTTCTGACAGACCTGAACTTCTCACATGCTCACACACACACACACACACACACACACACACTTTTTAATGGCAGCCATGAATCAAGATACATGCAAAGAGCCAAAAGGAGCTGGATGTTCAATGCCTGGAATCTACTTCAGCTCTGATTTTGGGGAGATTTATCATTCTTTGATTTCTCTTTCCAAAGGGGAGAGGAATCAAATGAGTTGGACCAAATTTATCCTCCACAAGTCCCTCAACAGTCATAATGTCACAGATTCCAGCCTGTGACTGCACTGAGCCAGAGGTCCATCAGAGTGGTGGATGAAGAGGAAATTAATACTTCTGTGAAAACCCTAAATCTGTTTTTCCATCTGCTGTTTCACACAAACATGAAGTCCTGCCATAAGACGTCTATAAAAGTGGTTTCACATTGTTTTAGGGCAGACCCGAGGTCCAAGAGGACTTACACACAGGATGTTTACCTGAGAGTTGCAGCAGCTCACGTACAGCGACGGAATAAATCCACAAATTTGATTTCCACATGGGCCACTCTGTGTTAAAGTCTGCTGAGTCCCATTTAAACCAATGAGGGGACGTCATGGGTCATTATGACATGCTATCAGATATCCAAACTCAACAAGGCTCCTCTGTGTTCACAGACCTTTTGGTCAAAGATTAAACACGAACACTTAAGACTTTACAGCAATGTTCAGCCTCAATCAGATGACTTTTCCATCCCTGCAACAACTTTCAAGGCATTGAGCCACGGAGAGTCTGACTGCTTGGTATGAAGCGCACAATCCAAACAGACTCATTGATAGAGGTGAGTCACACTGACAGGAGGGCAAACATGCAAGAAAATAGCATAACAGTTCATTAAATATCCAAAAACAACTTAAGTATTTTTGTGTGACCAATTCAACGTTTATTTAATGATTAACTCTTTAGTCAATGAACTCCTGATTAAACATTCACTGCTGCTTCTTGGGTCTCAGATCAGATTAGTCAATAATGACATTTATTTTGAGATTTAATTTTAATTTGACAAAACAAATCTTAATATCCACACATATAATAGAGCTTTATTTTCATTTATGTACAGTCAGTTTTTAATTCATTCACTTGTCCCTGACTACACAATGCGACACAAAACTAAAACAAAGTTTGTGACCTCTGGTCAGTCTGAATCATATTTTTGTTCAGTTTAGAAACATCAAAGTTAGAAACATTTACAAAACTAAGTCTGACTTAATATCTTGTTTGAAAAACGATTATAGCTACCTGCAGCTGAAGGGCTGAGAGATTAGGACTAAAACCCTTGTTTCTGTCAGGGCCCAACATGTCCTGTGAGAAACTTTAAAGAGCTTTGGGCCTCTCCAACACGCCCCACTGCTGCTCCCTGACATCCTGCAGGGCTCTCGTGTTTTTCACAGAGCCTTTCTGTCTACGTATCCACGGTCTGTTTCCCCAAAGCACTCCTGTGGTACAGGTGAACCAGGTGACCCCTCTCAAGGCGGTTTGAGTATGGATGAGAAAGAATCTCGCTGTTAAAAGGATCATTTGTTCCTATGATGGCTTCAGGATATCCCTTCGCTCTCCCGTTAACAGAATACAGGCTGTAAAATCAGCTCTAAGAGTTGAAACGCTGCACATAGCAGCTGCTGTCCCACTGCTTCAGAGATTTTTAAATCATTCATCATGTGCTCCTTTTACTGTGAGATTTCTTCTGCAAAGTGCCACCAAAACACACAATCAAACACTGACCTGCCAAGTTTAAATGGCTGGTTTTCACTGTGTGTAAATAGCGCAGCCTGTAGCCAAAATTATAAGCATGACAAGGCCTGCTGTAAATACCCTGATTCATACCATACGGGTATCGCTCCCGAAGCTTGCACCACACGGCTCAACAAGTGCTGAACGGTGAAGCAGCAGAAGCAGAGGAGGTGTTCGTTTGACGGCCCGTCAGAGTTGATCACACAGAATAAGAATGTGTTACAGTAAGCTGCAATCCGTCAGACGGGCTTCACCAGAACAAAGCTCTGTCTGCTTTAGTTGGCCCACTGACCAGTCAAAGAGTATCATGGCTGAACGTCACGTGGATTCAAACTTCAAAAATCCAACCCATTACAGCCAATTCTGCTTAGAAAACACTTCAAATTATTCTGCAAGACTGCAGAAAAACACCAGCAGGTTTATGAAGACGTGAAGAGATTTGTGAGGCTAGTATTTTGCTCAATAACACATGAAAAGCTGAGGATTGAACCAACTCTCTGTAGAGGGTGACCTACTCTACTTTTTGACCCAGTCATAGACACAACTGAGACTGAAAGGTACTTCATTCCTTTTTGGTAATAGGGATATCTATTTACAGCAATATGATTAGATTTGATACTTCGTTTAAGGCACATGACTACATATTGCTCTGTGATCATGTGTTTCACTGGGACCATCAGTGCGGTCGGACAACATGCTGACTCTACGGCTGTGTTCAAAATGTTCACTCACTTTAACTATATAGTGCCCTACATAGGGGATAGGGAGGTTTAGTTTGGTGTTGCATAAATAAATACAGTCAGGATTCACCTGAATAAAACATAGTTTAGGTTTAGACAGGAAATGTAATCGATCACCATCATTAGTCTCATAACACTTACCATTATACTTGATTATATATTTGTGAATACATGTTGCACTTTTTCATTAAAACATATTTGCTGCATGGGCCAGCAGCTGCAGCACAACCTTCAACATTCAATACTTTTAAGTCTGAACAACAATTGTTTTACACCAAGTCCTGCAGCTCTGATAGAGCAGGAGACTTTACAGCTCAGACATCTAGAAAACAATCAGCAACCAGTCAGAAAATCACTTTCAGCTGTTAGCATTAGCATGCTCTATTGGCTCAGTTTGGAATGCATTGTTATGCACGGATTCTGCTTTGAGAAGAAATTACATCCCATTTTACGATAACGAGTTGTTGAACTTCTACCTTTCCAGCATAAAGGACTTAAAACAACTCAGCTGTGATGAGGAACACACCTGCCTTCAAACTGAGTCAGTATCACAACTGCTGCACTTAAGAGCTTCAGGTAATTCTCAGTCAGTTCTGCCAATCGGAGATTTTAGTCAACAGTGACATTTTTGTCACAAACATCTTGATGCCTCATTCCTGGACAGAGCTGTACAAGATCCAGGGGACTGATAGTTTTGCTTTTTTTTATATAAAAACAATGATCTGAAAATGATTTTTTTATAAACAAATATCTAAACTGATCTGGCGCATGTATATCTGAGTACTTGATTAATCAATAAAGTCATTTTAATCATATTCTCATAGGAATTTAGATACAAGGTTTACCTCAAAACAAATACATGTTCCTTCAGATGATAAACAAAGTCATAACATGGAACAAATGGCATTTCAGCTAGGATACTTGCTTAGTTCAAACATGTGGATAAAATAGGTTTTACAACCAAATTCTTAAAGAATCTCTCAAGCAGGAGAAGACATCATAAAGGGAGAGATGGAAAAAGATATGAATCTGTTGAAAATATGACCTGGTTTGATAGATAGTCATGGATGGCCGCGTGCTGCTCAGAGTTAATTATCACGAAGCAGAAAGATTTTTACTGAAACGGATTCCTGTAATACTCAGCAGAATTGATTCTGTAAGAATATCCAGTCTACTGCTTCTCTCACTCGCCGTCTTTGATTGGCGGGGCGCCATACTTCATGTGCAATTTTCCATCATGGTTCTGGCACTTCACTCTGCCTCTCCACACACACACACACACACACACACACACACACACACACACACACACACACACACACACACATCTCCTGCCTCATTCCCTTCAAACATCCCACCTTCGCTGCTACAACTACAGTCAGTCACACGTGCTTTTCCAACCTTACACTTTTCTCCCTGCGACACTCAACACCTCATTATGTCTGTCACTTTTCAGCCCTCCCCCTTCTTAAACCGTGGCCCGGCACAGTGAGTGTGTGTCACCGTGTGAGCAGTGACAGATATCGAACCTTGTCAACCAAACTGCCACCTACACGCAGCATCACTCCGAGTGGATTCAATCCTGTACTCCCCTCCTAACTCACACACATCCTGTTCATTGTCTGCTCATGTGTAGATGTGCATGGTACTAACTTGTTCAAATTAATAGAAGAAAATTGTGGGTTCAGACCAAATAATTATGCACACACACAAAAGAAATGAAAGGAAGAAAACTGGAGCTTTGCAGCTTATGTTCCCTGCAGCATCCAGAACACTATTTATACCAGCTGAAAGGAGAAACTGGTAGAAATCACATAAACACTCCTATCATTCTAAGATCCATGCATTTGTATTGACATCTTCACAGCAAAAAGTACCGAAAGGGGAAGAGGAAAAATGTCATTTGTGTGTCTGTGTGTTATCCTGCAGCAATGTGAGTGTGTGTTTATGCGCTCCTGGCTGTTGTGGTTGTCACGGCAGCATATGTCTGTCTGTGGGGCTGATGTGGGCCACTGGAGGATGCCAGACAGGCTACAGTGGGGCAAAAAAGTATTTGGTCAGCCACCGATTGTGCAAGTTCTCCCACTTAAAATGATGGCAGAGGTCAGTAATTTTCATCATACACTTCAACTGTGAGAGACAGAATGTGAAAAAAAAATCCATGAATTCACATGGTAGGATTTTTAAAGAATTTATTTGTAAATTAGGGTGGAAAATAAGTATTTGGTCAATAACAAAAATTCAACTCAATACTTTGTAACATAACCTTTGTTGGCAATAACAGAGGTCAAACGATTACTATAGGTCTTTACCAGGTTTGCACACACAGTAGCTGGTATTTTGGCCCATTCCTCCATGCAGATCTTCTCAAGAGCAGTGATGTTTTGGGGCTGTCACCGAGCAACACGGACTTTCAACTCCCTCCACAGATTTTCTATGGGGTTGAGGTCTGGAGACTGGCTAGGCCACTCCAGGACTTTAAAATGCTTCTTACGGAGCCACTCCTTTGTTGCCCGGGCAGTGTGTTTGGGATCATTGTCATGTTGGAAGACCCAGCCACGTTTCATCTTCAAAGCTCTCACTGATGGAAGGAGGTTTTGGCTCAAAATCTCACGATACATGGCCCCATTCATTCTTTCCTTAACACGGATCAGTCGTCCTGTCCCCTTAGCAGAAAAACAGCCCCAAAGCATGATGTTTCCCCCCCCCCGTGCTTCACAGTAGGTATGGTGTTCTTGGGATGCAACTCAGTATTCTTCTTCCTCCAAACACGACGAGTTGAGTTTAGACCAAAAAGTTCTACTTTGGTTTCATCTGACCACATGACATTCTCCCAATCCTCTGCTGTATCATCCATGTGCTCTCTGGCAAACTTCAGACAGGCCTGGACATGCACTGGCTTCAGCAGCGGAACACGTCTGGCACTGCAGGATTTGATTCCCTGCCGTTGTAGTGCGTTACTGATGGTGACCTTTGTTACTTTGGTCCCAGCTCTCTGCAGGTCATTCACCAGGTCCCCCCGTGTGGTTCTGGGATTTTTGCTCACCGTTCTCATGATCATTTTGACCCCACGGGATGAGATCTTGCGTGGAGCCCCAGATCGAGGGAGATTATCAGTGGTCTTGTATGTCTTCCATTTTCTGATAATTGCTCCCACAGTTGATTTTTTCACACCAAGCTGCTTGCCTATTGTAGATTCCCTCTTCCCAGTCTGGTGCAGGTCTACAATTCTTTTCCTGGCGTCCTTCGAAAGCTCTTTGGTCTTGGCCATAGTGGAGTTTGGAGTCTGACTGTTTGAGGCTGTGGACAGGTGTCTTTTATACAGATAATGAGTTCAAACAGGTGCCATTAATACAGGTAACGAGTGGAGGACAGAAAAGCTTCTTAAAGAAGACGTTACAGGTCTGTGAGAGCCAGAGATTTTCCTTGTTTGAAGTGACCAAATACTTATTTTCCACCCTAATTTACAAATAAATTCTTTAAAAATCCTACCATGTGAATTCATGGATTTTTTTTTCCACATTCTGTCTCTCACAGTTGAAGTGTACCTATGATGAAAATTACTGACCTCTGCCATCATTTTAAGTGGGAGAACTTGCACAATCGGTGGCTGACCAAATACTTTTTTGCCCCACTGAACAACCATATGGATAAGTGCCATGCAGTACTCCAGCAATTAGTCTTACCCCACAGGAGTGGACGTGTAGTCTAGAAAACCACTGATTCAGCAGAGTTTGCTAAAATATGAAAGGGGCCAAATTACAGCATACCAGGTTTTGTTTATAAAAACCCTGAAGATATGATTCCAGAAATGTTTTACTTATTTGTGTCTAGGTAGCGAGAGCAGCAACCCTAGCAAGGAAGCCCAGACTGTCCTTCCTCCAGTCACCTGTGCCAGCTCCTCCAGTGGGATCCCAGCCAGCCTAGGGATATAATCTCTACAGCCTGTCACCAGCCAGCCTAAGCAGTTCTTACAGTGTACACTAGTTTCTTATTTTAGTCCTTTTCCACTTTGTTAGACAAAAAATGGCTGCATGGAGGAGCAGTTGGTAGCACTGTTGCTTCAAAGCAAGAAAGTCAGGTTTGATTTCCGGCTGCAGCCTTTCTGCGTGGAGTTTGCATGTTCTCCATATGCTTGGGTTTCCTCTGGGTCCTCTGGTTTCCCTCCCACAGACCACAACATGCCTGTTAGGTAAAATGCAAGTCGCTTTGGATAAAAGTGTCTCCTAAATAAATAAACACAAACATAAAACTACATACAAAACTGATGCTTCTCAATAAAGCTGTCCCTTTCTGTTCTTAAATTAATATTTTTTAAAGATAGAATGTGAATACGCACCAACTAGGGACAACACAAAGAAAAACCACAAAGGAATGTCATTCACAAGCTGTCCAAAGAAACATTTCAGTTTGAAAGTCTGTCAGTTTATACAAAATCTTTTTGTGGGGGTGGGGGCTTTTCACCAGGAGTCAAGACTATTTACAGTAACAACACAAATATTTATGGATATAGCATCCTGTTGCACATCTGTACCCATTTTACAGACGTGTTACCTCGTCTCTGCACAATCCGTTCAGTTTCCATACCCATCTCTGCGCTGTACTCTAACTGGATGCAGGCTCTTTTCCCAGTGATGCATCCCTGCTGGCCCATTGTAAAAACAAACTAAGATTCAGTCAGTAAATGATTCTGTATTTTACGCTTGGGTGACCATGAGAGGACCTGTGGGGCCACAGTGACAGCAGCACACAGCTGACAACAGGTCTATTGAATGCTGTCCATCATCTATCCTTATCCACTCACACCTGATGACCTGGTTTAGGTTTCATCATCAACTCTCAGTCTGGGTCAGGCTTCCTGCTCTAATTAAACACATCCAGGGACATTAGAATAAACTGAAACCATCACAGCACAACAACAAGGGGCTTTCCAGGTAGGATCAGTTCCAGTAAACTGTTTTTGTTGTACTGTTGTGTTTGGGATAGAACCAACTCCATACAGAGCATACATTTTGTAAAATTAGGAGGAAAATCAATGGCCAATTTGTTATCATTAGCCAGTAAGAGAAGTAAATGTTTTCTGACAGTTACAAAATGACAGAAATCAAAGGTGTGAATTATATTGAGTGAATAATATAGTCTACCTTGGTTATCCTCGTCCATGACTGCACTCAGCAATTCTAAAGCTCCCAAAAGTCGCTCCCAAAAACTTCCGTTACGTCTAGTTTAGTGAAAATGTCACGCGTCCTATTTTCCAGGACGCATTGGGTTGTATACAGGTAGTCTCACGGGCAGCACCGACTCCCTTTTGGAAATGTTGTGGCCATTTAATGCGCCTCGCCGAGTGGCGGCTCGGTTCCTCCGGTCCGTTTCAGCTCGGCAGTCTGAGAGATGTGTCTCTGTAGCAGCAGCAGATTGGCTTTAAGCTCACAGTGACCGAGCCTGCTATCGTTATCCCTCCAAATACGCCTTCACTCCACTCATATCAGGAGGCTACTCTGCTGCGTCAAGCTACTCAACGCGAAGAGAGAGAAGCGCCAGAAGTACAATTGTTTTTATAAAATAAAAGAATACTGTACAATGGCCGGTCAGGATTCACCGCGTCCATCAAGCGTATACTTTTATTTTGAAAACCCAAACAGGAAGTTGTTTTAATAATGTTTTTTGTGAACGCTAGGTGTTAAATCCTCATCCCAGCTCACAGCTCGTGCTGCGCGTCAGCATTGATCAGCCTCACGTGACCCCAGGCAGCACAAAGATACCCTGACCAACAAAAAAAACATAATATTGTTTTTTATTTATTTACTTTATAATGTTGCATTTACTCATCTACAGACGCTAAATTGAAGCAAAATGAACCTTCTTTTATAAAATAATTACCAGTATGTTCATTAGGACTCAGCTAACTCATAGTCATGCCTCAGTGATGACCTATTACACATCTATTATAACTTAACAATCCCTTCATTATAATTTATTATGAATTCATTATAATTTAACTATCCTTATCATCCCCCTTATTGTGAATTAACCATCTCATAATTTGACATCCCTCAGTATGACAAATAATTTCTCATAATCATGAATTTTTATCCCTTAATTATGACTTAGTTAATCCACAACTATCATTTATTATCCCTTTATTATGACTTAATTAATTCATAATTATAATATTAAACCATAATGGGTTGGGTTAGCATCTTATATTTAAAAGTTTGCATGTTCATAATTATGATTTAGCATCTGATAAATATTACTTTGCTGTTCCATAATTAACACTTATGTCATAGGTATGAAATAGCATATTATAATTAAGAGATGTTTTCTTTGGATATGCAACAAAAGCAAAAAACATAACATTAGATGCATTTATCCATGCTATCTGTTCATTAAGTTATTATATGTAATTATTAGTTTGTTTGTATTTGCATAGGATGTTTATTTAGAGTTGCTTCTTCTGAAACTTTTAATTTGATCTTTAAAAATAGAAGCGTAAACTAGAATTGAATCTCGTATGGACTGCATTACTGAAACAATAATTGTACAAAGTTCTGTTTTACTGTTTGGATATTTCATTTTGTAAATATATCTCTGTTTATTATTTCGTGAATACTGTGAACTGCCTGCAGATTTTATATCTCTGATATTTGGATGTGTTTGGTTATGAACTCTGAAACCAGACCTCAACTAATAATTCATTTTTTAAATTGTTACGATAGGCAAATTACTATTAATTTATTTCAGTCTGAATAACTTCCACTCAATTTATGCAGAATATTTTATCATTTATGGGTTATTTTTATTATCAGTAATTCCCAGTACGGACCTGTTTTAATGATCTGGAGCTCATTTTAAATACTCTGCATTATGTTAAGTAGTTTAACCCATTAAGACTTGACGTTCTCTCTAAATAACTCTTCTAACCACATGGTGTCAGGGTTAATGGGTTAATGCATGATAATGTACATTTTAAAAGATGATTATAGGATTGTATATTAAATCTCAGTAACTTAAATAAATTTAAAAAATACACCCAATAATGACACTGGTTTGTGTAATGTCACATATTTGAGCCAACAAACTAAATATTAATCATTCTTATGATTTTAACCCCTAGATTTGATATAATCTCTCAGTAATGTTTAAATTTGTTTTAATTATTTAATGTTTTAATTAAAATAAAGGTTTTTAAGTCTGCTGTTGGATGCAAATGCACATAAATATGTCCACAAATTATGTTGTGCAGCTGAATGCTGTGAGTCAGCAAGTTGTGTGTCTGTATTGTGTAGATAAATATAAAAAGATCAATTTTAGTTTAGATTAAAGGCACCTCTGGATGACCCACTCACAGACACTTGCAGAGGTTGTTTCTACAACACACGTGGTTTGAGTTACAGCATTCCTTCTTCCCCAGCGAAGGAGGGGGTCTCACTTCCTGTGTGTGCATTACTCCATTGGTCAAGCATGAACAGATGTTTTGATGTATTCATTCGTTTATTCATAGGTGTCACTCTGAGAAAAAACCTTCCCACCCCATAGTCTAAGCAAAATATCACGATGCAGCCATATCATCCATCCTCCTGACACCATGTCAGGGGGTTATTTTTGTGTGTTAAAATGATTTGTCTTGTTTTTTCCTCTTGTGTTATTAGAATTTATAATCATCACTGCAGTCTTTTTTGTCTTTGGAATAAAGAAGCCTGAGAAGACGCTAAAAGGGATTAGTTGGTTGCAAATTAGCAGCAAATTTCCTCAATCTAACTCAATCCAGTCTTGTTTTGACCAACAGGAAACAAAAAAAGTGACACCCACAGCATGATCCTGACATTGGTTATAAATAGTTGAGTGCTGTGCAAGGATCTCTTGTGAAAAAAAAACTTGTGTTTTAAAGGAAACATAATTCCTGGAAATGTGTCACATTATTAAATGGAAAAATTACTTTCACTGAAATGTTTTGGTCCTTTTCTTAGTTTTGAGGTGACTTGGACAGAGATAACTGGAAAGTATGCAGCGAGGGGAAATCTGGGTTAAGCTCCTGTTAGTTTGGGGCTCAGAAAAAGTATCGCTTTTCCTTCTTTTAAATGAGATTTTAGGGAGAATCATGCAAAATAGCACACACATTCACCAAGCTACCACTAGTGCTTACGATCTCATCGTTTACAGATCCATCATGAGCGTTTCTTTTGTGAATCTGCATCTCACGGACACAAAAACACAATCAGTACGTTCTACTCCTCATAAATGTCATGCTTAATGTGTTTATGAGTCATGACAGGAACCTCACTGTGGTCTAGATTTAGTCAGAGAATTTTAGATTAAAAAATTTTTATTTTTTTAAAAATCATCAGTTTGATTTGTTTGCCAAGTGAAATGTGGTCAAGTGACCCCCTTAAAAAGAGCATCAGTGGGTTGAATTGAACATGTGTGGGGTCCACCCCCCACCCCCACCCCCAGGGAGGCACACGTCTGGCAGATTAGGCCAGCCGTCATGGGGAACGTCTGCGATACTCCTGACCGATTTCATGTGACCTCATTGAGCAGTCAAACCACTTCATATGCTTCAGTCGCCTCAGCGATGCCCAGAGGCTCATCACCTCCTCCATTGGTAATGACTCATGCAGACCACCCCCATCTTTTGACATCCCTAACCTCAGGTTCACCATCTCCCTTAAAACATTTTTTAAATTTCACCTCAGAAAGCGTGCATTTATAAACTCCTATAATCATCTCTGTAACCTCAGACTGAGGGTCTCACATGTCCTTCCTTTTGTGCAGGTTAGTTGGGGTAAATTTTTGGTGGGGCAAAGGTCACAGGAAGCCCAATGTGGCAGGATTTCCTCCCTTATTCTCTACGGTTTAAAGTCCAGCACGGCCTCTCCGCCTCGTCTTTCCTGCCTCCGTCTGATTGAAGGGCAACGTTGAGTTGATGTTCTGGGCCCAAGGACACGTATGAGTGGAGGCTTTATCTAGACTCACAAAGGCAGCAGTGTATGCCGGAGACCTTAAATGTAAAGCTGCAAGTGAGATGAAGCACATTCCTTCAAAATCTGCTGCAGTTACATAACAAACCACAAGGGTTCAAGGTTTTTACTCAAATTTAATAAACAGTATCTTGAAAAAAAACACATCAGTGATGCAGAAACTTAAGAGATATGTAACATACAGGGTCAATTGTTCAGGAAAATGAGCCCAAGAGCCCAGAAATCTAATTAAACTTAAACTAAATCCAGATGATAGCTCAGCACAAACCTCATTTCTAATTACAGACTAAAAAATCATGCCTGAGTTAAGCATAAATGTCACACTAGCACATCCTAAAATAGCCGCATATTCAAATGTTCTTCTTAGTTTGTTTGACCTATTTTAAACTCACAAAATGACTCCTCCTCCTCCATGTTTCCCCCTTTTCCCTTCGCTTTCCCCTCTTCTCCTCTCCCGCTTCCCTGATTTAATTTTGAGGTCAGATTGGAGCTCATAACAGCAGCTGATGCCCTTTTCTTTAAAAAAAAAAAATTGGCTTTTACATCTTTTTTCAAGTCAAAAACCCCTGAAATCCATGTGGTGTGGTTACAATTCAGGTGTTAAAATCTTAGAAATGTGAATTTTGCGGTCAGGTTCTGTAAGTTGAGGACTGAACCATGCAAGAAAAATAAACAGCAGAGGCATAACAGCATTATAATGGTTGCTCACTTAGTTTTTGTTTATTTCTTGCTACCCAGATCTTGTAAATTAAATTATATTTATTCCACAATGGTGTCAGTTTACTCATTTATCTCTTTGTGGGAAAATAAAGAAATTTGAAGAAAACTTTATCAAATTAAGATTGTTGGGGTTTTAAAAAAGGATCACGTTTTTCACGATGAATGATTCCATCATGGCCAAACAAATAAAATAGGACGTATATGCATCAACAATTACAAAAACATCATCTCTTGGGCAGTTTTTATACAGAATTTATGAAAGTGTAAATAAACTTTGTTGAGCTGCTTAGATGTTTTGTTGTTTCAAATTCAAAAACATCAAATTCTGAATTCCCACATGTCAAAAAATGTTACATTCCAATAAAAATGTGGATGGAGTTTAGTTGCAAAATGAAATACTGCATTGCAGCTGTGATTGAATCCCTGCCACTTTCATTTGCAGCATTATCACTCGTTCACACTCAGTCATATAAAACACGTGAGCTGCTGCAGATGCCAAAGGCTAAAACTGTTTATCTTTATTCCTCTCCCACCTTTTTTTTCAGATGGTGGTTGGCAAAAACAGGGTAAAATTTAAATATATAAATAACCCAACTCATCCTTCATCTCTAAATCTCTCTTTCTAAAAGTATTTTTTGATAACCCTATTAAAATATTCCCCCCAACAAATCCCTGAGAGGTAAATCCTCTTTTTTTCAACAGAAAATGGGGGGGGGGGGGTTGTCTGTCACACTGGGAAATACAGTTGCCTTGGCAACCACTGATGGTTTTATACTTCTGCCTGGCATCAGAGGGGACTGGTTTGAGGAAGTTTACTGGGGACATTTTGAACCAGCTGTTTGAAAATGTAATAAAACAGACTGATTGAGGACTGTATAGACAGAGGATCATCTTTAAACAAAAATCACAAAGAACTAATGAAGAAAAAGAAAACACTAAACAGCTGATCAGGTAACAGAAGTGACACTGAGGAAAATAAAATGTAATACAGTTTATTTAGGTGCAACATTTTCTTCTTTATCAGCCTGTTTTAACTTCAAAGAGCCTTTTAAATCTATTAGCGTCAAAAAGGGATATCCAGTAATGAAGTCGGCTGCTGCCCCCGTGTGGACAAAAGGTGTCACTGCATGGGCATTACTAAAAAAGATGCATCTGGCTGGTTAAATAATACAAAAAGCTAATAACTCTTTCCTCTCTATTATAATCACACGTTATATTGTATAATTTAATATGTTTATGATAAATTAGTTATTTTCTAAATGTGGAAGAATCAATTATCCATTAAAAATTAAGTGTGCAAACCAGTGATTTATTATCCTTTTTTGTTGTATTATTTTCCTCCATCAGATTTCTCCCACAGCTCAAACACCAGATTGTTAACTGGTCATGTTAAACTGACTCCAGCCCCCCTGAGACACTGAACAGGATGAGGCTTTAGAAAACAGGGGGATCATTTTGCATTTGTACCAAACAAACTCACAGATTAGAGTCAACAACAAGGTGACTGGAGCAGTTTTTGGCAGAACGTCTAATGTCTTTACTCTATTTATATTTATAATGTATTCTAATAAAATAATGCATGTTATGTTTTAGGACCTTTCATGAAAAGTGACATATTTAAGAAAAACTCACCAAAAATCCAAAACAGTCTGTAAACAAACCCTGTGTCAAAAATGTAAAGACGTGTTTTTGGAGCTAAATCATGACTGTGACGTTTGTTTTATTTTGGAAAATGTATTTGAAAATGAGGAAATGAAAGTTTTGATGGTGAACTTTTTAAAAAAGGTACAAAAAAGATCAATAATATATAGGTGATGCTAAAGCTTCTTTCAGTTTGAATATGAATGTTATTTTTTTGCTGCAAAGTTCACACAAACACTAATTAAACTGTCATAAACTTTAATACAGGACATGCTAACTGAAGCCTGCTGAGGATGAAATGCATCTCTGTTGTTTTAGGAACATTCCTGACATGGAAGTGAACATACTGGAAAATCTAGTCCCTCCCAGGAACAATAACATCTCCACTAACTGTAGGTTAGAATAAAAAGTTTAGAAACCGCCCAATAACCTCCACAAATTACAATTAATGTTACAATTATTTCTCTAAAACTTTTACTACTCTTTGTCCTCTTTAACACTGAATTAACACAAATACCCCAGACCATCAAACTACTTTAATAAGCTGCTCAGTTAATCTGTGTTTGATTAGTTGCACCTGGCTGCTATTTGGCTCTGATTTCTGTAGAAGAAACAAAAGCACTTGTTTGATTTTTCACCTTTAATTTGAAATGTCTTTCTCTTACGACAATGTAATAGCTCATGTTAATTTGAGACATGATGAAGGCCAGAATTTTATGAATGTAAATATTTAATGTCTAAATTTAAAAAATGTTTTTAAACCAGTTGCTTATTTATGCTTCTATGATTGCTAATGTGACTAAACTTGTATAAAACAGACAGTGGTGACTGCAAGATTTGTGTTTTTATTATCAAGTGTAACTATTTGACTTTCAAAATAATAGTTATGGCTTAATTTTCTAATTGGATCACTTGCAGTTAATTAATGTTTCCTGTGCTATCATTAGTTACTTCCTTCAGTAATGTGTTTTTCTCATCTTTTGACCATTTAGGTTACAGGATGAAATAAGGGAGTGTCTTCTCAAACAGGTGTGAATGTTTATTGATCTACAAATCAAATTTGAATTTAAACTGATCCATTAGCGGTGATAAAATATGAGACGGCTCTAATCACACAGCAGTGATTTTTTAAAATATTTTTTATTCCTTTTTGATTTAAATCATTTTTCACCACTTCCCTATGACTACAAAACTCCAAACACACAAATCTTTAGAGTAGCAGCTGAAAAACATTACTGCGGGTAACATGTTTCCACTAATATCACCTGCTTTGTGCTACTGATATGCAGAAACAGTGAGTGAAGAGAAAAGACAAGCAGTGATTCATCCTTATGCTTCTCTTTGTCAGGTTTCCAGTAAAAGCAGCAGTTTTGTGCTCCAACAAACTTGTGTTGAAAAGAATGCGTACCATTTTAATTATTAGACCAAACCTTAAAGTGTCTGAGCCACAAGAAAGAAAAAAACATGCTTATTCATGTCATGCTGTGGCGAAACTTCCTCTTTAAATAAAACATTTTGTCCAGGTTTTGGTTGTGAGAGGTGACACTATAACAATAAAAACAAGCAATAAAGTTGCTACAGAAGCTTCACAGCAACAATCATCTGATTTCAGATTCACTTCATGTCATGAAAATCCCAGAAGGAAAAGGTTAAACTCTTCACAATCATCTCCTGAATCAGCAAGGCGTCGTTCTGCTTCACTCCGTCTCCAACGTGAACACATCCCCGCTGCCCTTCACCTGCAGAGGCACCAGGCTCGTGTGACGACGGCCCTTTATTGCACTGTCACACCAGTTTGCAGGATTAGGTGTCCTCTTCTTGGACAGCGCTGTGTCAGCCAGGGTCAGTAGACGGTGGGAACATGGCACTGCTCACTGATAGAAGTCCAAATACAGGTGCTGTGGTCTCAGTGGATTTCAATGTGAACCTGTAAGCAGATCAGGACTCAGTCAAACTAAATCAATAAATGAGACAGCTTTTTGCACTTGAACTAAAAACTACCGAACCATTTTGGTTCATTTGAGGTTAAAATTTCTGTCAAAGTGCAAAAAATATAACAAACTGTTTATTGTACAGTCAGCAAATAACGTTAAACTAAAACTGTCATTTTCATGTTAAACTTGAGGCACATTTATGTTGCATTCAACTGTCAGCTGATTACTGAAAGAGGACATTTCTTATATTGTTCAAATCAATTCAGATTTATTCTATTTGACTTAAAGTACAATAAGAAACTGACTCTTAGGATTAAATTAAGAGTCGGGAATCAATAAATTAGCCAGGGTGGGATATCGCCTGCCTGATTCAGGGACAGGAATAACAAAAAAACTATGCTTGGTAAAACTCTAATTTACTTCAAAACTCCATGGACAATTAGATTACACAACGAGTCATGGTAAAGTCATACTCTATTTAACTAAAACAAGCAGAGCTACTAGCATAAAATTGCTATTTTTCTATGACAAAAAACGTCTGGGGTGCAGAAATTGTTTACAGAGAAATGAAAAATATTGTGTCCTCTTAATTGATTTCTTATTATCTTACTTAAATGTTTCAGATCAGCAAATTATTTGTAATATCAGACAAAGAAAATCAGAGTGAAAACAAAAAAGCTGTTTTCAAATTATTTGGTTATAATTGGTATATTTGGTAATCAACCTGGCCCTAAAGTATTTCCTCACCATTGATAAATTATAATATTTAGAAAGCTTAGTTCAGTTCCACTAGCTACACCCAGACCTATAGAATTAAGAAATCACTGCAATAGAACCTGTCTGGCAACGTGACTGAGGCTAAAAGATCTCAAAAAGCAAGATGTCACACACAGTTCATTGGATCCCATCTGAAGACCCAACAAAAAACAGTCACCATTTGCTTCCTGTTTAAAAGACCGGGCAGAGGAAACCAATTCATCATTATGGTCCTTTCTATCAGCAGTTGACATGGTGACAATTAAGCAGGCTAACTGCTAAAAAACAAGTTTTACCAAACAATAAGGAAACGCGTGTGAATTCTTACCTGTAACCTGACATTAAACACCATCGAGGCAACAAGGTAAATGTATGGGAATCTGATTCTCAGTCGCCATGCGAGCTCAAAGAAAATCAACAAAGTCCTCGTCAAGCCTTTTGAAAATACTCCGTACGTCCGACCAGCGGAGCCCGAAAATCGGAGCACTAGGTGCGACAGACCCGCCATAAAGCCCAAGTCTTCCCGGCGCTTCGTCGGCTTTACTAGGTCAACTGATGAGGCGAGGAGAGAAAAACAGCGAGTGATGTGAGATATGTCTTCATATTTATATCGCTGACTGCCACCGAGCTCTGCTTTACGTTCTTTCTGCTGGCGGAGCTGCTCCACCTAGAGAGGACTGATAATGGTGCGACACACGGATATGCAGCTATAATGGGCTAAGAAGCCCTGAGCTTAGACTCACAGGAAAAAGCATTTTTTTTTTACATTTAACTAAAACTGATTAAAATAAAATTAAATGATGTAACTCATTTTCAATAAGCGTGCAAAAGTATTGATGTTTTATTTGTTTAAAAATCAAACTGCATGCACGAGTTACAATAAAGCTTTACAGGGCAAAACAAATTTTATTAATTATTATTATTATTAATTAGAATAAATGAATGGATCGCAAATTTGGCTACTTTTGGTTCAAATTTTAATCTTTCTATCTAAAACAATGTCTCCAAACCCAGATTTATTGGCTTCTACTTGTCAATCTGTCACTTTAGTAGCTCAGGTTTTAAATAGATTTGTACTTTATTAATCACTTTGTTATTTTATGTTGTACTTAAAATTATGATTACTATCAATGTTGTATTGTTTATTATTATTATTATTATTATTATTATTATTATTATTATTATTATTATTATTATTATTATTATTATTATAGTATTCAGTGATTTGCGTTGTTTTAGCAGCTCTTTTTTGGCTCTTAAAAACCTGTAAGGTAAAATTCAGGAAATTAATTGTCCCAAATCTTCCATCTTAGTCAGCGGGGACTAACGTCACTTCTTCTTTTGGTGTTACACTTTAAATAATCCGCCTTTTAAGAAAATCACATATTTTTACATGCCATGTTTTTAAATCACCCTAACGGCATAGTATAGTAATACATTTGATTAAATCATCTTGGTTTAAAAGAACGGGTGATTCTGACGGATTATTGTTTGTTATTTTAGTCAGTCTATGTGTGGGCGTTATCAGATCGGTACACCGGATGCTCCATCTGCTGGTGGCTGACTTCATTTTTTTCTCAGGGGTGGTGGCCGCTGTTTTGCTTCATAGCTCCCAGAGCTACCCACGAAAGCATGGGAATGTTGCGAGGAGATTTCTGAGTAAAGTCGACTTAAAGTGCGAAATAAGTTGTTGTAAGTTTACCACACAACGTTCCACACGAGGAGCTGTGTTGTAGCACCGGAGGCCGCTAGCAGGAGGCTGTTGGGACGTTTCTCCAGCGAGCAGTTCCGGACAAAGGAAAAGGAGACCAGAGCTAACGTTAGCTGGATCTTCTTGAGCTAACTTAGCATTCCTTAGCTGCGGCGCAATGCAGGCCATAAAGTGTGTGGTTGTCGGAGACGGGTAAGTTCACAAATCTCAGTTGAGTATGAGTTTAAGCTTCCCGTTTTGTGTTGGTCTTAGTTAAATTGTTGTCATCAAGCTTGCATTTAAACATTTACATTTAATCCAGTCGGTCAAAGTTGAAGCCTAACTACCTGTTAATCTCTGTGACTTGGATAATACAGCGTAACGTTTTCGCTAATAGAGTTTGTTTATAATGGTTATTTTCATTTGGAGCAACTGTTGTGTCACAACATGTTTAACATGGGAAGAGTTTGGCTTCTTCCCCAGGTTTTCCTTACACTTGGATGAGCCAGCCAGACCTCACGTAGCAGTTCCACTTTACCGCAGTCGTAATTAGTCAGGCAACAAAATCGGAGCAAATGAGAATTTAAAAGAACTTTGTATTTCATTTGTGGCTGTTATCTGATGTTTGCAGTCTAGGGTGTTTCTATTTTTAAAATTGATGCGGATCGAGTTGCAGATTGATTTTCAACAGTTTCCGTGCAACAGTTTAAGACCGAGGATTAGGACTCATAAGTCAGATGTGTAATTGTATGTGGGAGGTAAACACGCATGTAAGTTCTGGGTGTGGTGGACACCACAGCTGTAGTCATTCAAGGCGTTTTGACTTGGGTTTTCGATTTAGAATAAAAGGAACCTTAATAGTTTCGAAATTGACCAACATCCGTTCGTCTGGGATCTTTTTTCAGTATTTGTTTCTAAATTTATCCTTAAATGGTCAATTTCTTTGTTCGTTTTTGTCAAAGGTGGTGATTGTGAGATTCTAATTAAAGACTAATACATATTTTCTATTATAATGATTTTTTTATTATATTTGTACTTTTGGTAACAAATAAATTGCTGCTCAAATAACCCAAAGTGATTTAGCAATGTTTTGGCTTTCAGCTGAACTTATGTTAACCTCATTAACATTTAGTCAGTTTGTATAGGTTTGAAGCTTTGAAATAAACCGGTGGTTCCAGTACAGTATAGGATGGAAATGTGACATTTTCTGCCAGTTTCACCCAGCTGTTTTGATGCAAGAGGATTGTATCTTTTAAAAGTTATGATCTGCTAAATTATGTAATGGAGTAAGCGTAGCATTTCTGTGATTTATTCATTTTTAAAAAGTGGACCAAAGTCGATTTTTAACATAAATAATGGTGCTGTTCTGTCCCTGAAATGCCAGTTAGTCTAGTTGAAAGTAAGCTTTTTCTTTAAACATTAACAAAGACTTTTCTCTCTCCCAGTGCTGTGGGTAAGACCTGTCTGCTCATCAGCTACACCACCAATGCCTTTCCTGGAGAGTACATCCCCACGGTGTGAGTATCGGACTGCAGTGCACTCTGTATTTATTTATTTATGACAGCTGTGCTGTCTATCATTGTCTCCACCCTTTTATTATCACAGTCTGTGAATGTTTGCAGTGACATCTTATTTCTTTAAGGAACAATCACTGCTGTAGACTGTTGTTCAGACACGCGTGTCAGGGGAAACCCTCTTCCTTATCTGATTGTAGATCAGCTGTTTATTCATATCACTGTTGTAATCTGGGAAGGCTCTGCAGGTATTCAATAATCCAACTCACGTTTCAGTCAGATTTATGAGTTGATGATTAACGTTTAAAAGAAGACTGGAAACAAAAGGAGACTGGAGCCCAGTTTCGTGTCACACCTTGTGTTAGTCACCTGTTTAATTGGCTTATATTAAGGCTGGTTTGGGCTCATTTTCACGCGGTCACTTTTTCCAGGTTTGATAACTACTCTGCCAATGTTATGGTGGATGGCAAGCCGGTGAACCTGGGCCTTTGGGATACAGCAGGACAAGAAGATTATGACAGACTCCGCCCACTCTCCTACCCTCAGACGGTACAAAAAATCCCCAACAGACAATGCTGTATTATATTTCTTTTATTAAATACAGTAAACTTTCACTTGGAGCATTTGGGTAATAAATGCTAAATACATTTAAAATAAAAACACATCTTTGTAATCACAGAGCTTTGTTTTGTCTTTACTAGGAAGTGAATAACATGGACTGATTTCTTTGTTTTCCTTTAATCACCAGGATGTGTTCCTTATCTGCTTTTCTCTTGTGAGTCCTGCCTCGTTTGAAAACGTCCGTGCCAAGGTGAGTAGTGCCTGTGTTGGGAAACAACAAAGGTCATGAAGACATTTTATCAGTTTTAGGTTGCTGTATGAGGAAAAAAGTTGGAGCAATTTAGCCTTTAAACATAGTCACTGTAGTGACTTTAGTATTTTTTTTAAATCACTCGCTATCTTTTGTAGAAAAGGGATTCAAGAAAAAGGTCTAGCATGATGAAAACTGGGTTTAAATTGTTAAATCCTGATACTTTACAACAAATCTTTGACTTTACTGCAATAAAAGGATCAAATCCTTATAAATGACATGCAGAGGAATGAATGGAAAAATGAAAATAGTTAAATTCTGTTCAAACCACTGCGTTTATAATAAAATTATATTTTAAGCGAATGTGACATATTTACACTTTACCTACAAACTATAAAGTTTAAAGTTAGAAATCTTCTCAGGTGTTCAGTAACTAAACAATAGTTTTTACCTCTCTGTGTGACTGAAACTCTACAGCATCATGAAACATTTTATCCTTGTTTCTACATTCGCCCCAACATGAAGCGGCGTTATTATGTAATAAAATATATTTATAACCCATGCAGGCTCTGCGGTGTCAGGTGGAAATGTGTCATCATCAAACTCAGTTTTACTGTATGGATCTGGTTCTCATTTAATCATGTCTCTAGATCTAGATCAGTCATTTATCTTTGCTGTAATAAAACAATATACAGCATCATTTGAGAAATTGTATGTTATATAATGTTATAAAACTAGACAGTTTTACAATATTCTTTTAGTTTCTAGATTTTTTTTTCAGTTAGAAATAATATTTAGCATAAATATGAAATGTTGATTATTTCCCAGGTGTGTTCTCACACACACACACACACACACACACACACACACTGGCTCGGCTGTGTTTAGCACATTACTTTATATAGTCATGTATACTGAGTAGATGTGGGTCATGTGATGACTTATAAAGTGTTTTTCTTGGTGATAAACACACAGGAAATAAGTATCTTGACTCCTCAGTTCCTCCTCTATTATTTTGTGTTTCGAAACTTTCCTGTCACTGGTAACATTTTTAAACACGTTTTTAAAGACTTGCTTATAATAAAACTGGCTCATTCGTGCAGTGGTATCCTGAGGTTAGACACCATTGTCCCAACACTCCAATCATCCTTGTGGGCACCAAGTTGGATCTGAGAGATGACAAGGACACCATGGAGAAGCTGAAAGAGAAGAAGCTGTCTCCTATTACCTATCCTCAAGGCCTGGCCATGGCCAAAGAGATTGGTAAAAACATCACTCACTTTCCTTCTGACTCTGTATATATTTATTTTATGTAGTTTATTTTTTGAACACATTCCAGGAATAAACCGTATCTTTGTTCTCTCTCTCTCTCCAGGTTCTGTCAAGTACCTGGAGTGCTCAGCCCTGACTCAACGTGGCCTTAAAACTGTGTTTGACGAGGCCATCCGGGCCGTTCTGTGCCCTCCTCCTGTCAAGAAGAAGGGAAAGAAGTGCTCTCTTCTCTAAGACTTCCTGCAGTCAATCGGTTTCTGTGGAACATGAGCGCTAGCGATGAGGGTGGCTAAAGACACAAGAGAAACACACCAGTACAGACACACAGCGTACTTCAGATTCTGTCCTTCCATACATGTAGTTAGAGCTGATTTCATGAAAACTAAACATAGTCAGATTTAGGACAGGGGTTTGGACTATTCAACATTTTTGTATACTGTATAGACAAGATTCTGAACTACTCGAGGCCTTCTAAAATAGATTGGATGTTTTCTAAAACAGACTGAGGAATGTTTTCAATTTACTCAAATTACCTGATGTCTATTTTTATTTTGCTTTAGTAATTTTTTTTGTTTGTTTACAGTCTTGGTTGTTTGAGTGGAAGAAATATTGCCAAAAACATAAAGCACACATGCTGTATTTTAGCCGTAAAGAGAATCACCTTCACAGTTGGACCTGACACTTTGCTGTTGTGACCTGCTGTTATTTCAGCTCCTCGATTGACGAGTTCACTCGACGTGAAATTCTTGTTGCCTCAAACTCTTCAAGCACCAGAAAATCTTTTGCCATTAGTTATTTTTCTCTCTCAAACCCAAAACAATTCACGATGCCCAAAGCTTACTGAAAATTCAGACTTGAAAATAATCTACTGACACTGATGGATAATAATTAATTCAAATACATTTTTAAAAGTCAGTATTTTCTACTTTATTCCATTGAGCTTTTTCAAGTAGATTTTTTATTACTCTAATATTTCCTTGGATGTGTCTCACCGGTACAGCTCTGTGGGTGCAGAGCTGAAAACTTGATCACATACTGGGACAGATAACTCCAAATGTTAGGTGATGGGGGACACGAGCACCTTTAGTTGCTCTGAGGGCATTTATCAAGTACCTTTTGTGCAGCACATTTGATTAATTTTCTTTTTAAGCATCACTACTGGGCTAAGTCACAAAGAAGAGCATCTATGCCTCCTAATAACAGTAACAAAGCTACTGTCGGTTATGGTGTAGTATACGTTGTACTTTTTTCTTTTTTAAGTCACGATTTGATTATTTTGTATCTTTCTTCACAGAAGTTACACTCACTCACTGTATTAACTAACACTATGAATATCTTTTGTTTATTACCTCTACAGTTAACGCTACCCTAATCTCATTACAAGCCTAGCTTTTTGTAATTAATGCTGATGTCATGTCTGTGCATCATATACTGAAAACTAAGATTAGAATTGCTACAGTTATATATTTTTTTGCCTATTTACAAAATGTATTTGAATTACTAGATCAGGGGTTAAGTACATGTTGGTCATCTGTATTGTATTCAGACATCAAGCTGTGCTTTTATTCAAGCCAATGTTGTGACTCTTTAGTTTTATGGATAAAAACTATCGTCACTTTTTGAAAAAGCCAATAAATTCATGTTAAAAAAAAAAACTTTACTGTCGACTTGTTTTACTTTTGGTCCAACCTTGAAGAAGTTAACTTCTGAAATACACTCACTGGCTTTGTTAGGTACACAAGTTCAAAGGCTTGTCACTACTTGGCCAATCACATGACCTGAAGTTCAAACTTGAGCATCAGGATAGAATGGAGAGGATTTCAGGAACTCTAAATGTGGTCTGAGGTTTTCACCCACAACCATCACTAAGGTTTACAGGAAATGGTCTGAAAAAGAAATGATGTCCAGTAAGCAGCAGTTTATGGATGAACGTGTCTTGATGATGTGGTTGGAGGATAATGGGCAGACTACAGATCACTATCTGAACCACATGTTGAACCTTGAAGCAGATGGCCTACAGCAGCAGAAGACGCCACCAGGTGTCTCCTGAATGTTTCTTGGTCTGATGAGTTCTTAATTTCAGCTGCAACATTCAGAGGGTCGGGTCAGAATTCTCTCAGCTTAAAAGCATGGATCTATCCTGCCTTGTATTGATGGTTTCATCTGCTGGTGTGGAGATTTTCTTCTTCCACGAGTCGCTTGAGCCTTGTTTAAACTCCACAGCCTCCCTGTTGCTGACCACGTCCATCCCTTTATGACCAGTGGACCCATCTTCTGATGCTACTTGCAACAGGATGATGCTCCATGTCACAAAGTTCAGATCATCTTCAATAGGACAAGTTCACTGGACTCCAAATGACCTCCAGTCACCAGATCTCAATCCAGTCCAGAACCTTTGAGATGTGGTGAAACAGGAGATTCACATCAAAGGTGTTCAGCTGTGTGATGCTGTCATGTCAATATGGACCATTTAATCAGAACTGATGCAGTTCTGAAGGAAAACGGGGGTCCAACCTGGTACAAGCAACCTGTACTGAAAATGTCTTGTTTATTGGTTCTTAACCATCTTTTTTCATTAGTTTTATGATTTAAAAAATTATCTTTATTAGATTTAGTTATTCATCGTTTAAATCTTTGTTTTGGGTAGCATTTTATCTGTAAAAAGTGCTATATAAATTATCATTAGCTGATTTTTTTCATAATTCAGTTATGAATATGGAAAGTTGATCAGCTATATTGAATTTAGAGCAGTGTCATACTTTAATAACTAGATGAGATAGATAAATGGTAAACATCCAGCCACAATCATTTGTATTCAATAATATGGGATCAACTAATAGATCAAAAATAAATACAACATCAATAAAATGTTTATTAATGCACAAAATATTTGATCAGTTTCTTACTGGTCATCCACATCTCTGTAGCAGAAGTTCAGTGGTCCCCCCCAAAAAACATAAGCCAACATCTCACTGGGCTGCTAGTGTTGGAGACTAAATTGCAAAAAAAAAAAAAAAAACATGCAAAAGAAGCAAGTTCTCACTTAGAACCACACTGTACTAGTACTGGCAATGCAATACACTTATACAATTAATTACATATAAATTGTACCAGTCTAGTCATATTTTCAAAAATTCCATCTCAATTTGCAATTTATTCTAATTTTAATTGGGGTCGGTTGTGCCCATTCTACTTTTTTTGTCTGCAATGAATCATAAATTTGTTTCAATGGTTTCCTACTCCTAATATTGCATCATTTGTCTGACGTATGAAGACATGGTTGAAACTCCAGCCTAGTCCTGCAACTCATGCAAGAAGGGTTGTAAACATTTTGAGACACTTTGGAAACTTATTTGTGAATGCTTTTTGCAATTTGTGAACAAGTTGTATTATAAAGAATTTAAACTAATTATCTCACATTGGGGGAAAGGACACATTTAAATATTTTAATTACAAGATAAACCAAAACTCTATGTAATGTCAATAAAACTGACAATGTATAAACTCATAAGGCTTTGTAATGCATTCGGCACAGACTTTACATCTGGAAGTAAAAAGTCATTTCTCCCTTTGTAGTCTTTGCTCATTTTGTGCACTTTTTTTTTATTATCAGCAGCTCATGAATCCACAAATCTCAGCAAAGTCCCTGACGTTGTAGGTATGCTGAAAGAAACAAAAACAAAGAAAAAAGATCTTTATAATATTGCTATATAAACAGTCAATAGTTTAGCTTTTAGAAAATAGAATGTTTAATATATTATTTATATATAAGGATTTAAAGGGTTAAAAAGTGCAGTAGATAGATTTCACAGTCCTGTAAGTGAAGGATTAATCATGTCATTTTGACACTCCTGATTTTACCCATAAGCACTTGTTTTAATCTCTATGTACTGTCAAAACAAGTGACATACAGCTGCTCAGTTATGAATGCCTTTTTTGTCTAAGAGTAAACTACAGGAGTAAAAAAAAAGTGGATTCAAAATGTTACCTCTCAACCAGTTCTGCCCCAACAATGTCATGGACATGATATTTCATGGGAAATTTCACTTGAGAAGTTGTTCGTCGCTCCTCTAAATCTGCTTGTAACACTTCACTGTATTTGGACTTCTTCACTATACCAAGCACTGCTTTACGGCCTGACGGAAAAAGATCAGATAAGAAAATAAGACTCCTACAAGCAAACACTGACAAGAAAAATCATGATATTTATGATGAAGCGCTGATAAACATTAAGAGAAACACCAACCTTGTATGAAGTACTTTGTGAACTTGCCAGAGTTGGGAATGGACAGCCACCAGCTGCCTGCATCCCTCACTGTTAAAACCCCTGACTTCACCAGCTGACTTCACATGGTGAGAAAAAAAACATGCTGGTCTTTAAAAACAGTAGGTAAGCCTGATGATTTAAACCTTCACTGTACATTAAATACAAAGCTCCTGACACTCAAATAGAGATTATTGTAAGATAGTAACTCAGATATTAGTTTCAGCAATAACAAATAATGAAATGGATAGGGAACATACGTTATCTCAGAATCTGTGAACAGAAACTCTCTCAGCATCTTGTCCTTGCTGAAGCTCAGATCTGTGCATGAGGGCAATACTTTCTCCAAAAACTTCTCCACTGTTGTTCTTGTCACCTTTCCCTCTTCACCAGCAAGCACTTTGGTCTTGTAATCGGAAGAAAAAACCAGCCCAAACGCTTCTGAGTCGAATCCAAGCTGAAACATCAACAACTCTCCACATTCACGGAGTTTACTCTGTTTAAAAATAAAAAAGTTGGTATCGAGTTGCATTTCATATTTTAAGAAAAAACATTTACAAAACTGAATACCCTTCTTACCACTTCCTTGTCTACTAAAGTCTTGTCATTGTGTAGGCTGTACAGCTGGTGCTTCAACACAATTTGAGGCAAAGTGTCATTGTAAAGCTTTCTGGGAAACAGTGTCATGAGATATTCAACGGTGGATTTAATGTTTGTTGGTCCTTTTAGGAGAAATAATAAAAAAGATGGTAAAACACATTATTCTGATGTCAACAAACATGTTAATGGATTTTTAGAAAACTCACCATCTCTGTCGCTGACAGCTCCAAATTTTTCAGCACCATTTCTCCTTTTCTTCAAGTTGAAAGTGTCTGAAATCAGAGCTCGTTTCCTGTTCATATCTGGAACTTAAGTAAAAAGAAGAACTTAGTTTACAATTAGCTTTAAAAAACAACTCCATTTGCCTTCACTTGAACCCATTAGATTCAAATCTTTTTCCAAATATAGTTTCAAAATGATATCTAATAATTATTTTAATGACAACAACTAGTTTACGTTCTCCCCATTTTAAACCTTCAACTACTAAGTGTATATATATCCTAAGTGAATATATATAGCTAAGCTAACTCTGTTAGCCAACACTCCTCGAAATGAAAAATATTTGGGACGTGTAAAACAAAGCCTTACCTGTTAATCATTAGTATTAATAATTCGTTTGCACATTATTAGCCCCAATATAAACCGAAGTACAGTATATCTTTAAAAGTCCAAAACGAATAGTTTTGCCTCTTTCTTGTTTCTTTGGATAAAGTATCGCGATACTTCTGTCGGATCCGCCACCAAAGCGGAAATTGCGTCAAATTTGTTTGTAGCATGTGTTGCTAGTTAGCTGCCTCGTTAATGAAACAAACAGGATCAACAGGATCGCTATTTTAATCACTCTCGTTTGACATATTTCCTAATTGCTAGCAATAAAAAAATTATTATATACATTTTTAATGGTCGTTTTTCATTAGGAGAGACAAATGAGCAGTTTTTGTTTAGTATACTGACGAGGAGGTAGGTTTTCAATTATTTTACATTTAAGTAACGTAAACTACGCAATAGTCATATACACATACATACATGTTTTTATGTAAACGTAGTGCGAACAACCTGCTAGATGCATGTGTCACTGTAAATTTATAATTTTAGGTTTACTCAGTGTAATGCGAATACGAGTGCTAGTTTTGGAAATAAAAATATGTGATTTAACTGAATACTCAGACTCTGAGTCTACTGTATTTTTCTACTCTAGTTTAGAGTAGGTTTTGACTGCAGAAACTTTGTATAAGACCAGCGACCTTTGGAACATTTTCTAAAGCTCATCTTCATTGACTGTAGAAATTGTCAAAACAAAATCATGTAGAATAATGTTCCTACATGGATGAGTTTAGAAAGAAAGTAGTATTTTTCTAGAATGCTGTAACTTTTTAGTTGAGGCTTGTAGAGCCTAATAATTTTATTTGTTGTTTTTCAACCTCTTTGTGGTCACATTCTGCTGTAGCTTGTTAAAATCTCATAAGCTGTAAACTAACTTGGTCATTTCCAGGTCTCTCTGCTGTGAAAAAGTAATAAACTAGCAAAATGATTTGCAGTGGTTCTTTACTGATGGACCTCTGAACTTATGATTCGTCAACACTGTAATTGTGATCTGCTCTGTTCTACATCAGGAATGGATCCCCATAGATCCCGCAGTCCCATCTCTGGTTACCACCACCAGTCAGGATACAGACGAGAAAGAGACAACAGCAGAAGAAATCACTGTGACAGTTCACACCTCAGACCAACAAACCACAACCAGTATCAGTCTTGGTCTAAACCAGAGCAAAACCCACTCGGCTCCCAGACTTTGAGCACAAGGAAAGAGCATTACGAGAGAGACTTTCCTTTGTACAAACAGCCGGTGGAAGTGGGATGTTTCTCTCTTGACTCCCAGCGTATGTTTTTTAATGATAGCAGACAGATGAGATACTATGTGGAACCTGACAAAAATCCTCATTTTGATCTGAGGGATGGGTACAAGGACCGTTACTTAAAGAGAGATGAAAATGTGAAGGAGAAGCTGGACCACATTCTCCGGTGGATTGTAGCCAACAGATCAAAGCTGAAATCAAAGGCATCTTCACAGTGAGTGTATATGAATATAAATATGAAGGCAACACTTTCAAAAGATGTTAAGTCCACTATTTTATTTTGTAGAAAACAAATGCTGATATAAACCGCAAAATATACAGTTTATTATATGTCAAAATGTAGTTGGCCCAATTTTTTCCCCATCCTCTAAGAATAGACTCCTGTTTTTACCAGTGGTTGATTCTCTATTCTTACCTCAACTATGCCTGCAGGAATTTTGTGTTTTGATAAACCTCTGCTCTTCTCAGTGCTTTAGATTTCAACTTTGTGACATGGCGAGGCCATCTGACCAAACTGCTGACCACGCCCTATGAGACTCGAGAGGGCTGGTTGCTAGCAGTAACCAAGTTCAATGGAACAATTTATATCAGTGAGGTGGAAACAGAAGCTGCTCGCAGGGAGCAGGAGAACCGCCCTGAGAGGAACCAGGAGATGATGTACTGGGGATACAAGTTTGAGCAGTACATGTGTGCAGGTAGATGGATGAAACACTTAATCTTGTTCAGATTATATTCAGACTTTTAGATGATTTTTTTGGTTATTAACTTCCTTATCAACTCAGCTATGACAGTTTTAATTTCTTATATATAAAGTATGTAATTTCTCTTTGTTTTTGTGGCATGAACAAGTACAAGGTTATAAACACATGCTATATTCTTATATTTGTATTTTCAGATAGTGTCCACAGTTTGCCTGACTCCAGTGGAGTGGTTAACACTAACGAGGCCTTCTGCACAGTGGTTCAGACTCGGCTCACGGATCACAAACTTCTTTTCTCTGGTGAGGTGGATTGTCGGGATAAAGATCCCGGCGTGCCACCTCCTGCCTGTTATGTGGAGCTGAAGACCTCAGCAGAGATCTGCACACCCAAACAGCGCAGCAACTTCCACAGGTTGGTAACAGATAATTATCTCACTCATTTTCTTGTTGTTGCTTTTTCACATGGATGCTGATTACCGCCCCCCCCCCAATTTTGGTGAATTTATTAGGTTCAAACTACTCAAATGGTGGGCTCAGTCTTTTCTCCCTGGAGTCCCTCGTGTCGTGGCGGGTTTCAGGGATCATGATGGAGTAGTCGTTTCTGTTGACTCTTTCCTCATCTCCAAGGTCTCCCAGCTTATCAAGGTGATCTGCTGTCTAAGGCTGTTTTTCCTGAAGTTAGCAATTACACAACATTACCATTTGTATACTTCTGTAGATTTGCGCATTCACTTTTTGTTATATTCGTAGAATGAACACAACTGCTGGAAGCCAACAGTCTGCATGAACTTCTGCTGTGATTTTCTGTCTTTTGTGAAGCGTATAGCTACTGAAGACAATCCTAGGTGAGTGACATTAAGACACAAATTTTTATAATTTCAGGTAAATCTACGTATGTTCAAGTTTCTGTTTTTTATCAAATGTTTCAGGGTGGTATATCTGTTCTCCTGGGAGCCCCACAATGATGTGACCTACTCCTTCCACAAGGACTCCCAGTTTTCGTTCCTGCCCTCATGGTACGTTGACGCAATGAGCAGCTGTCAAGACTCCCACCATTGACTTTGATTTTTTTTTTTTTAAATCCCTCTCAAACGGATTTTTTGAAAACACCAGAATACAGACATTTAAGGAAAACTTGCATTGATCAAAACTTTCTGGTCTTGCAAAGATTTTTTTAAGCTGTGTTTCATGTGCATGTGATGATTGTAAATAAAACAAACTTTAATGTTAATATTCCTTAAATTTTATTATTCCCTTGTTATAACAATAATTTAGATCCCTAAACAGCATTAGGTTATTAAAAAATAGAACAAAATTATTAAAACAAATGTGATGTAAAAAATAAAGTCAAGTAATTAAACTGATTTTCATGTAAACATTAAACCAAAATAAATACAACTGTAACCGACACCTGCGGTGTATGCTTGTAAATGTTGACAAAGTGTGTTATTTGCTGCTGTTTTTAGACCAACAGCAACACTTTTCACAACTTGTTTAGCTGCAAATTAGTCCTAAAAGGAACAGCCGACTAACAGCAACCAAATCAGGTGGAGAAATATGAAAAATGTTCATGAATCAGAAAGTATACAGAGATGAATACAGTATGCAACTGCAGCACCATTAAACTGAGTAATGAAAGAGCTGTGTGTGAAAATATGTAAATTACACTGAAAATTACAAGTTAAGACAATTGACATTTAGTCAAGTCAAACATTTTTACAGGCTGCAAGTCTTCAGGCACTTAATTACACATTTATCCCATACTGTAAAACTCATAGGGTTAAATCCTGATTCCTTTTGTTTTAAATAAAAAAACAAATGTATAATTCAGTTAAAACATGCAAAGGAATGCTCTTAATTTCAGACAAAGATATTAGTTTTATCAAGTAGTTAAAACAAGGTGAGATTCACTTAAATCGTAGTGGGACCTTGATGAGTTAATATCACTAATTTCTCTCAAATACAACAAATTGAATGCAACAATAAAATCTGAATGGCAGAACATCTAAACAAACCCCTTTATTGAGAGAAAAGATTATCTAAAAGCACAAAAAACTTTTTATTCCCAGATTTTTTTACCTATGCGATTTTAGGTCTTATTACTTATATCTTTTCGATTTCTATCTTTTTTCTATGTGCAAATAAAAGCTCTATCTTTTGTTTCTGAATAGTGTTGTGTTGGTACTGCAGCCTTCTGCTTAGAACATTTATTTAAACAGCAGGCAGGAGGGGAAAAAAGACATGCAGATCAAATCTGTCTGCATAGGTAGAAGTAGTTAAAGCCCATAAGTAGTAAACTTTGCTCTGGTCACTAGACAGACATGGAAAAGATTTCTGAAAAGACACCAACTCTAATGACAGTGCATTTAACACTGAAACAGTTAATATTTATCAGTAGCAGTTGCTGATTAAACCTTCTGCACAGAGGCTGTTCTGTATTCAGTGCTTCAGCTTTTTGTTCAGACCCATGACTTTAAAGGTAGCAGCGGTGATCTTCTCATAAACAACAAACATGAGGGCGGCCGTCAGCACCGTCTGCAGAAGCTTGGCCTCCAAGCCTTTGTACAAACCAAAATAGCCGTGCTTCCTGCAATAAACAGTTAATATTAATAGCAGATAATCATCATGGTAACAGAGTGTGTTTGTGGATCAACGTGCTGCCGTACTCACTTGATCCTCTCCATGAACAGGACAAAAATAGTCGAGAGGCTCCCCATCAGGCTGTTAGTTCCGTCCCCTTTGTACTGACCGAACTGATTGAGCACAACATGGTAGATTATTGAGATTACTTTGAATCTGATTATGATTCACACAGCACTTAAGAGGCTGCTGCTTTTCTAGAAAATGTTTTAAGCAGATCTGATTCATTCTTAGTTTTTTAAATTAGATTTGTTGATGATAGAAACATCTGAAACTTCATTAACTTTCAGTTTTAAAGTTAAGTTATAAAACCTGGACATGAGAACAGGATTTTATGATACTATGGGAAGTATTTACTCTCAGGATGGCCTGAATTGTTTGCAGGGGGTACGTTGCTGTGGTAGCGATGGCCTTGGCAACAGCTCCAATGAGAAAGATCTTTGCTGAGGATATCTGAGGAAAAAGAGAAAGATGTACTTCAGTACTGGAGGTTTAACATAACTGGAGTTAGCCAACAAATAATTTTGGAATTTCAAATCACAAGTCAAAACTTGTGTTACACATTAAAATGGATTGGTCATTATCAAATCAAACTGTTTATTAAACACTTTTAATACAGTTGAATGTTTTACAAAGTGCTTTATGAAGGAGCTCAAGAAACTGAAGATCACAGAGTACACAGAACTGTAGCTTATTTAAATAGTGAAACTAATTTTAAAAAGTAGTCTATGAAAAATGTCTTAAAATTTCTATTGATAATAAAAAATAAAAAGTTAAACTAAAAGCTACAGTTGTTTTTAGGAATATAAATATTAAACTTGACAAGTAATAAATACTAAACACCTTTCTTCCTCCCCTTCCTGCCTTCCTCTTCATGGCTTCATAAATCATGAACTGCACAGCCGGGTTGAGGACCAGAATGAGAGATGGCAGAGTGCCGTTCCACAGCGTTCCCACTCCCTCGTTAGAAACAATCTGAGTGAAAGCATCTGAAAGCCAAAACACAGAAAGTCTTAACTGTACACAATAAAAAGCAGCACAGCTGGCGTGTCTGAAGAATGCTACAGAAGTTCACCACACACCAAATATGCCTCTGTACTGGGTTTGGTGGAGGTCTTCGCTTCTGAACCTCACCCCCTGCAGCTTCAGTCGGGTGTTGACCACCCACATGGGAGTTGTCAGGATCACGTTCACCACTCCTGAATGAGCAAATATTCTGAATTATAGAAAGGTTACAGAGCAAATAAAAATAAACTATCTGACAGGAAAATTGATGCCTTTTACCTGCTACAATCCCCATCAGCAGGTCTTTGCTGGGTCTGGGTTTTCCTGGTCCAGATGCTGCCACCTTCTTTAATGCATTGAAGGTGTAGAAGTAGACAAAGTTGGAGCAGCAAAGGCTGGAGATAACTGGGAACCAGCCTCTGTACAGAGACAGACTGGGAGAGGTGGTGGAAAGTGATTTGAGGGTCGATGTTAAAACAGAATCACAAATGTGACATTATTATAGAACTTACAAGCCTTCTTCCTTCGCTATCTCAGCCAAAATAACAGGTGTAGACTTTGACTTTCGTTTGTCATCCACTGAAACACAAAAATGACAACAATTTACGGCTCCAGCCCTCTGACCTAAAACGATGTTACAAGTTAACATCCATATCAGCTAAGTGGACAAGAGGAGCTGAACTCCCAGCCAATTATCTTTACTTCCTTTTAATTAGTAACAAGCTGAGGACAAGAACATTCACCTGTCAATGTTATACTCATCATATTAACTAACAAAAACATAAAACAGACTAAATAAACAGTTTTCTGCCTAATTACCTGAAACAAAGTCTCAACCATTTACATGGAGGTGCATTTAGATATACCATCCTTTTGCATGTTTTGATAGCTATATCTGCCTTTTTTTTATGAATTAGAGATTTATTCTGTCCGGTTTAACACCAAACACTCACCCTGTAATCTGCTTTTTGCTGTATCCAGAGGAAAGAAGACAGTCATGGCTGTCACGCTCCCCTACAAGACAAAACATTACAACAGTCATTTAATAAGATGAAAAAGTGCTTCACATTTCACACATGCTTCTTCAATACTAAAACGTGTAATAAATAATTTACTAATGTTAAATTATCTCCGTTGTTTGCGCCTGAACTGTGCTCACCATTGCACCTGCCACCGCGTGAACCAGCGTCTCGTAGGACAGAAGGCCGACAGCGGGACCGCCGTTCTCGGGCATCTCTGCAGGATCTCCCGGTCAAATCACACAAACTCACAACCAAGCCGGAAGTCACCGCGAAGCGACTCGAGGGAAGACAGCTAGCCGCTCCGGTTTGTCAAGCGGTGAAAAATACTGGGTAACACGACGAAAAAATGTTCACAACTTCATGATGCTGGTAACAGCTGAGATGGTCAGACAGAGAAGGCAGTAAAAACATAAAACAGTTGGGTAATGACTCTTCCGGACCGGCTGTTTAGTCAACGAAAAATAACCCAATGCGCCACCTACTGGACTGGAGGGTAAACCGATTTCATTTCTATCTGTGGTGATTCTCTATTCTGGTATTTATCGTTCTAAAGAGAACTTCTTATAAAATATTTTTACTTAAATAATTGTTATTTTTGTAAAATAGATATTGAATCAAAATAAAATTTATTTTATAATTGTATAAATAGTCATGAAAGCCCATTTCACCACCTAAAAGGGAAAAAGTCAAAGATGCCATAGATGACATAAAGTAATAATAAGTATGATATTCAATGTCTTATTTATGAGTTTCAGTTATTATTATGACTTTAAGTGGAAATAATATGAGATGAGATTTTTTTTTTTTAAATTCAGCAGTTTTAAAGTCACAATTATAATACTAATTATGACTGGAGTGGACTGGTCGGCTTGAATAGCTTTTTCTCCCACAATAAATGAAAAAGTTAATTTGAAAACAAAATCTTTGTCTAATATTGAAATTTGATTGTTAATCTAAAACATTTAAATGTACCCTCCTCGCCTCGCCTTCTTCCGCTTATCCGGGTCCGGGTCGCGGGGGCAGCATTCCAAGTCGGGCAGCCCAGGCCACCTTCTCCCCGGCCAAGTCCACCAGCTCCTCAGCTGGGACGCCCAGGCGTTCCCAGGCCAAACTGAAGATGTATTTCCTCCAGCTTGTCCTGGGTCGACCCGGGGGCCTCCTGCCGGCAGGACATGCCCAGAACACCTCCCGAGGGAGGCGTCCAGGAGGCATCCTTACCAGATGCCCGAACCACCTCAACTGGCTCCTTTCGATATGGAGGAGCAGCGACTCTACTCCGAGTCTCTCCCGGATGTCCGAGCTTCTTACCCTATCCCTAAGGCTGAGCCCGGCCACCCTGCGGAGGAAACTCATTTCAGCCGCTTGTATCCGCGATCTCGTTCTTTCGGTCATTACCCAAAGCTCATGACCATAGGTGAGGATTGGGACGTAGACCGACCGATAAATCGAGAGCCTTGCTTTCTGGCTCAGCTCCCTCTTTACCACAACAGACCGGTTCAGCGTCCGCATCACTGCAGACGCTGCCCCAATCCGCCTGTCGATCTCCCGCTCCCTCCTTCCCTCACTCGTGAACAAGACCCTGAGATACTTGACCTCCTCCACTTGAGGCAGGACCTCTCTCCCGACCCAGAGTTGGCAATCCACCTTTTTCCGGTCGAGAACCATAGCCTCAGATTTGGAGGTGCTGATCCTCACATTTAAATGTGTCAAAATTAAATCAAAGAAAAAAATGAAATCTGTAAAGGGGCAAATACTCTTTTAACAGCACCGTATAACATTCCTCATTTTGACTTATAAAACAGCAACAATAAAAACCGTGAGCTACATATTACTGAGTGAGCTTTGAGCGATAATAGATGTAGCAGGAACTGACGGCAGTGAGCTGGACTTTGTTTTATGGCTCAGCTCACACACCCAGTGATCACTCTGTTTGCTCTGGTCTGCTGTCGCTGTTGCTCATCTGAAGACAAAGGAGAAAAGAGGGAGGCAATAACACATTTTTTAAAAAGTTATTTTTGAAGATGTCAAGGTACCACAAGGCAGCGATTGATGGTAACTTGGCCCTCTTGAAGGAGGCAACAAGGAACCACCTGAACACTGCGGATGATGATGGGATGACTCCCACCCTGCTGGCTGCTTTTCATGGACACGTCAATGCTCTTCAGCTCATATGCAGCAGAGAGTGAGTAACTCCTTAACAAGGATCTGATAGAGAATCAGAGATTATTTGTGTAATTAGAACTCAAACTGTTATTACAGTCGATGAGATTCACATCTTTTTATATAATGTATGATTCTTACCACAGACTTGAATTAAGATTAACACTGGAGTCATAAATGACCCTAAAAGAGCAAAGGCTAACTTTGCTGTAAAGTGAGTTTTATGGTTTCTCATTCAATTGATTTGTTTTATGACTTTATTTCCCAACAGTTGTTGTTTACCTCATTTCTCATTTTTCCTTGTTAGACTTTCTCCCTTGAGCTGAGCCAAACATTTAATCAGCCAAATTTGTTCTGCAAAACAATAGAGCTCTTCACCCATCCATCTATCCTCCACCACCCCCACCTCGGCTTCCAGTCACAGCAACAAAAGACTGGCTCAAATCTAGCCTGAGACTCGGGGAAGATGTTTTATGCATGACCTAAATTATAACTGAAACATTATTATCACAACCAGCAGATCTGGGTTTAATGACAACTCCCGCAATTAAAGCTTTTATTGTTGAGACAGAAAGGCAAACAGTTACAGGACTTTAACAGCTCACCAGTTACCTCATTCGTTTTGTTACAGTCTTGGTGTTTTCACTCACATTTTAAGTATTCATTTTGGAAAGTAGTTAATTTTTTTTTTTTGTGGAGGGAGTTTGGAATATATGACAGCATATTAGGGCCACTGCATAAAAAAAGAATAAAAATGGGAAAGGGGGAATTTGTGGCCACATACGCTCATACCACAGTAAAACATAATGGAATTTGTTTTCTGATTTGACTCATCCCTCAGGAGCAAAGGGCAGCCATTTTTAATGGCACATGGGAGTTGGAAGCTCAGTATGATAACAGTCAAAGTAAACAAATACCATGTTATATCTGACCAGTTATTTACAAACACCTGCTGCTGTAACAGCAGAAGGCTGGTATTAAACTTATATTTTAATATATTTTTAAAAGTTACTGTTATTTCCTGTGCACTTTCTTCATAACATGTCTTTTCCTTGGAGAGGTGGACATTAAAGAGATATTTCCATCATTTTGATGTGGCGTTCTATAATACCTGAAAGTTAGATGTTAATTTGTCACTTATCTGCAGCAGTGTCTCTCCTGATCTGACTAGCCATGAGCATAAACCTTACACCATATAAGCACTACTTCATTCAGAAAACTCCTTCCTGTTATGCTCCACTTGCTTCTATTTAGCCAAATCTTTCCAGCTTTATAAATGTATTGACTTAAATTTATAGATAGAAATTACTATAATGTCAATAATAAAGAGCCCAAAAATTATTTTTAAAAAAATACTTGATTCAGATAATTATTGTGTTTTTTTTTTCTTTTCATTTTTTGACTGACTGCCTGCACTGACTTAAAGGCACACTAAGGCAGTTTGGGCTTGTTTTTAGCACCCCCTAATGCCCATTTTAAATCACTGTTGTAAAAGCGAATTGTCCTATTTTATTGTCGTTCTACTTTTCCTCTGCATGTATTTTGAGCTGCAAACCAAATCTTGTTGAAATTTAAAATTGTGTGTATTGCAATGAATGTAAATTATTATTATTTTTCTTTCTTTTGCAGAGGAGACCCCAACAAGTGTGACATCTGGGGGAACACACCCCTGCACCATGCAGCAGCAAATAACCACATAAACATAATCAGCTTTCTGGTTAACTTTGGAGCCAATGTCTTTGCCCTGGACAATGAAATGCACACAGCTATGGATGTTGCTGCTTCTCGAGGCCACATGGAGTGTGTGCGCTTTCTGGATGATGCTGCCGCACAGCAAACCAACCAAAATCCAAAAAGGGTGGCTAATCTGAAGAAGAAGGCTGATAAAGATGCAGAAAAACAAATTAAACTATGTGAGAAGGTGAAGAAGAGCCATCAGAGCAAGATGAATAAAATGCAGCATGGGTCAGTTTCTGGGGCAAGCATGGGATCGACGTTCCAAGACGGAGAGTCTGTGACTGGTGTCAGTGAGCAGTATTCCAAGTTTATTGCTATGAAGAAATCTGACTCGCTCACAGCCAGAGTTAAAGACACACTCCAGAAGATGGGGAAGAAAGACAAAGGCACTCTGCAGCAAATAGGGGGAGGTGGCAACGTTGTCTTCAGCAAACAAGAGAAGGAAGCTTCTGATAAACCAGAGTTTCTGAATGTCTTTAATGAGGATGAAGAGAGGGAATTAGACGAAAGAGGGATGGCAGCGTATGAAGACGATGATGACCTTGAAGAACCAGGCCAAGTCAAACAATCCATCTTCAACCGACCTGGCCTAGGAGGTCTGATTTTCATGAATAAGATGAATGTGGAGTCAGAAGACATTCCTCGTGACTATGAAAGTCTTGATTACTTTGTTCAGAACCAAACGCTTGAAGCTGAGGAAGACGGCAGTGGCTTTGACAATATTGGTGATGCAGACCTTCCTTGGGATCAGGAAGATCTGGGACTGGATGATGATGAGGATGAGGAAAGCTCTCCTTTGGATCTGTTCTTGTCTGCCATCTCTTTGCCAGAGTTTGCCCCTGCTTTCAGCAGAGAGCACTTGGACTTGGAGGCACTCATGCTTTGCTCTGATGAAGACCTGAAAGGCATTCGCATCCAGTTAGGGCCAAGGAAGAAGATCTTGGAGGCTGTTGCTCGCAGAACGAAGGCACTGGAGAACCCTGGTGTCATGAAGGACAGCCCCCTGTGATCTATCACATGCAGACAATTAACATCCTGTTCACACATCACATTATAAAGAATAATAAAAACAGTGTTATTATATTGCAATCTTTTTTCAAATCTGGTTAAAATCAACATGAGGTTTATTTTGGATTATAAAATAATTTAAACTTGATCTTCAAACAGAATGGAAGTAGATACAATCACAAAATGTAGTGAATTTGTCTTTATTTATTATTGTAAATGATAAAATGGGATCAGAAATTGAATGGGTTGAGCTGTCATTTAAATGATTACCAATTTGTCAAATAAAAACATGTTTGCAATACAACCCTACGTTATTGTAATTATTTTTAAATGAATATTTCACATATGTGCATCTTAAAGATTTATCAAAGACAAGTAGTTATCGTTATTATTATTATTATTATTATTATTATTATAAGTAGAAGAAAGCTGCTTTTTAACTGTAATAAAATATAAATTCATGAGTAGAAGTGGAGATTCATATAACAGTCAATATAGGTCTGGCATACCAGAAGCTCAAACAAAATTTTGGCTAACAAGTGGCAATAAAACCATAGATATGTGATTTATATGGATAAAACCCTTCTGAGAAGTATGTGGGGATGAAGCATCTTGAAAGGTCCTTGTAATATTGGATCGGAGACACGAGATAATGAACACTGCTCTGATTGGTGGTTAGTGTTGTAGTGAGTTCGTGGATTGGTTGTTAGGGTGACAAGGGGGCTGGTCTTTTACCTCAGCTGCCACCAATCGTGTTAAAATAAGAAGTGAAAGTGGGCGGGGTTTCAGTTGAGTGGCGTTTAAGGTTGCTGACTGCATCTGGTTTCTACTGTATGTGGGAGAGTGTTTTCGCTCTGTGACGGTCACGACTATGGTTTACAGGTACTGTGTTTGACTCTTGCTGTTTCTGAGTGTTTAATGTCAGCCATGTTTACATCGTATGTATTCTCCTGAGCTCTGGGAGGAGTTAAACTCGACAGAAAGTCGCTTGTTTGCGCGGCTGCATCTAAGCTAAGCCTGATTAGTGAGCCAGGATCAGGGATTCACTCCGCCTTATTGCCGCTCAACTTACACTTGTATTCTTTATTTGGAGCTAATTTCATAAAAGCAACTTTGCTAACTGGTCCATACCTGTTTTCTGAAGTGTTACGTTGAGGTCAGAGGGTATTAGCGTAACCCCCCTGCCTGTGTGTTGCGCTTCAGGACCGCCTAGCACTGTCGGAGATGGCTGAAGTAATTGCCGTCAGCGCCCCTCTGCTCCTGCCGTCCACTATGAACGCCATCTTCCAGGTCCAGGAGGAAGCCAGCGCCGCCACCGCTGCTGCCGCCTCTTCTCCGGCCTCTCAGAGTAGCGATGACTACCTCTTTGTGGAAACCAGGCACCCCAACACAGTCCTGCAGGGACTGAACAGCCTGCGGCTCAACAACGCCTTCTGTGATGTGACTCTGTGCTGTGGAGGTCAGGAGTTCCCCTGCCATCGCATCGTGCTGGCTTCTTTTAGCTCCTACTTCCAGGTGCACCCATCTCCTCAATATCAATGACAATACGTGAACTGGACTTTATAATAATCCTAAATTGTGTGTTTTCTTCTTCACATCTCCTCAGGCCATGTTTTCAGCTGATCTACTGGAATCTAAGCAGGAGCGCGTTGCTATAAATGGTGTTGAACCACAGATGATTGGCATGCTGGTGAGCTATGCCTACACATCAGAGGTCTACATCTCGAAAGCAAATGTACAGGTAAGAAATCCCTTTGCACATTCCTCTCACAGCTGACACCTTTCCAGTTAATGATGTGTGCTGACAGCTGATTTGATTTGGTGTAGGCGCTGCTGGCAGCAGCCAATCTGCTGGATGTGATGGCTGTTAGAGAGGCTTGCTGTCGCTTCATGGAGCGTCAGATGGATGAGATGAACTGTGTGGGTATTCACTGTTTTGCTGAGGCCCACTCCTGTAAAATGCTGGAGAAACGCAGCATGGAGTACATTCTAGAGCATTTCAGCAGTGTTTGTCAACAGGTGAGAGGCAGTTTTAATTTCTCAGCAGTCAGTTGAACTATTCAGATGTCTTGTGAAGTGTCTAAAAGTCCAGAAATATACCTTTTTTTTTTTTTGCCATGCCCGATATACTTAAAAAAAAAAAAAGAACCTGCAATCAGTCGGCATTTAGCATTTTACTTCAATATACATATTTGAATTAATTAAAAAAGGTAGATAATTGTTTCTTTAGATTATTTATAGATGCCATGTCTGTAAAATCTTCTCAAACTTACGAGCGCTTAGTAAGTTAACAAATGATGCTTTCCATATGATCTTTCCACAGGAGGAGTATTTGTCTCTGTGTGTGGACAAACTGACTGAAATCATCGCCAGTGACCTTCTCAATGTGCCCAAAGAGGAGATGGTGTTCGAGGCCGTCATGTTATGGTTGGATAAATGTCCTTCTCGCAAGCAGAGCTTTGAAAAGGTCACATTGATTTTGTTGCAGCCATAGATTGATCAGCTCTCTTTGCTTTGTCTTTTCTGGCTTTGTTTGTGAAGGTGTGAGTGCAGGGTTTAATGCAGAAGGCTCATAATCTGATGTTGGTCATATTTAATTTGTCATGTGAAAGAAAACTTTTAAAGATATTCATAAATCCAAGTGAGATTGCTTATGACTGAAAATTATTCATTAAATATCTCAGACCATCTTGTCCATGACTTTTCTGAAAGATTTGATCCCTCTGCTTTTGTTTGTACCTCAAAGGTGCTCGAGCACATCCGCCTGCCTCTCATCAGCCCGTACTACCTCCATGACGTCATTGAGTCTCTGGATGTCGTGAAGGAGAGTCAGAGCTGCCAGAGGCTCATCTCAGAGGCCAAGGATTACCTGCTGCTGAAGGACCGCCGTGGAGAACTCTACAGCTCCAGAGCAAGGCCTCGCAGGTCCACAGGTAAACGCATCTACAGTTGCCTCCATTGATGTTCTCTTCAACTAGAATTTGTTCTTGTAAGAAGAAATGCTGAACATTGTTCATTATGCATTACAAAGGCTTTATACTTCTTAGAATTGCAGCAGCAGGTAGAAAAAATAGACAATATTTATATAAATATGATAAACTCTTGAACAGACGGATGATAAATACATATTGGCACACACAATTTAAAACATAAAAATTTTTTAGCATAAGACAAAATAAATAGGAGCCAGGCTGAACTGACCCTACTTAAGCTGTTTCTTTTAAACACATTGGTTGTGTGTGCATCTGTTAGTCAAGCATCTTGATACCACACACTAACATGATTCACTTTGCATTTTTACGTTGTTTTAAACCTGTTATTGGCCAAGTGTTTAACTGATTAATAGCAAACTAATCATTTATTTTGTTAATAAAAGGACCATGTTCTCATTATTCTACAGACTGCTTTTGTAATTGTGTACATCTTAATGTCACAAGCCCACAGCTAATGCGTCTGCCTCGTTACCTGTGTTACCATGGCAACAGGGACAGCTGAAGTGATAGTGACGGTTGGCGGGGAGGATGATAAAGTGGTGCTGCGCAGTGTGGAGAGCTTCGACCCTGTGACCAACCAGTGGAAGAATCTGGCGTGCCTGCCGTTCGCCGTGAGCAAACACGGACTGGTCGTCTCAGGTGAGGTTCAGTCATACTGCTTTCTTTCTAACGGGAATGATGAATGAGCTTAATTACAGCACTTTGTTTCTGACCCACTGTCTCTCTGTAGATTCGACTCTCTACTTGGCAGGAGGAGAGTTTCCCGACGGCTCAGCGAGCCGGGAGATGTGGCGCTACGACCCCTGTTTCGACTCCTGGATGGAGATGGCGCCCATGAATGTAGCTCGCTCTGAGTTGGGTAGGGCAGCCTCGGGATGAAACACTTGTCTGTTAGAAATTATAATAGCTGTATGCTTTTATATTTTTACACATCATAGTTGTTTGTGTGCTAACAGGTTAGATTTATTTATTGCTGTTTGTTTTATATACGTACACGCTGTTAAGTGTGAGACTTCGTCACTTTTTCCACTGTAGAAATGTATCTGTCAGGGTTTCTCTCACATTTTTCCTGTTTTTACATCAACAGTTTGGATTTATGCTGCTATAAGAAATGTCAGTTTTATTGACAAATATCTAGTTTAAATACTGATTTATTGGTTCTCTTTTCTTGCTCGGCCAGAAAAAATAATCGGATGAATAGAAGCAAATTGGTAACAGCCTCTCACTGGAAGTTCTGCATGTATTAATGTGTTCCAGCTGATCCTAACTAGCATCTCACTCTTTAAACAAACATGTCAGAAGAGGAGCTGTATTATGAAGGGATATTTCCTGTTTACCCAACAGACTATGTTGAGTTGAAAATTGGGAGTTTTCAGCATCCCAAAGAAGGATCTGTTTGAGCGCTGCTAGATCACCATGGTTACAGAGACTGTACTCATAGCCTGGAGTTTGAGCTTGACTGTCTGTGAAAAGCATGATTTGTTCACCGATTCTTTTGTTGACATTTTTTTAAATCACAGTACAAGTGTCATATTATAATTATTGACTCTAAAAAGCTATAAGTTGATGATTATGATCTAAAGATCATCCTGTTTAATCAGAGCTCTTTATTAATAACAATTTTCAGCATCAGAAATATTTTAAAAATCACTTAAACTTGAATACGCTCAATCCCTAGACTACATAATGAATCAGAACCATAAATTTAAGCTGTAGATGTTTTTCATATTTTGTCTGGACCTGCTAAGAATTATGTTAAACTGTTTGTCAGATTTAATTCACTCGAGCGTCTGAACATCAGAGTCGGTGAAGTGATTTATGAAATGGAATCGGAAAGAAATGAACTTTGAGTGTTTTCCCCCAATAAGTGCCACAAAAACCCTTCTGCAAAATAAATAAACAAAAACACACTCATTAAAACGAGGTCCTTAAACTAACAAAAATAGGAAAACCTTATTGAAGAAAATATCATTTGATCAGATTTATTTTCTCTAACTCTTGTTAGCTATTCTGTCAATTAACATAATTTAACATAACATATTTGGATTCTCAGTTTCTTTTCTTGGTCCACTGATGTTAAAAATTATTAATTTAAACTCTTCATCCTCTGGTCTCAGGTTTAGTGATGCTGGATGGTTTTGTGTACGCCGTGGGAGGCTGGGAGGGCCGGTCTCGTCTCGCCTCAGTGGAGTGCTACAATCCTCACACCAACTGCTGGCAGTTCACGCAGTCTGTAAAAATGGCCGTCACAAGTCCTGCAGTGGTGGCGCTGGATGGTCTGCTCTATGTTACTGGTAGGAAACATGCTGGTATTATCTTAAATGTAATAATTTACCAACAGAATAATTTCCTGAAGGGTTTGTTCACCTGTTGATTATCATCTGTCCTGGTAGGTGGTGCTGTTCTAGAGGATGGTGACGGTACAGACCTCGCACAGGTTTATAATCCAAAAACCGCTGTGTGGACAGAGATTGCCCCAATGCAGATTGCCCGCTCTGGATCAGCTGCTTGTACACTCAAAGGAAAAATCTATGTTATAGGTAACAAACTCGGCCATCCTTCTTTTTTAATAGTTGATGGGAGTCATTTCTATAAAATCAATTGTTTTCCAGGGGGATGGCATGCCTCAACTGAGAACACTGATAAAGTGGAGTGCTACAATCCCAAGACCAACCAGTGGACTATGTGTGCCCCCATGAAGGAACGGCGCTACCGGCCTGGTGCTGCTGTAGTGGATGGAAAGATCTATGTCTTAGGAGGAGAAGAGGGCTGGGATAGGTGAGATTTGTCTAATACTTTTGGGGAAAAACTCTTAAAAATAAACTAAAAATCATAAATACAGTTTTTAATGCTGATTGCTTATGTACAGATATCATGACACCATTGAGAGGTACTGTGATGAGACCGACACCTGGGAGATCGTCGGGGAGATGCCGACCAGTCGCAGCTGGCTCAGCTGTGTGTCTCTCCAGCTGAGAAAGGACATCCACATAAGCAACTGTCCTGATGCTTCAAACAGCAACTAAAGCAAGACGAAGAAGATAATTCTTTGATTTTTACAGTCCTCAGTGATTGTGTGCTGCTAAGCTCAAAGCTGTGGAGACCACCAAACTGAGCAGCATAGAGTTGGCTCTGAACCGTTTGAGCTGTTTCCACGGTCCAGAAGTGATCAGTTCTAGTTGGTGACGCCTTGAGTAAGTTTTGCTCACTTGAGTTTCTCACTTTGAGGGGGGATGGTTGAGACGCTGGTATTGGCTCGCATCATTTCACGTTACTGTGACTTTCAGCAGTCTGAACGCACTCTGTATGATGTGAACATGTTTAGGGTACTTTTTAATTGTCTGAACGCCTCAATCTGAAGATGTTCCCAGCCAACATAGTGTATTTTTGTATTGTGTGTTGGATTTTTGACATGCCATCAGAATTACCTTTGACAACAATTACTGTCTTGCAAACTCTGTGGGCCAAAGGTTCATATTGTGAAGATTTTTAAAGGCAACCTGTGGAAAAACGTACACATGTGAGCTGTCTTTTTGTAATTTGTGAGTTCTGACTGAAATGTTGTTCAACCTGTGATATGTTTAAAATATTTTTGTAATTGATGTCTATTATTTTTGTGAATGTAAGTTGAATATAGTTGTAATAAACTTGTTTATTTCCTAATGAGTTGCTTAATTTTGTTTTTAGCCTGAATCTTTTAGGGCGTATATTGCATTTCTGAGAGGTCGAAATGAAGTTGCCATTTGTTTCATGGCTTGGATTTTTTTTTCCACAGCATTTTCTTTTAAAAAAATTCCATTAAATCTTTTTCAGAGCTTATTTTTCTCCCCCAAATTCCTTTTACTTTTTAGAACCCTGCATTTTATTATTCTTTCTCAGCCTTTTTTTTTTTCTCTTGAAAACAATAATGGAAAAAAAGTACTTAAGCATTAATCTAGCCAGATTAATTTATCAACAAACCAAACTCTGAAAATTTATTTTAGCTAATGAGTTGTAAAACAGTCTTAATGTATTTATTTATACTATTTATCTTTTGGAAGTATTTCTAGTTTAAATTATCAGTAATAACCAGTGTGTGCCGACAAAAATATCCCAGTTTTGTTTTGGCCCGGTGGATTGTGGGTAAGAAGCTCACTGTCCGTTTTTTGTGTAACATCGACTGAAGCAGTGTTTCAGGAGTCATGAAAGGACTCCGGTCTCTAGACAGTTTTACGGTAAGTTCGGTGTTTTGTCAGGTTTAAGCAGTTTAACCCATTAAATCTAAACTTGGTTTGTTCTGTCTGTTAACCTGAACGTAAACACAAACTCCGTGTAGCTGTCACTGTTAGCTCGTTAGCTAGTTAGCTTCATATATGGCCAGATTTCTGCCTCTAAATTAAACTACGTGGTCAGACACACGAGTTAACTCCTACTGAACTGTCCTCGTTAATTCGTAAACAATACAATGTGGTAAAAAAAACACGTAGTTTAGTTGCGGTTCTTTATTCGTCTGATTATAACCTGAAGGTCACCCTTCAACTCATGTTCTGTTTTTTTATTTATGTTGAGGCTAACGCTAACCACATTACTGTCACATCTTTGTGACATTCATATAAAACGTGACAGAGTCGTAGCAGTTGTCCCAGTCTTTAGTATGTATGAACAGATCTTTTTACATGTGTTTCTGTGAAAACTGAACTATTAATAATTTATCTGTTGTAAATTGCTCTTTGAGTGGCCTCAGTTTGGAGAAACAGATTAGATCTGATTGGACAGATGAACTAATTGCAAGTCATAATGAGGTCAGTTGCAAAGTGTTTCTGCTGGCTTGAAAAAAAAACTAATAAAAATATATGAATGTTCATGCAAGTCTTAGTTTATGAACTTACATACTTAACATGCTTAATTTCATAAATCGAGGCAAAGGGGTGGTATAAAATCACAGTGCATTGCATTATAGGTGGGGGGTCTAAATGACTGGTGCTGCTGCTAAACTAGAAGCTGCTAAATGTGAAAAAAAGAGTGGTATTTAAAATATCGAAGGTTGATATTCTAAGTAAAATTGGATCATAACAATTTACAACTGGATGGGTAACAGGTACAGCCACAAAACAATGTGCATGTATACAAAAACAGTTCAAATGGGGGTTTAGTCTCTTTATGACAAGTTTATTTTTCTATGTGCCTAGCCCCTCATGTTCCCAGAATGCATTGCACTGCAACGCTGGTACTACTCTGTTGTTATGTTACATCTGGCTGGAACTTTAATATTATTTTGCCAGATTAATAATGAAATGTAAACTTAATAGCATTGTACATAAAATTAGCAAAATCTGCTATAATTTTTTTTCTTAGATTTAGGGCTGAAACGATTCTTCGAGTACCTCGAATAATTCGAGTACAAAAAAGCCTCGAGGCAAATTCTCTGCCTCGATGCTTCGTTTAATTCATATTTAATTAATTCATGGCTTTGCAATCGCCCGCGGTCATGTTTCACCCGGACCGAAATAAGTGGCGCACATACACACTGCAATGAATGCACACGCGAGTAGCGAATGTAACTTAAATTAATCTTAAGCCATGGCGGACAACTAGACCGTACTATTACTACTAGTACTAGACCGGCACAGACTGAAAGATGCCGGTAGGTACCGGTAGCGAAAAAACACGGTGCCGACTTTGGTACTGAGATGCTTCATTTATCCGCCTGCGCAGCTACACGGGTGGAGACAGGTGAGACGGAGGAGCAGAGAGCCCCTCCCCTCCCTGTCAAAACAGCGTAGCGAGTTGTGGGTTAAAAATTCCGAAAAACTCTAAAGTTTCGCCGCATTTTGGAAAGGTAAACAGGAACAGAGCAAAATGAAACATATGCTATGAGATTTGTGCCGCAAAAAACAGGCATTCCAGCAATTAGTCGAAGCCACGCATTGCGTATGGAATTAACTTGCTGCTGCAGCGCTGTCACTTCAGTCTGACTGAAAAAAAGGTGTGTGAGGGGAAGACAGTGACATAACAGAAAGTTCAGAGGTAAGCAATAAATACCAGTAATAATAGTAAATGCACTTATATGCCACAAAACCATGGTTTATATCTATTTTTTATTTAAAAAATGTTTAATACTTTATTTTCTCTCAGATTTATACATTGTACATGTAATTTATACATACATATATATTTATATGTATGTATATTAATGTATATTTATATATACATACATACATGTAATTTATTAGAGTACTCGATTATTCGAAAAAAGATTCGATAGAGTACTCGATTACAAAAATATTCGATAGCTGCAGCCCTACTTAGATTATAATTGCAATACATTTTGTAACTGGCCCCATTGTAACTAACTCATTTGAGCATAAATAATCAGTTTCTCCAAACAGAGGTAATTCAAGGAGCTATCTGCAACATGAAAGATAGTTCATGTTTAAAACCTTTCCACAAAACCATCCAAAGATGTGAGCTATTGCTTTAAAACAGGCTGTTGTTATGTGTCATTTGACATGTTTAAGCTGATCAAAAGACCAGAAAATCAGTTATAAATTATTTTCTTTATGATGTCAGAAGATCTGACGCTCATCTCTGTATTAAGTTCTGGAAAAGATAAGAGAAATACAGCTCTGTGACTCAGGAAAATCAATTCTTTAATTTTCTGATGAGCTCTTATGTTTATCCTGCTAACTTGAACAGAATGTAGGGAACATCTAATCTACACGCCATATAGTTACAACATTTTCAAATTATTTTCACATGCTGTTATTTAACATTAGATATCTTTTATTTTAGTGGGGTAATATCTGTTGACCTGATGAATTCTGCTTTTTACACTATTTGAGGATGTACAGCTGTCACAAAAACACTTTGATATTTTTTGTCACCTTGCATAACTACACACCTACAGATGTCATTGTGTTTAATTTAATGTCACCATTTCCTACAGAAACGCTGCTATGCTGTTGCCAGGAGGAGTCAAGCTCTTACTGAACCTTTTTCAAACCTAAAACCTGCCCAAACTTCACCTTTTCCTCCACAAAACGTCCAAGTAGGTTGTGCTCTCTTGAATGCAGGATTTTTTTTCTTGTAAATAAAAGCTAAAAATATCTAAAGTGTAATCAAAGTAGAAAATTGCATTTGGACAGATTTGATTTGGGGCTTCCTGTAACATTTTTTTTCTACTATTTTAGGTGTCTAAACTCCCAAATGGGCTAGTGATAGCATCGTTGGAAAACTACTCCCCTCTGTCAAGCGTTGGAGTGTTTGTGAGAGCTGGAAGTCGCTTCGAGACCTCAGAAAATAAGGGTGTTTCTCATGTGTTACGACTGGCAGCGAACCTGGTAATTTGTGAGGGGTTTTTTTGTAAATATGTGAGGCTGTGAAAAAAATTGACATCCTGTATTTCTCTGACAGCTCAGTTTATGTTTTTAACACAGTTTTTAATCCTCTTTAGCTTAAGTGATCTTCTGACAGACGTAATTTTTTCCTCTTTTTTTTTACAGACAACAAAGGGAGCATCTGCCTTTAAGATTTGTCGCAGTGTTGAAGCGCTGGGAGGAAGCCTGAGGTCAGCCAATAAAGCCTCTTTACACACACTGTTGCATTTTCTCTTATTAAGAGTAAACACTAAAACTCACCAGGATGAACTCTCATTTCTTTGCGTTCAGTGTGACAGGATCAAGAGAGACTATGGTCTACACCGCAGACTGTCTAAGAGATGACCTGTAAGTTGCTGTGTTTAAGTATTTTTAATTTTTTATGTTTAAAACTCCTCTCAGTTTTAGTGGATGTCTTACCCGTTTTTAGAGAATCGCTGATGGAATTCCTGGTCAACGTGACAACCGCTCAGGAGTTTCGACCGTGGGAAGTGAACGACCTGACGTCCAGGGTGAAAATTGACAAGGCTGTGGCTCAGCAATGTGCTCAGATCAGTGAGTATCAAACAGCTGTTCAGACTCATTATAGTAAAACATGCTAAACTATTTATTTTCTGGTATTCAAGCTCCTGATCTTGTGGAAACAAAGCAGCTTTGAGCTGTGAGAGTGATAGCACTAATTATCAACTGTGTCATCAAGTCAGATTTTTTTTCTCTGTTTTGTTTTGAAGCTGTGGTTGAGAAGTTGCATGAAGCAGCGTACAAAAACGCTCTGTCCAACTCTCTGTACTGCCCTGACTTCATGATTGGTCGCATCTCACCTGAACAGGTAGGAATGTTTGTTTTTAGTTTAAAATGTGTGGTCTTCATAGAAATTACATTTTTTTTTGGTGAATGATTGGAATACAAATGTGTGTAACTAATACAAGCTTCTTAGTGCAGAATTTTTCAGCCTGTGTGTTTATCACACACTTTCCCTCTCCTTTACCCTGTTCTGTAGCTGCACTCCTTTGTTGAGGATAATTTCACCTCTGGCAGAATGGCTCTTGTAGGTCTGGGTGAGTGCTGTTTCATCATAGCTTCATCTCTTAATTTTACTTTATTTTCCATCTTTCTAATAATGTTCTTTTAAACTATTGGTATCTTGTAGATGCTTCTCTTGTTGGGCTAATCCCCAAAGGTAGAGTCTAAGTTTTGTCTTGTACATGCATCCAGGTGTGAATCACTCCATCCTGAAGCAAGTGGGCGAGGGTCTCCTGAGTGTTCGCAGCGGTGTCGGAGCTCCTGTAGCTAAAGCAGTGTACCGTGGAGGTAAATACTCATTTTAATCAGCAACACACTCTAGGGTTCAAGTGAAATGAAATGGAGTTTATTTTTAACTTAAAAGTAACAGACATCAAGAAAGAAACAAACTATAAGGCAATGTTTCCTCTATGTTGAGTTGAAAGCAAGAGTTTTCAGTATCACAAAGGAGATTCCCATTGAGGCTGACTAGTTAATCACAGTATCAGAGACTAAAGTTTGGGTTTAGCTGTCTATAAAAAGTACAACCTTTTTGTTTATTCTTTTCTTAATGACACCTTGGAAAAGTCTGACTGAAACAGCTTCTGTGTGTCATCAGAGTTATGCCAGATGCTTTTCATAGTCACCAAATTTAATCACGGTTCAGTGTTTGTTCAGGGACATATTTCAATTTAATTATTCAGTCTATCAAAAGAGGTTTATTCACAAGTGAAGAGATCAGAGACGTCACTCAAAGTCCTAAATGCTTAATCTTGATCAAGAGGAGCAGTTCAATGTAACAAGTCATTACACAGGAGGAGTTCAGAATCCTCCATGCATCTGAAGCCTCTTGTAAGACAAGTTATTAGTAGAAGCTAATACGAGCAGCTGACTCTGACACAGTCAGACTATCCTGTATAAGTGTAGAAGATAGTTTTATAACCTCTAATCTCAAATAATAATCAACTAATTTGACCAGAATTCCTCAGTTTTAATTATTTTGTATGATTCCCAGCCTTAGAAATATGATAAATGTTATTGAACAAGATGAACTTAATTAAAATTAGAAATAAAGACTTTATTAAATAAGGATGTCAACTGAATACATAGAAGTGAAAGTGACTGTGGACAAATAAGAGATTAAATTTTAATCAGAACTTGTATAAAAATGTCTTCAGTACATATTTTATTAATATATTTTTACTTCACAGGTTATTATTTCAGTATTTATAATCAAACGGTTGATATTTTGCAGACTGTGCTACATGAAATCTGAAAACATTAATTTAAATAAAAAAAAAACCCAAAGTGCCACATCCGTCATTGGTTCAAACTGTGTTTTTCCTGTTAGGATTTTTATAATTACAACCTGAATGACTGAATAAAGTCTCAGAACAAGCCTTTTTTTCCCTGGGACTTTTTATCCATTAGTCCACTTTAAAAGGAAAATGTGTCAAATGATGCATGAAGCGTGAGTTTTATGTGAACAAGCACTAAACTCCAGCCAAGATGAAGTCTCTTCAGCTGGAGTTTTGTCATAATATTATATTTGTTTAGGTGAGCTGCGGGTGCAGAATGGCGACGACCTGGTCCACGCGCTGATTGTCAGTGAGGGTGGCGTGATGGGTAGTGCGGAAGCTAATGCCTTCAGTGTGCTGCAAAGGATCCTGGGAGCTGGTCCACATGTGAAGCGGGGCTCCAGCCTTTCCAGCAAACTGAGCCAGGGTGTCGCCAAAGCTACCATGCAGCCATTTGATGTGAGCTGAAAGTTGCTGCTTTTCTCCAAATGTAGAATTAAGTAGTAGTAGTGGAATTAAGTTTTGTCCTTTTTTATTTTCAAAAAAATGTCACTTTTTTTTTTCCAGAGTAGTAAAAATCACAAGTTGCGCATGTTTTAAAATCACATAGCCTGTATCCAAACATCTGCTGTTCCTCTGATCCTCTCCAGGTAACCGCCTTCAACGCACCGTACTCTGACTCTGGCCTGTTTGGCATCTATACTATTGCACAACCATGTTCTGCAGGAGAGGTGAGGTTTTCAGAATCCATCTTCCATCTAAAGTGTGCAGAAATGCCAGAATGTCACCGACACTCGGCTCATCCTTGTTGCGTTTTTGTGTGCAGGTGATCAAAGCTGCCGTTGCTCAAGTGAAAGGTGTGGCAGCAGGAAGTGTTTCAGAGGCTGACCTCATGAGAGCAAAGTGAGTTCACTCAGAGATATACTGTATTACTTGAAAAGCTGTGATGCTAAAAATGTCAGCTGATTCTGTCTGCATTCACAGAAACCAGGTGAAAGCTGAGTATCTGATGACAATGGAGACCTCTGAGTGTCTGTTGGAGGAGATCGGTGCTCAGGTTCTGACCACTGCAGCTTATCAGGCTCCTGACTCCGCCCTCCAGGCTATAGACGCCATCACTAAGGACGATGTGATCAAGGTGAGTATGCAGCAAAGTCATAATCATCTACCTTTATCTCATTATTTAAGGTCCACACTTTAATATGTACTATGGAACCCCAATCCTCTGTGTATTTGTGTGTGTGTGTGTGTGTGTGTGTGTGTGTGTGTGTGTGCGTGCGTGCGTGCGTGCGGGTGTAGGTGTGTGTGTGTGTGTGTGTGCGTGTGAGTTGTTAATGTCAGTGGATTAAAAAAAATCAAACCAAAAAGGGAAAACATTTAGAACTGAACTGAACGTTGTTTGGTTTGTTTGTGACGCCTCCGCTGCATCATTTGACCTCAAGTTTGTTGCCATGGTAACATTAATGTAATGCAGTTGCCTTCTGAAAAAGAAGCAAATGTTCTTACCTTTAACCAATACCCTTAAATGCATTCCACTACATTCTCTGTGCTTTTTGGATGCATTTATTGTGGAACAGTTTTCAGCTGAAATCAACTAATTTTGAAGGTACATTTTAACCTGACCACCTGCTTGGAAACAGCATCATCTGTTGTGCACATACAGTGAGAACTTATATGTAAAGAATATTCCCTTAGTTTTTTGAGTTGTGTTTTAACTTACTTTTGCATTTTTATGACGTTTTTGTCAACAGATTTGTGTTTGTATTTGCACAGTGGTTTTTAAAAGAAACTTCAAATATTTAGAAACAAGGATTATAAAGTGTTGAGCAATGAATTAAAGACTTGTCATGTTTTCTTTGCAGGCTGCAAAAATGTTTGTGGATGGCAAGAAGACCATGGCAGCCAGTGGCAACCTTGTTAATACACCGTTTTTGGATGAATTATGAAAAAAAATCCCCATATCATGTCATTTTAACAGATTTGCTGTGAGTTAAAAAGAAATGGAAATAAGTAAAATAATTTGATCTTTTTTAGCTTTAACCGTATATCAGTGTAAGCTAAAGTCATGACTGTAAACTTGAATTTTACATATCCGTTTGAAATCGTGTGTTCGTCTGAAGCACTCATCTTAGGGAGGACATTAACACTATGCAACGGTGAGCATCATCTTAAAGGTTCTGTTGTCTTCATCAGCCAGTGGGGGGACCCAAAAGCAACCACAAATGTTAATTCTTCAAAAAGTGTTTTAAGACTGAAAGTTGTTAAGTCCAGGTTTAATCAGCCCTTTCTGTGGATGTTTAATCAGCAAATTTAACAGCTATAAAATGAGCTTTATTTCTTCAGTCTATCAGTAAAATGTACATAAAGAAACACAATAAAATCATATGTTGAAAACTGTCATTGTATGTGTGAATTATTAGCATAATAGGAGGGTATTATATTTTATTCTTTTTGTACTAAATTCTGATATCAATGAGCCAAAACAGAAGGAAAAATTATTTATTTTCTCAGTTTTTCAAAAGGTTTTACAGCATTTTAAAAGACGTTGGATCTGAATTAAATAAGCCTTTCAGAAGAGGTGAAGAATTGTGAAAGAATTTTCAGATATCTTTTATTCAAGCACATGATGTGGATGACTCAACAATACATTTCTAATTATTCATTTTAGGGGTTATTTCACCGTGTTGTCCCTCTACATTCACAATAACTCACATTCTTGTTTGTCAAGCTGATATCTATTATTTGTGATATTCTGCACCAGTCTGACTGCTGGTTGCACAAATACTACCAGCTTGAGTGTGGTTTTTTAAATTATTAAGCATTTAGTATATGAATAAGTCAATTGCAAATCAAATCTTTATCTTCATTGCCACTTTATACAATAAAACAATGAAGTTCAAAGGTGTAGTTGACTCAGTGTGAGGCTGGCATTCAAATTAATAGATGACAATTAGAAAAACAATGAAATGATATGGAATGTACAACAATTCCACCTATGCAATTAAACAGCGCAGTATAGATGTATAAATTGCACTGGTTGAGTTAATGTCTTTATTGCATATTGGGAAAGACACAAAGAGGTTTTATTGTGAATTTTGGGCCTCGATTGCGCTTGGATAAAAACTGTTTCTAAGGAGGTTTGTTGTTTATTGTAGCTTGTAAATTCCCTTCTAGTTATATAATGAAAACATTCTTTTGTTAAAATTATCACATTTTTTTAAATGTTGGATTTAGATGTTTTTATTTTATGTGTGTGTTATTGTTGAATTTAGTTTTTTCCTTTGTGTTGCCTCCTGAGACTGATTATTTTTCTATTTTATTGTTTTGAAGCCTGCTTTTGATGTTTTCTCTAATATAACTTTTTCTATTTTGTTGTTCAGTTTTCTGCAAACTAAGCCTTTGTATTAACAGAAATGTTCTTGTGGTTTCTGTTTTTTTTAATTTTTTTTATCCCATTGTTCTCTGGGACCTGTTATTGTGTTTTGCACCACATTATCCTCCCTAAAATAACTGTCTCGAGCTGAAACAGGACCCCCGTTATAACCAAGTATCGCGAGATGAGATTGTAGCCCCCCCCCGAACGTGAACACCCTGAGCCCAGTGTTGAGGTGGGGGTGTCCGTCTGATGTCATTTGGCAGAAGGGGAGGCTGAGCTAGCAGTAGGCTTATGGGTGGAAAAGCATAACAATAACGTTACCGTTTTCCCGTCCACACTGGGACATTTAAACTGTTCTCTGGACTGAAATTCGCGGCGTTTTGAGGCGTCTTACGGTCTTCCTGCGGTCCAAACGGGAGAAGAGGAGGGAAGCTGGCGAGCTAATGGACTGAAAGAACCAGATGCTTTTCCAGCGGAGAAGAAGGAGAACCGAGAACCATAAGCAGGAGGACGGGGTGATGGGTTCTCGTTTTCCTGACGGGTAAAGCTAAGCTAAAACCACGGACACTTGGAAGTGGGTGGAAGTTTCTTTGCATCTCCTGGACCCACGTCGGCGTGACATTGTGTCTGAAATGCTAGCGCAGTTGCGGTCTCGGCCGTGGAGCTGCCTTTGGGCCGCAGCTCGGCACACCGAGCCCGTAGCTGTCTGCTAGCTGCAGCTGTACCCGATGCTGCTGCTGCAGCCGCTGCTGCTAAGCGGATCCGAAACACAACACAAGCAGTCCAGGGCCTTGTCGCTAAATGAGGTGTTGTTTTACTTTTCTGGACCACATCAGGCTTTTGAGATGTGATGCTTTTGTGCGTCACATTTGAGCCTTTTGTAGCCGGAGGCTCACGTTTGCTCGACGCGGAGGGGCTAACGTTGCTGCAAAATGCACAGCAGAACCACAACAGCGGGCTCCTGTTGTTGAAGGGGGCGAGGTTAGACAGATAACAGCCCACCCAAGCCTCCCAACACCCGGGGTCACATTTGGACAAGGACCGCCACACTTCCCACCTCATTTACCGCTTCACTGGCTGACAGTATGGATAAACTAACAATCATTTCAGGGTGCCTGTTTCTGGCTGCAGATATCTTTGCAATAGCCAGTATTGCAAACCCAGACTGGATCAACACTGGTGAATCAACAGGTAAACAAGTCAAGTTCTTGACTATTTATATTAGTTTATTTGTTGCAGCTTTTCCTGCCACTGTGTTCTTATCATATAGCAGGGTTAGGGTTAGAGAGTTGCAGCATCTTTTGTCCGCTTCACCAGTACTGGTTGTGTTTCTATAAGAAAAGTCTTACTTGCTAGATCTGGACCAAAACTATCTGGTACTGATATGAAACTGAGTTTATTTTCTGAACATTATGTGAAACAAACTATTGGTTGTGGTTATGTAAATAATCAATATTTCCTCTCTTCTATCAGTCTTGCAACTAATCAATCCAGGTCGTTATAGCAGCACTAGGCTCTTCCTGTGTTTGTACAGATGAGTTAACACGTGAAGTGACCTCCTTGTGATCAAAACAATCACTAAACACATAAAGAAATCAAAGCAGGTGATTTATCTGTTTTGCACTGATGTTGGGTATCAACACATGTTGTTGGTCTGCAGTATTATCTGTGTCAGCCCTGAAAACACATTCAGGCTATTGACAGACAGCTGCTACTCTTTGTTCTCTCTGCAGATCGACAGCTTAGTAAGTGGGTCAGGGAGGGTGCATCATCCAGCAGACGACAATAACTAATCTGTGCACAAACAAATGAAAGAAGCACATTTTCAACAGAGATGTCAGTTTTTATTGTATTGTGAAACAGGTTTCTTGTCCATTTCTCCAGATCCTTCAGATGTAATTGCTTGCACACACAAAAAATGGAACCTTCTGCTATTTTTAAACTGCAGCCTTGTGGTTTTTGTGTGGGCGTCGTTATCTTCAGTGGAAGTTGTACATCTCCCAACTTTCACCTCGCTGTCACTCTTCTCGCCTCCTCTCTCAGACGTTGCCTTTCTCCTTGATGACTGTGATTTGTCCTGTCTTGAATGGTTTTTATGAGATGTGTGGGTGATAAAACACTTGAGATTTATCTCCTTCACACCTCTCTCTTTTCCCCTCCTTGCCATGATTACATTCCAGCTACTGTTTTGGAATTAATTATAGGAGTATTGGCATAGATTTGTAATATTTGTTCAAATAGAGTTCTTTGGTTTGGATTTGTAATTTAAATCTAATTGTCTAATGTTTGTAACAGAATATAAATGTGTTCATGCTTAGAATTTGTCTTCAATACCTTCAGATTTACTATTCGATAGGCTACATATAAACAAACTATATCAGCAGATTTCAATAATTTTATGTATTTGTCAATATCCGTATCAGCTGTGTGGGCACACACTAACATGCTAATGAAATGGAGAAAAGCATCACATTTATTCACTGTGCTGAAGGTTATCTCTCATTTTCCATATTTCACTTCCAAGAGTTCCTCAGACAAGAAGTTTCCAGACTTTTTAAAGATGTTTCAAGGTTATTTTTTAGACCTTGGTTGCAGTTATTTTCAGTAAAATTTCTTTTAGAAGACACCTGATACGTTTTACTTCTAAACATACAAGTTAGTGAAGTCATGGTGCCGCCTGTGGCTCAGTGGTAGATTTGTCTTTCAGTCTGAAGATTTGGTGAGAACACTAAACTCATCCATCACCCCAACAGCTTATCTATTTATAATGGAGAGAATGGCACTGAGCTTAAATGTACATTAGCATGGCTGACTGTACAAAAGCATTGCACAAACAGCTATGCTGTTAAACAGAAATGATCAACTTTTAAAACAAACTGGCATTTGATAACATATCAAATTATAATTTGATTTGATCTGATTGTTTTAACTGAATTATATTGCATGAATTTACATGTTTCATGTAAATTATTGTATTAACATGTTTTAGTTCACATAGGTGGATAAGTGGAATTTGATCAAATAGAGGACATGGGTTGTGGATTTGGATTGTGTCATTTATTCATTTTGTTTCCACAGATTTTATATAATTGTGTTTTAAGTAAAAGATCCTGATGACTAATGAGCTGACCTCTGGTTATCAGCTTTGTTGTTGTCTTATTGGGAGGTGCAGTAGCTTGGTGTGTCTTTGGACCTCAGCACGTCATCCTTATTGTGTGGCTGCTTTGTACTCCGAGGGATGAAAGACACATGTTCCCTTGGGCATTTAGCTTTGATAACAGCTGACTTTGATTGAGCTGTGTGAAGCTTTTAGCTCATGTTTTGTTTTGATCCATTTTTTTTAAAACTAATAAAGACGTTAAACCATAGTGAGGCTTGTATGAAAAGTAACAGATTGCCATTAAAATTGTTCTCTGTAATTTTTTCCCTCATAGACCCAAATCCTTACAATGTCTGATATCGAAGACAGCCCTGCTGTCATTCAGCACAATGAGCAGAATGTGGGTGCATGGTGTTTCTTCTCTTCATCCTCCTGTGTGAAAACTTCAAGGCAAACCCATTGTTCTAGTGATGTAAGACACAAAGTTGTGGTTCTCTGCAGTGGTGCTCATTTATATTTGAATAGTGGATGTAAAGCTTATGAACTCAAATAACTTTTAAAACACCACATAAGCACAGTAATGTTTAACACAAATTTAAATTCAACTCCAGATTCTCCTAAAGTTCACTTCTGTCTCCACAGTTTTTAGTGTTGAGCTCTAGGTTGTTCTGACTGCACCAGAAGACGTTCTGAATGAGTCTGATGACCCTTGTGTCCTCTGGAAACAATTCAGGAGTTTGACACATGGCTCACTTGAGGTTCAGTCAGTTGTATAAAGGGAGAAAAGCAGTGGGGACAGCACACATCCCTGTGGGGCGCCAGTGTCCCATTCATAATTCCAGAAATAAGCTTTACTAGTGACTAGTTAACATGTTTGCCTTTAAAATAAGTACTGTGTTTTCAAAACAAATCTAAAATTGTAGCTTTATTCTGAAAAGGCTTATTTGTGATAGATTTTCTGAGCTTTAAAGTAGCCTATTGATAAAAATTATGTGACTCTTTAGACCATTTTTTCCAAGTAGGCTGCGTTCTAAAGACTGAACAAAATATTTTTTCTTTATTTTCTTTTACCATTATGGATTTAAACTCATTTCTTCATTAGAAATATATTTTTTATCTAAAAGAGCCTGATATTCACTTTATTTTTTTACTGAAGAGACACAATTTTCCCGCTGAATTTTTAGACATTTTTTCAGCTCCAAGTGACAGTCAAAGTGTTAGTTTTGCTCCAACACCTCAGTAGCTAGAAGCATTCATGCACTCTTTCTGGAAGTCAAACCAAAAGACAGATTTTATTTAAAAATGTTGGTGCTTAGTTAAAAAGACTGGTGTCTAGGAATCACAGCTGTAGTCAGGGTCTGAATCTGAGGCGACTTAAAATAGACGTAATGGGACACTATTAAATTGTCTTATTGTAAGTATCTCTTTTCAGAGCACAAGGACACACAGTGTCATTAGAACAGAGCGACTGAAACCGGGCCAGCTATTATCATCCAGTTACAGAGCTGCAGTGCCAGCAGTTCAGACCTGCAGTTTACCCAGAACCCTTGAGACCAGCAAGAACAGAAACTATAAAGACGTGAACATGTTTACTGGCTTCAGGCAAAGAAAATGTTCTTTAAAATGTATTTTACGGCCGTTGAATGTAAAGCCTAAATATTGCATGCTATACCTTCAGCTGTAACAATTAGCCTTCAGGAAGGAAAATCTGAATTTGCAGAAATGATTTATTGTTTTGAATGTCAGTGGCTCGATTTGCAGTTTTTTCCTGCAGGTCATCATTTGAACATTTCCATATTGTGATGTAATCCTAATTTTTTTATATGTGGCAGTAAAATGCTGTTCTTAACGTGCATGAACAGATTAGATCTCAGGGTAGTTTTTCATAGATCGGGGTCGATGAGTTCACCTCGATTTTTGATCTCTAGCGTTTCACATTCAGTAGAACATAATTAGCCCCAAAGCTAATGTCATTACACACTGCTTATATTTTCCTCTCATGAATAAAACAGCTTTTCCATATTACTGAATCCGTGTAGATCAGGGAGACCGAAGCGCTGTGCCTCAGTAAAGGTTAACCAGTCTGTGCTGCATTCAGGGTCACCATGGCATAAATTGCTGTGTTTCATGTCACTACAGGGTAATAGCAGTTTGTTATGGCATGCTTATTTTAATATAGTATTTTTTAAATGATATAAACATGAAAAAACATTTTATTTACTGCATTACTGAGATGATGAATGAAATGTATGAAGTGGAATTTTAAAACTTTAAAGTACTTTAATTTTTAGTTTGCAACTTATTGCTGTAGGAAAATATAATTATCTGAATGATATTCCATCTGGATATCAGAGAGGGAATATATTGATCGAGACTTCTCTGATTCATAATTACATTCTTCCTCTTTGTGGCTGCTTTTTTCCAAGCTGCACTGCTTCATCAATTGGCAGGCACTCCAGCCTCTGTGCACATTTATTCCAGCTACATAGTCCACATTTAATGAAAATTCTCAGAATAAATAATGTTTATGGTAAAAAAAAAAGCTATATTTTCCAGCACCATTCTGGTTTTCCTCAGGTAGAGACCAAAAAAGCTGCTTTAATGGCTACAAGTAACATTTTAATGAATGTTTAGACTGTTTTGTTCACATTTAACTCAGAACAAGTGACTTCCACACAATATTATTTATATTTTCTAATGAAATAGTATCCTTTTTTGATGGCACACTAAGTTTGAAGGCATTTCAACACTGTCATGTTATCCAAAATGTATTTTAATGCTTTTCTAACTCAACTCTTTCTCTTAAATGATGATGCATTTTGCACATTACGTTCCTTGGGGTGGTGATATCAGATTTTGACACATTTACCATGTTTCATTAAGTGGATCTTTAAAAGTGGTTGTAGGTGTGTTTAATTATCTTTAACTTGTTTACGCTTCTGGCCACAGTTGAATGAATTTTGTTTTCACACATGTTGTATTTCATCCTTGATGAGTTTGTTGTGTTGAGGTTTGACCCTACATAGCTGCGCTCCAGTGCTCCGACAATAAAAGCGAGCTCCATAAAAGCCTCCAGCTGCAGAAAAAGCAGCTGTCTCCTGCTTTAGCTTACCTACGTGCCGCCCACCACGGTTCAGAGGCCGATTTGACTCATCCCTCTGGAGCTTACAAACATCAGCACCCCTGGTGCTCTGCTAATGACTGCATCATCATGCTTCAGTTGAGCAGACGTGGTTCTCATTTCCTCTCATTTGGACCAAGACATGGAGAGAGGAGTGTTTAGATCAGACAGAGTGCAGAGCTGAGTGCAGGCTAACGGGGCATAATGGGGGCGTGAAAAGGAACAGAACCTCCATTCGGTGAATTGGCCCATTATTTTCTGTTAACGGGAAACAGCAGAACAATTCCAGAGTTGTTTGTGAACTAGATTTTTTTGGGGACAACCAAAAAGCATAATGATGCTGCACTTGATAATATTTACTCAGGCTTTAGTTAATTTTAATTGGAACATGTGTGGCTTGTGAATCCAAACTTTCTAAACAAGATGGCTTTGCTCCGTTTTCTATTTTTATTCTGTTTTTGCTGCCTGCATCCCCTTGTCTGCTCCCCGCGATGCTGTTTTACACCTGGCATGAACGTGTGAGCCGAGGTGTCACGCTCCACCTTCAAGAATCTGTTGAAGAATTTCTCTTCAAAGACGGCTCCTTCCTAACACTTTTATCACTCCTTTTATGTCACATCATAGTTCATTATGAGTTGTTTTGTATATCAGTGTTTTGCAAAGTCACTGAACAAATTCATGTCTCCCTCTGTGATTCTTATTAGCTGCCTAAGTCACATTGATGGTTGCATTTTGTGCATTCTATGCAAAACAAGAGAGAAGTAAATGTTGCCAAAAACATGACTTATTAATGATGCTGGGGATCTCTGTGTGAGCTCATGTCTCTTGGCAAAAGACGAGCAAACTAAGGTGTTTCCAGTCCACAGAAATGAGATTAAATCCATAAATCTGCTCTGTAAAATGTTGATTTCCTCCCTGCATCATATCCACTTGCTTCTTGTAATGGGCAAAAGTAAATATCTAATTTCCGTTTGGGTCTTGACATTATTTCAGCTGAATTTAACAAAATCATTTCTTCTGTGGACCAGCTCTTAGAGCTAATAAGTAATGAGCAAAGCTTTGACAGTGTTGTGAAGGTTCTTGTATTTTTTCATTGTAGTTTAATGGAGCTGTAAGAAAATAAAACCCCAGCAGAATGCGTCATCTCATCACGTCACGAGTCTGTTCATTATGTCCACTTCTTATTGAATTACACAAGATGTGAATTAGTGCCAGGTGTGAACAGGATGTGTAATAAAGACTGTTTAATTCACCCTGAGAGGAGAAAATAACATGTACCTCAGCTTAATGCTGTGTTGTTTTTGTATAAGAAGTATAAATGGACTGGTAGTTTAAAAGTTAAAATGACATAATAACTGAGATGTTGAAGCTGTAGTTTTTAAAACTCTTGTGGTTCTCAGGATAAGCCTGAAACATCTGAATACCACAGAGACTTTTGCCCAGTGTGTCATTGTGTTTGTTGTTTACCTGTGTCTGTTTGCCATAGCGTGCCTGCCTGTTGTACAGCAGGAATTCCACAGAGAGCCAGTAAAACAGCAGGAGGCCAGAGGATCCAGCGGAAATGGTCTTAAACCAGCGCTGTTAACTACAGCCATGTTTTTTTCCTGCCTAATGCTCCATCAACCAGTCAGTGGGCTCTCTACGTCGCTCCCCTCACAGGTTTTTATTTTTTTAGAGTTGCTCTGAAATCCTGAGCTGACTTTAGGAATTGACTGTAGAGTTTTTAAGGTACCGGTTCTGAGCTGTGACTGGTTTATGAGTCATTTAAAAAAAAAAATTTTTTTTACAGTTGTTGCATAAGTGTTTTGCAGAGCTGCACTGGCATAGCGGTAAGGAAGACTTCAAAACCAAAAAACAAAACAGACATCTTTCTGAGTTGTACTATAATTGACAGCATTTCTGTGTAGGTGATGGAAAAACTTTTTTTTTATGTTTGGAACAACAAACATGAGCTCTGCTGTTCTATATATATATAGCTGAACATCTCAGACTCTGAGAGCGTTTCTGGCATTGTGTTTTTCTGAGCTGGGTTCGGTTGCTGCAGGAGGAGCAGTGTTTTCACTGGGAGTTATAAAGTGGACAGGATTTCCTCCAACGCCCCCAGAGCCAGCAGGAACTCACAGACTTTGCTTTTCTGTCAGGGTTCGAGTGCTTCACGTTCCTATGCATTATGCACAAAGGTTAAAACTAATGAGGATTATAAAATGTCTGCATTTGGGTGCTAGACAGACCAAGTAACCTTCTTGACCTTCTGAAATTCCTGCTTGCATACTTACTTCCACCCACCTACTGAGCCTCTTCAGCTTTTATGATGTTGTCCACAAAGCTCGCCATTATTTTGTGTTCTGCTCATTTATTAACCTAAAGCTGTTGTGTCTCCAACTAGCCGTCCACAGCTGCAGCACAGTGGGGTTCTGGTTTACTCATCTTTGAGATTTAGATAAGCAAGGTATCATTTAGGTGAGTGGTTTTAGTAGTAGGATTAATTTTAGAGTCTTTGCACAAACGTAACAATAGAAAGGTGTTTTCATCTTGTTCATTAAGAATCCCACATCTCTAGTTGAGCCTGTTTCATGTGATCAACGGAGCACTTCATTTAAAGTGTGGATTAGTAAAACAAATGAGTCAACATCCTATTTTTAAACGAGTGCTTCTACAGCTGCAGTCTATCAGACTCCACCTTTCATTTAAAGAGACCTGTGGTCAGCAGAGACCTGAGCACTGAGTGGAGTGACGCTGTTCTGCTTACTCAGGTAGAAAATCCCCTTGAGTTTGTGCTCTAATTGAATGGGCTGTCTCCGGAGAGGCGGTGCTGCAGGAGCACGGTCCTGCTCTCAGCGCTGCCCTTCACACTCAGAGGTTTGCTCATGACTCAGAAGGATGCAGGAATCCATTTGTCTTCTCTTCTTGATTGATGATGGATAAGTACAGTGCAGCATTAAGCGAAGCATTTTGATTGCACGCGTACACTTTCATTCCTGGTGATCTTTAACGGAGCACTTAGGAGATGAAGACAAATGGTACGGACTGCAGGAGTTGGTAGTTTTAGTTGAGTATGGACAGCTTGGGCATGTATATATATTCACAAAGACACCAAGCCTTTTATCAAGTGTGTGGGATGCTTTCAGTACCTGGCAGGGTTGATTTAATCTTCACTTTCTTTACACAAGTGTGTGGAACAAAATGTTGGCCAGTGGCATAACTGAGCCCACGAGTGACCGCTGTGGAATAAGTGACGTTTATTATTTTGATATTTTCTGATCAGATCCTTTTTTCTGCAGTTTGTCTCTTAAAACATCTTTGTTTTTTGTCATTTTTCTTGCTCTTAATTCAAACTTGAAGCAACACAAATGTAAAATGTAATCTTTTTTTTAGTAATATCGTTGGCTGCATTGACCGAGGGCTGATTAATAAATCATTTGGATTGAAACAGTTGAGATTATGTGATTTTGTTTTTATGTTTCAAAAGTCACTGAGTCATGCTCAAGTTGAGGGTTATTAAAGTTCAAATTCATGTAGAATTTTATTTGATCTTTTTAGATTATCTTCTATATTTCATGTCGTTTCCAGTGCTTCAAATTATTTCAACATTTAGCAACAAAAAGAAACTTAAAGGGATTGTTCATTTGCTTGAAATTAATTTCTGTTGAAAGCTTTTAAACAAATAATAACTTAGCTGTTTGAAAAACTTTAATTTAAACAAATGGATATTAGCTCTGATTGCTATTTCTTGTCAAAACAATGACAAGTGTCAAAAACATGATTGAGGTTTATGCAAACAGTATTTTATAAACACGTTACAGTTATTTACACAGAATATCATAAAAATTTCCAGCAGCAATTAGCAGAAGAGCTAGCTATCTGTAGCATGTCCAGCTAGAATGTCATTGTTTTTCTGCAGAAAACCTTAGAATGAGAAATTATTGTTGGTTTAAAGGTTTACAAAACAACATTAATAAACATTTTTGTGTTTTAGGATTATAGCAGCCCACTTCGTTTCTTGGCCTCGGTCAAACTGTCCATTAGCACGTCGATCCAGTCAGAACCAGTCTCTAATTCTCCAAACTGAGGGTGTTCAAAGAGCTATCTACAATAGTTAAGATGTTATTTGTTTTAACACCTTTAGCAAACAATAATCTTTTAATCTACATTTTTTTGTTGTTTCTGGTTTTTAGTTTGACACTTAAAGCAGTCAAAAACAAAACGGCTGACTCGGCTTCCATTCTCTCTTTTCAGGGGCTCTTACAGTCGGACTCGTTCGACAATGTCAGACCATACACGGACGAGAACGGACTTGTATCCCGCCTCGGCTGCCCCCCGAGTGGGTCACCACACTTTTCTTTATCATCATGGGCATCATCTCCCTCACGGTCACCTGTGGACTGCTAGTGGCGTCACATTGGCGCCGAGAAGCCACCAAATACGCCCGCTGGATCGCCTTCACTGGCAGTAAGTGAACAAATCGATGACATTCACTCTGATGATGAATAGTCAGCACATTTCCCTGGAATTTTCCCACCTTCCTCTCAGTCTCACGGCATCTGTCCTGACTTTACTTGTTGAAAACTTTCCAAATTAGTTCATGTGTTATATAACGCTGTAGGAGAGGGGAAAAAAGAAGAGCTTCATTTGAAATATTGTGGGGAGAAATGGCTTCTAGCTCTGTTTGGATTTCATTTTTCATCCACATGTGTGATTTCAAAACATCCAAGGTTGTGAATATATTTAAAAATGTATTCATGTGCGTGTGTTTTAATTTTTGCGTGCTTGATGATGACTCCTGCCCCCTTAAGCTGATTTATAGAGTAATGCAGCCTGTTCTGTATTCGAGTGGGTGGTTTATGCGACCACATCGTTCCACTCGTGTTTTATCTCCCTCTTTGCCTTGAACGATTTTTTTTTTTATTCAAACAAGTTTTCAGTGTAGATGCACTCGTAGCGCTCGACACTAACCCACATCCATCTTGTGCACTGTGCTGTGTGGGATGGTGGCGTTTGATTGGTCAGCCAGCTGAGGGAAGCGACAGCCCCGAGCCTACAGATGGAGCGGTGCTATGTGGAGCCACAATGGACCGTGTTATTGTTAGAAAGCTGGGAGCATTTTTCAAGGCGCTGACACAGAAAGGAGAAATGGCCTGTAGTGTTCTGTCTGGGGTGTTTTTCTCTGTTTTTCCAGGTCTCAGGAGTTTTCGTAACACTTCCTAATCAGCTGGTGAATCGCCCTCTTTCAGAATCCCAAGCAACTCCTCAAACTTACTCTTTATTAGGCTAACACGCATAACACCGAGTCATTGTTTACCGGTCACACTTTAGCAGAAGAAAGAAGGTTGCTATGACAACTGTGAGCAGTTGTCGCCCTTGTTAAACGTCTACTGTCCACATCCAATAAGGTGTATTCTTAGTCTGGAGAGATGATGTTAGAGTGAGGGCAGGAAGATAATTATCATTAAATAGAGTTGTGGAAATAAAAAAACAAATTCTGCTCTAAAACCTTGATCTATGTGAATGTTTCTTTGATGGGTTTTACAACTCCTCCAAGCAACCGTGCCTCATAAATGTGATAATGATGTCCTGTACTTGGGTTACACAAACAAAGCAACTAAAATACTCCTCATTTATTATATTCAGATTGAATGAACATCCTGAAAACACCAGTAGAGCTGGTGCACAATCAAATGTACCAACAGATTCATCAATAAGTCTGAGCTATTTATTTTTTCATTACAAACTCCAAAAAATAAAGAAAGCCAACAAATCGCTGAAATTCATAATGACCTAAATCCGGGATCAGAAGTGTAGATTTTCAGCACAAAGTGTGTCTGTTGTGTTCATTTTTTTTAAATAGAAAAACATGTTTTTAAGATATTTTGGCAAACTGTTTTTGCATCATCCAGTTATCATCTGTGTAATTTTATGAGTATCATCTCATGCAGAACGTTTATATATGATAATATATGCTCATTTTAATTTGCATTGTGAAGGTGGATAAGAAGTTAAAACAGTCAATAAATACAGATTAATGAGCAGCATAGAACCCCCCCCATGCAGACCAAAAGGAGTGCACGTATCAGGATCTTAGAAAGTTGTTTATTTATTTTGCCAAATGCACCTTTTCATTCAAACTTGTGTTCAGTTTAACTGAGTAAACCTTGCAGAAACCTTGCATATTTATCTTGTACATTTTTCCTAAATATGAAATTGCAGGAAGTGATTAAACTTTTACATTTTAGAGAGTTTAACTGAACCAATAAAACATAAGGAGGGCAAATCTTACAATTTACAACTGAAATGTCCATTGTGGTCCTCGTTTCTCAAATCTGACGACTCCTGCTTTCATTTCCAGCCATGAAGGTCTTAAACGCCCTCAGGCTTTGACTTTATGAATTTTCCCAGCCTGGATACATAAAAATATCAGAGAAATCTGAAACAAACCACCCATCAATGAGCTGTTGTTCTGCTGACACGAAGCGGGTCAGTCTCTTTTAATTACACACAACCTCAGATTCATAACTCTGGTTGAAGAAGTATTGAGCTAAACAGGTCATTCATTAAATATAATGTAGCAGGCTGATGAACCGTCACAGTGCAGCATCTTTAAAGTCACCTCTGCTGCTTATGTAAAGAAGGAAGTACTTATAAAATGGTGAAAAGTAGTGTTACTATTTAGCATCGCGGTATAATGTGTAAGTGGCCTCAGCTGGATCATGACCTTCATTCATAATATCACCAAAGGAAACTGAAGAAAACAAAGCCATGCTAATTAGTTACAGCTTCCTTGTTTAATCACCGACTTCCTGAAGTTTGTTGCAACTTCTCGACTTCTCCTGACCTCCGCTTCGCTCTGCTGGCGCCGACACACCTTACAACCGAGCAGAACATCTCCCTGTTGTTATGAGAGGTACCTGCTATGAATAATTGATTCTCCCCATGTGGTCAGCGCTCGACTAATTGATCCCACTGGGGTTGAAGCGGATTTCAGAGCCCACCGATGCGTGCGCTCACTCTCACTTGGGAAATCGAGTTACACAGGAAGGCAGCGAATGCGTTAACATATGTTGTGGTAACCTGACTTCTATAGGAGCGCTGACGTCACAGAATGAGGTCAGGATATCCTGTGTTCCATTTACATCAGAAGTCAGAACTCTGATTTGGACTTCACACTGAACTTAACGGTGTCTAGATGCAAATCAGACAACCAGTGAGATCTGCTCGTTGTTGTGTGCAGTGAGGTTTTTGTGTCCTTTCACGACTTTTAGTGGATTCTGACATGTCTGTGTCCAGGTTGCTATACAGTGCTGTGACAAAGTCATTGCCCTCATACAGATTTATTGTCACATCTGAATGTTTCAGATCTGCAAACAAATCTGAATTTCAGACCAACATAACCTGAGTGAATTCAAAGGTGATAAAAACCAGTTAATAAGTTTAGGAGTCAATTATTTTTCCACATAGAACCAGGTTGGTTTAAATAGATTGTTCTTTAATAAATTACATCATCATTTGAGGGCAGATACTTTTTCACAACAGTGTAAGTTTTAGAAAATATCTATGTTTGCCAAAAGTTGCTGTATTTGTAATTTCTCAGTTGTTCAGATTTGTGGTCATTTTTTAGAATTAATCCTTTCTTTTACTTCTCCCCTCCAGTGATCCTGTTCTGCATGGCAGCGCTCATCTTCCCAATAGGCTTCTACATCAATGAGGTGGGAGGTCAGCCGTACAAGCTGCCCAACAACACAGTGGTCGGCTCCTCGTACGTGCTGTTCGTCCTCTCCATCTTCTTTACCATAGTGGGACTGCTGTTTGCAGGGAAAGTTTGCCTTCCGGGCTGAGGACAGCTCTGCGTCGGCCTCTGGACTGACTCGAGAGGCTCTGAAAATTTAATGGGATTTACAAACAAACATGAACTGAAAATCAAACACAACAAACTTTGGCCCAAAGCCTGGAAACAGGGAAGATTCCCCTCATGCGTCAAGAGACCGCAGCACCATGGAGAACCTAACTACTAAAAGACGATCAAGTGAACAAAACAATAAAACGGGACACGGGCACAACAGGGTGGGGAGGAGTGTGGCGGAGGGGGGCCGACGCCACCGCAGCACCCTGCCTCTGCTGACTTCTGATACGGCCGTCTCTCTGTTGTTGTTCTGCTGGAAGGGGTGCTTAATGTGCCGCTGTCATGGCAACCGCAGGCACAGTGTTGGCACACTTTTCTTGAGGACCACTAGAGCTGCTCCTCGACTTGATTTCTAGCCTCCCTCAGCACAAGTCTGCTTCGTCACGACCGTTCCTGTTGCTATTTATAGCTTCTCTTTGCTATTTTCAGTTTTCTATTGTTGTACAATTTCTGATTTCCTTCTTCCATGCACCTCCACTTCTCCACTGAAGTAGCGTTCTAGTGTTATCGAGGTTCACTGACCTGAACTCTTGATCGGGGGGGAGTAGAGCGAGTTGTATTCTGGTCTGCCGTATCATGCGGCTCCAGGTGTGCAAAACGAAGAGAGCAGCTGTTTTGGCGCACACTCTCAGCCAGCTGTGGATGGGAGGTAGATGCAGGTGTGCTTCCTCTTTATCTTCTCCAGCTCACGTTTAGGAGCAGGTAGCAGCGTGGGGCGAACTCCCCGAGCAGCAGAACGGGAGGCTGAGCACCATAAAGGAGAATTCCACTCAATCTGAACCCCCACGCATTATGCAGACGAGTGTTAGAGAAGACAGCTCAGCCAAAGCCATGACTGTGAATTTAGAGAATCATCATGTGTAGTAACTATAGCCACATGCACAGCTGGTGTTTCAAAGTATTCTCTAAGGGTTTACATCACTGCAGTGTTGTTGGAGAGTTGAAATGGGTCCATATGGTTCTGACAGTATTGATTTTTAAAATAAAGGAACATAAAGTTACATATGGTGTGAAAATAACAAGCAGTGGGATTCTCCTTTAACTTTTAATAGGAAAAGTGAGCCAGAAAGTTTTTTTGTCTAGTTTTATACAGTGAAGGCACTGGGACTGCAGGTCAGGTCCATGCATGGCGCTGTGCCTCGGGATGCTGCTCGAGAGGGCTGTGAATGTAGCGCACACACACACACACACACACACACACACACACAGTCCAGACTTAGAAAATTAACATTCTGAATCTTCAGTTCTGATTGATCTGGTTAATATCAGGTAATGGATGCTCTGGAAAACCTTTTATCAAAATGCAGATTAGGAAATAATACGTTTGTATTTCTATGATTAAGTTTCAACAAATTCAGACAGTAGTCATAATTAAATGATTTTTAATTATAGGAGTTTGTTAACAGGAAACATCTATTAGAAATGGAAATCCTTTTTGGGTCTGTGAACGCACCATTGCTAAGCGCTAATTCTCACTAGCAATAAGATGTGGAAGTTTAAATATATATAGTTATTTTCTATATAAATCTGTATCATTCCTAATTGGTGTGTCTCTAGTAGAATAAACTAAATCCTTTTCACACCTGCAGACCTGACGTTTTTGTCTGCTGTGGTTAAAAATAGACACGTCTTGCAGACTTTACACCGACAGCAGCGTCTAAATGCGTGAACAGAGCAAGTAATTACCAGAAAATCCATCTTGATTTCTGAAACAAAAACATGTGACTTCATCTCCTAATTCTTACATCTTGTTCTGCCTCCCAGACATCACTCTGGGGTATTTCTGATTCTAATAATACATCCCCTCTTGGAAAATGAGCTGGACACGAATCTTATTAGATTTTTCGGCTCCTCGCATGTGAAGTGACTTTTGTTAGCTTCGGGGCAGAATGTGAATATTTTTAGTCTGTTACGTAACGTTTTAACAAATTTGCACTGTCACTATCAGTATGAGCAGCACATCTTGGATCAGGCTTGTCTAATATAAAAAGTAAAGAAATGCTACATCTCTTACTTCCTTTTCTGTAACTTGAGTAGGTTTCTCCCTCCTGATCACGGCTGAATCTAGTCTCTCGGGTACACTGAGAGCAGGATCAGGTTAATTCTCCTTGTTCTTACAGTAATCGACTGGACTTTTCTCTTTTCCTGCCACTTTTTCTTTAAGTATTTATTAATGTCTTCCAACCCTGAACAGTAAAGGTCTAATTACAGGTTAAACAAAGCCTCAACATGTGACTCAATCAGATCATGACAGTAATATTTATAACTATCGGTTGTTCCTTTTAACACTCACCAATATGGAATCACACATAAGCTACTGATGCTCCGATCTCTCATGGGAAGTGTGTGTGTGTGTGAGTGCTGAAACATTCCCGGTCGCTCAGTTTGCTAAGTCTTAGATTTTCTATTTCTGTTTCCTTTTTTGCTTGGCTTCTCTCTTCTCTCGGTCTGATGATGTAAACAGCTAAACTATACACTCTGCCTGGGTTGGTTTAGTATTGTGCCATGACCTGTTTTTGTTTATTAATGTACAGACACACAAAAAGGCAGGATTTCTGTATTAGGAGGCACTGTGCGTTCAAACAGTATAGGTAACAGACATAGAAGCACCACAAATGTATAAAAAGAGAACTTCTTACCTCATTGTTTTTTGTTTCTGCTATTATTTTCTAATGGTGGCAACGTGTGTGCCCTCTAATTTGTCTCTTGCCTTGATCGGATGTCTACACATAAAGCCTATGATCATAGGAAATTATTTATCACTGAATAAAAAAAGAAAAATGGGTGTGTGTGACTCTGATATTGTCTTTTTTATTGAAGAAAATCATAAAATCACAGCTGGCAGCTTGTGGCATCACTAAACCCAGGATCAGTGTTTATGATCACGAGCGCCGTCCTCACTGCAGCAGGTAACGGAAACATTCAGGTTTATTTTAATTTGTTAAATATTGTGAGGGTTTATTTTGAAAGGTCAGTGATTTAAAAACTCATAGATTATTTACATTTATTCCCTTTATTGGGGCAGTTTATCGGATGAGGCGAGGTGTTTTTTTTTATATATATTTTTGATGAGGCGAGGTGTTAAATCAGCCGTATCCTTGAAGTCACTTGTGAGGTTTGTTGCAGCTGTCGGTAATAAATGCTCACATCAATTTACATCAAATGTTTGTGCATTTTTTGTAATTTGAGGAGGAAGTAGTTATATTTCTAAAAAAAAAACTACAAATCTTATAAAAACTATATAATAAAGCATCAAACTCCCTGTATCTGATTGGTCGATTGTTTTTTGGTCTTGAAACTATATTATTCTAACCATTATCAGGCAAGAAGAACACGATATTACCATTAAATTAAATTCTACCATTTTTGCATTGCTATTGAGGGCCAAATGGTCCCCGGGCCACACTTTGGACACCTTTGACCCAAAGTAACATAAAGTATTTACTGCTGCCATCTGTTAAGAGCAGCAGCTATAACCTGAGGCTGGATCCCCTCAAGAGTTCTCCAGATGGATCAGCTGTAAGAGGCTGCCAGATGATAGCGGCGTCTCCAGTCAGGGAGGCTGTATTTAGACACATCTGTACTTCAGGAAACCAGCAGCAGCAAGGTATTCATTCCTCAGATAAGGCTGCTAACGTTAGTAAATCTTAATCTGGTTGCAGACTTGTTTGATCGACCTCCAGTCAGGATCCACTGCGATCAATAAGTGCTTTTATTTATATAATTACAGACAAATCTATCTAATGCAGACACTCTTATAGGATTTTTACTTTAATAAGTGTGTTCTGGGTTTACTAATCCCACAGCGATCCAAATTCATCAGCATAAAAAACGTTTATACACTCAGAACTTTCAGTGATCTGACAGAAGATGGATTGTAATGGTTTGTGTGATTAGATCTCTGAGTCGGGACCTAATTTCACCAGATGAAATAACAGTGAGTTTGATGTATTATTTATTTGACTTTCTGGATCCTTCCCTTTTTCAGAGAAATAAAAGCATAATTGTTGCTGGACCTCATTAATCTCACTCTGAATGTGTTACTCAAATATTCACAGACGACTTGTAGAACCAGTACATTCGATGAAGAAGATTAAACGTTTAAAGTTACATTAAATACTTGTATGGCTCAGAAAGGTGCTCCCCTCCCAGCTGGATTACCTCCTCAGTTCACAGTTCTCCTGAATTCACATCAATCACCGGAAAAGACTTTAAATTAGAAGCGTTATAAAACAGGAGAATTACAACTAGTCGTTAGCTTATCAGTTAGGTCTGAATTCAGCTCTATTTCTCCAAACTGAGGCTGCTCAGACAAACATCTTAATTGTTAAACCTTTTCACAGAAGTCTCATAATCATGTATATTTTGTTCCTTTGTTTTTGTCACATTTAAATTTACAAAAATGAAAAGCAAGTTCTCACACAACGGCCCATCTTCAAACATGATTTTTACATGAATTTAGTGAAAATGACTCACACTACAAACAGAATAAAACTCCATCAGCACTTTTCTTTGTTTTTAGTTAAAATAACCCTATTGTGTGAATGACTTTGATCACGCTGCATGAAAGGAGTCATAATGGAGTTAGAGGACAGCTAGAGACGACGGAGTGATTCAGTCCAGCGCTCCTGATCAGCAGCAGATGTTTAATGGTGAGTTACTGCAGGACAGATCAGCACTGATAGATCCCACAGGAGTCCTGACAGTCCAGACGGAGACACAACTTTCCTCTGGCTGTTTTTTTTTTATTATGTTATGCTTTTATTTTAATGGCAGACCACCAGCTGTACATTCTCACTCTATATATCACATTGTTTTTGTCTTAGCAATAAAAGCTCCCTATCCAGACCTCACAGGTTGATTTTGGCCTTTAACAGTTTAGATCTTGACATGTTTATCAATAAATCATAAACCAGTTATCCCCACTGAGGGAATACTTTGTCCCTAATAAGTCAGCTATCTGTTAATCTGAAGCCTTATTTCTTCATCGTGTGGATTAGGTTTTAACATGCAGGATAAAGTGCTTTTTTTATGCTAAACAGGACGTCTTTCATCAGTCAGATCTATTTCTTGGAATTACTGATTAATATTTTACTTTTAACAAAAGACAAACAGGGTTGCTGAGTGCGATGATGAAGCAGGTAAATAAACCTCCTGTTCACTGAAGCCAGGTACTTTAACATGACATAAGATGAGTAGGTGGAGGAAGTGGCAGCTTATATTGCATCCCGTCCTGTATTTCAGAACCCCGTCTGAAAGCGTGTTCACCATTTTCCCTTCATGAACCTTGATGGGTGCAGTTCGGCGCTGCTTTAAGACAGATTATAGTTTCAGCCTCTGCCAAATGCAGTTAGATGGAAATACGGCCGCCATCTGTTCACGAGAGGCTGCTCTTTGTGCTCCACCTGAGAAGATTGACCTCTTCATGGTGGTGTCATCTGTCAATCTGTTTGTATATGTGGGACACAGATTTGTTTTATGAAGCTATAGATGAAAAGAAGATGATAATATGATCAATTTGACTATTTTATCAGGTGTGGATTGTTGCATGAATGACCTCTAATAGTCTGAATGCGTGTGTGTGTGTGTGTATGTGTGTGTGTGTGTGTTCAGCTTTTATTTATGAAGAGTTTTTTTATAAATGGATAAAATAAATTTTAATACCTAATTGATAATCATGGTCTTGAAAACTGAGAAAGGCCTGCTGTTTTCATTCATCTGATTCATTTATTTGAGTATCGGTGAACATAAAAAGCCTCAATAAGCAGTTAAAGTGCACGTTACAGCCTTTAGTTAAAGTGACAGGTTCTCTGCGGCCTCAGATGTTTTGGTGTGGCTAACTTTAGCTGCCTTGAGTATCGATTGATCTTTAAGTGGGTGATAGAGGCCCAGTGACGCTTCCTCTCAGCCGGATTCCTGACTGCAGCTCGTCAGCGTTTTGTCTTAAAGAAAACCTGCTGCTGAGGCAGGAAAAACAGAAAGGAAGGAGCTGTTAATGGAGCTGTTGTGACTAACATTACGTTCGTTTTTATTAGTTTATTTTTCGTCTTTACCCCTGATGAATCCACCTTTCAGTCCTCCTTCCTCATCAGGAGCAGCTCAGGCCCTTAAACAGCTGAGTGTTTTTAACCAATAGGAGCTGTCCTCTCATCCTGACCGGCGTTTATTTCTACCAGAACTCCCTGTTTGTTTTCCTGAGGGTATTAATGTCTATTTAGTGTGTTATTTTAGATGAGTCATTTGGGGAAGTGTGGGTGCATGTGAGAACAGTCTGTGCCTCTGAGGATAGCAACACACACAACAGGGAGGGTTTCATGTGTGCGTGCCATTTGTTTGCACAAAAACGTGCATATGATCATTTCTGTGTCCTGCTGGGAAGAAGAGAGGTTTTATTTTTAATCTGAAGTCAACAATGCCACTGAGAGACGAGAATAAAACATCATTGTGTGCCAAGAGTGTGAGCTTTTAAAGCATTACATAATAGTTTGACTCAAATAAAGCTTGTTTTCTGCTAAAAGTAATGCAGATTTTGGGGTTTCTACAGAGTTCAAGTTGAATCGGGGGGGAGAAGCAGCCTTAGAGAGTAGAGGGACCACTAAATGTCAAAATTTGATGGATGGTGACCTTTGACCTCCAGCCACGCCCCCTTGACCTCTATTGTTTGAAACCCTTTGATCTTCCTGTCCCCTTGACCTCTATTGTTTGACATGCTATTGTTTGATCTTCCTATTGTGCGAAACCGGTGACCTCTTGACCCCCAAAAACTAAATGTCAAAATTGATGGATGGTGCGAAACCTTTTGTTCTGACCCCCACCCCCATGGGAACTGCTTGACCCCCAAAAACTAAATGTCAAAAAATTTTGATGTGCGGAGCCCGCCCAGAATATAAAGACCCTCCCTATGTCCCTCCCCTTCAGGGGCGTGAATCTCCCTGCAGGAACCCACCCCCTTAAGAAACTGTGACTCATCACCCTGGCATGGTGACCCACCCCTCATGACTCAACACTCTTCCCCCGCTTTCCCACCCATATTGCGTTTCTCTCCCAATCAGAGGATAGAGGAGGAGTTTCGGTTACACTTTAAATAGACCTATTTTGTTCTAGTTTGTTGTAAAAACAACACGGTTACAAGACGGCAGACATAAAAAACAGGCTAGCATGGCTTCAACTGATTCTACAACTCATGGGAAGAATCCAACAATGGCTGATGCCTCTACATCTACAACTCTCCACAAGAATCCAACAACTGCCTCTACAACCCAAGAGAAGAAACCGATCGGTCAAACTCCGATCGATGAGCCTTTTCACAGGAAAACTAAAAAGCAACTGCGTAGGAGACAAGCACCACCCACAGAACCTTTGTACCGGCAATGGTCGTTATCGGAATACGGACTGGATGAGTCATGATATTACTATTTCAAGTATGACCGAGGAGAACTATGGTTTAACCAGACCAAAGATGATGATCCACTCGGGCATCTTTCGTCAATAGGGGTTCTCGGTTACAATGACTGGGCAATTCTCCAAGATGTGGTTCCTCGTGACAATGAAGAAGAAGAAGAAGAGGAAGAAGAAGACTCACCAACCGAGGCCAAACGAATGAAATATCCTTCAACATGCCCAGAGAAAATGGTGAAAATTGAGCATGACTCACTACCGCAGAGAAAATTGAACTTTCCATACAACACCGAACTCGTTTTCAGCGCAGTCTGGGAAGGAAAAAAAGAAACAAACGGTCAGTGGATTTTCCGAGCGTGTATACGTAAATTCGATGACAAGACACCGTTTGACTTATTCATCCTCGAAACCGTAAATATGGAATGCGGAGTGTTCAGGGTCCTGCTGGTTATCCCGTACGATGCTTGGATAAACGCAATAAACGAAGTCGCCGACCAGATCGACACCCTTTTCCATTCATGTCGCTGCTGGAATGATGTTTTGTCTGTGAGGGATATCTAAAAACCCCACCTGTGGACCCTCCCAACCACCCCTCGAGTTAACCGCCCTTCCCCCCCATTTCGCACCCCTCCCCTGTGGGGGCCACCTTCCCCACGCATTTCCCCTCTCCATTCTCCATCGCCCCTCCCTTTTTTCCCCACGCTAACCATCCCCCATTTGCCTCTATTCTCTAAAAACAGATATATTTCAACACTTTCTTAAGAATCAGCATTCCAAAAGGTTTCAGCAACAGTTTTCTTACAGATCCAAAGTTTCGATTATGCAAAACCTCACTTTATCGTTCTAAGTTTACACAAGCTATTTTTCTCAAAAACAAAAAATCGTGAGTTTCCACGCACACACACACATTTTTTTTATCTAATAGTTTTTAAAAACTATAAGTTCTTTGATTAATTACAAGTAAGAATATCTAACTTTTTGCTCTGTTTGGTTAGAGCCGATCAGAGCTCGTGTTAGAACCCCGAGATCTGATGTCAGTTAAACCACAGCCACTGAGTTCTACTTCTGAGGCCCAGTCAGTGGATGGTGATCTTTTGACACCGCTTCAGCACCCAACTCACACCCTCCCTTTCCCTTATCTGTGTGTCTTTCTTTCTCTCTCTCTCTCTCCATCACACACACATAGTAAGAATGTTAAAAGTCTAAAAGATAATGAACAAAATATAAAATATTGGATGTTTTACAACTTATCTACAAAGTACAAGCATAAGAATGTTCTTTAAAATATTTCCAATCTAACAAAAAACTACTTTGCTGCACTATGTCTCCAGTTGGAGCTCAGGAAGCTCCTCCTCAGAAAGCGCTTTTTAAAAATCTTAACATCGCTCAATTTATTTCCCGACGGAGGGCGGGTGTTGTGCTGCGCACGAAGCAGAATCTCCTCCTGAGGCAGGAGGGAGATGCGACTTAGGGGGAACGAGTTAGCGCGGTATGACTCGCTCCACGCCGGCCTCGCCGCCTCCTCCAGACCGAGCACTTCCGTCGGTGCTTACTTTCTGTTCAGGGGGAGGATGAATCCTGGCGTGGAGTGAGCGGCGAACCCGGTCGCTGCTCCATAAGCTCACGTGTCTCCCGGTCTCTGCCCCCTCCCTCCTCCTGGACCGGCGGAAACTGATTCAGACTCTGATTATGGTTAATATAAGTGCACACATATAGACTATATATAAATCCCATGTGCTTTAGATTGTTTAACATATATTTAAAAACCCAAACCTCCTTCTGAAGGCGTAGCGGATTTTATTTTGGCGGGGCAGTGCGCATGTTGAGGAAACCCGAGTCCAGATCGGGAGGTGACGTCCGATACCGATCGAGTCCAAAATCACGTGATCGGGGCCGATTTCCGATCACGTGATCGGATCGGGACATCCCTAATTTAAAGTGTAACCGAAACTCCTCCTCTATCCTCTGATTGGAAGAGAAACGCAATATGGGTGGGAAAGCGGGGGAAGAGTGTTGAGTCATGAGGGGTGGGTCACCATGCCAGGGTGATGAGTCACAGTTTCTTAAGGGGGTGGGTTCCTGCAGGAGATTCACGCCCCTGAAGGGGAGGGACATAGGGAGGGTCTTTATATTCTGGGCGGGCTCCGCACATCAAAATTTTTTGACATTTAGTTTTTGGGGGTCAAGCAGTTCCCATGGGGGTGGGGGTCAGAACAAAAGGTTTCGCACCATCCATCAATTTTGACATTTAGTTTTTGGGGGTCAAGAGGTCACCGGTTTCGCACAATAGGAAGATCAAACAATAGCATGTCAAACAATAGAGGTCAAGGGGACAGGAAGATCAAAGGGTTTCAAACAATAGAGGTCAAGGGGGCGTGGCTGGAGGTCAAAGGTCACCATCCATCAAATTTTGACATTTAGTGGTCCCTCTACTCTCTAGCCTTATTCTGGTCCTGAGTCCTCCAGCTGTTTGTTGTCAGCTCTTTAATTAGTCCTCATCTTTAAAAACACCCAAATGATCAAATGACTCTGTTCTTTGTCCTCTGGCTACGTGAAGTTCACTGCATCATGTAAGCCTCTCACTGATAATTAACTGAAACAACTTTCTCCTACATGTTTTGTGTTATTCAGGTTTTGCTTTTTTCCACCCATAAGACCATTTATGCCAAGGACAAAGTGCCCCAGACAACATACCGGTAGCTCCTGAGACAAAATGTGGTCCAGAAGACTTCATGAGACCAGAGTGCCTGGTCCAGAGGGTGACCGGGTCCCACCCTGGAGCCAGGCCTGCAGGGCACATGATGGACGTCTGGTGTGATGTGGATGGGGTGATCTGATCCTCTGATGTGAAAACGGACTTTTGGGGACATGTAGCATTACCTCTCTGGAGAGGAAGCTAGTCAGACTCGTCACTCTTAAGGATTATAAATGTTTATCAGTCCATCATCTAATTATTGGAAGAAAATTTGATCTTTCAGTCTATTTTCTCTCTTCTTCCACTGCCGTCACCTTTCCCCTCATTATTCTCTCCCTTTTGCCTTCAGCAGCGAGACACACTGTCTCTGCCAGTGGACCAGTGCATGCTGGGACTGCAGCAGCAGCTATTATTAACAGACCTCTGTGTCACAAACAATAAGAGCTGAACAGTTTCCCACCAAATGATGGGAATGATTAATGTACCTCTGGTTTCTGGAGCAAAGATTATCTCCAGATTCACTTGAGATCACAGAAAATTCAAATGTGTGACCTCTCGCTGTGTTTTACTGTGAGGAAGATCAGAGGTCTTCATCAGGGACAGCTGGAGGACACGCTGCGGTGGCTGGAACTTCTAATAGGTACAAAACATGCATTTTCTACATCTTTGCTGAGTTTGCATGCCTCTGCATTCATGTGCAAGTATGTCTCAACATTCATCCTGGTGTTGCACCAGTTAAATTAGTGATCTGAAGTTTATGGACGTATTTGGATTTGATATGCTGGATTTTATGTCCCACATGATCAAATATAAACAAAAAAAGCAAAAAATAAGTCAACCTGTCACAATAAAGATCAAATTTCTGCCTTTTTACCAAGTGGGAATCAAATATTTAGCTCTGGAGAACTGAAACAGATCAGACAGCTAACAGACGTGAGCAGCAGCATCTTTGTCTTACTTTAAACGATTCTCTTCTTAAAAATCACATTCATTAATCATCACCAGATTTATGCATCGACTGAGTTTCAGATCCTGCAAATCCATGCAGCTAATTATGAGATAAAAGGGCAGATTAATCAGAAATAGTGGAAAGTCCATTTCTTCTTGTGAGAAGATTAGAAAACTGCACTGATCTATAACTACCAGGTCATTTAGACAAAACCAGCCCAAACAGGAGCACAATCAGGAGTACAGCTGAGTCCTGTTGGAACACAGAACAATAAACATGTTCAGTTATTTTAAAAAGACTAAATAAACCTAAAGATTTCAGTCTAACTCTAACGTGTAGATCCATTTTTTCAGATGTAACAGCAGAACAGGAAAAGTTCAAATAACAAGAGAAAATATGAATAATGATGACACGAAAGAAAAATCTAATGTTTGGATCAGTGAGTATAAAATATCCTCCCTATAGGAGTAAAGTGGTTTATCACCTTCTTATTTTGACGAATCTCTTCTTTCAAACACTTTTCATCAGACAGAACTTCTCTTTCCTCAGTGCTGCTCCGTGTACTGGAACATGCATTGAACTTAACAGAAAAAAGACTATTTCGCTGAAAGAATTCTAAAAAATATAAATAAATAAAAAATGCAAAAATAAAATTTTTAATTGCTTTTATCATGTTGAGGGGAGTTAAAGGGTTGAATTGGTCTTTTCCACCAACTAAACCTTGTCCCAAAATGACTGATAATATCTGAGGTAGGAGGTGTTTGTGCTGCCTGTTGTAGTCCAGAAACTTTTTATAAAACTAAATAACTGAAGGTTCACAGCTAAAGTTTTCAGCACTTTCAACCTTTTAACCTGCAGGAAGATCAAATTAACAAACTATTGACAAATAAATGGGGTTGTTTAAATTCAAAAGTTCATTATTGCTTTTAATCATTAATCATTTATTATTATTTCAACTACCGTATACGTAACAGTAAATCAGATATCAAATGTTTTGTCTCAAATTAATAAAAATGCAATGAAGAAAGGTTGTTGTGTTTGTTGTTGTTGTTTTTTGGTGTGGACATAAAAGCATAAAAATAAGATTTTGTGAAATTATTATGTTTTTAAATTCAGAAATAAAACTAACAGTTTTGTCAAACAGCGAAGAAGTAAAATGTCAAAGATTCTGTTGATGAAAAGTTTGATAACTTTATATTAAATTATTAAATGTACAAGTGAGACATCCTTTAAGTCGTTTTACTCCCTCACTGAATGGACAGTTTTATACTGGTCACATTTCCAGTATAAAGTAGAAATATTTTTTCATCCTGTTTTTTTTTAAAGTCTTCTTTTAGGAAAATGTCCTCGGCTTCTCTGAATGTTGCCATTGGCTGTTTGTGATTTCCTCCCTGTGTTGAATCCTGAGGGTCAGAGGAACACCTCCTGTCTTCCTGTCTGTCCTCTCTTCTTCTCCTGTCTAATTTATGCAGCTGCAGATTCTGCTCTTGCTTTTTCATCTGATGTATTAATTTAAGGGTCACAGACAAAAACAGATTGAGATTTTTTTCTGTCTCTTAATGAGTTTTATAACAGAATACGGTGCAGCGTCTCTTTTCTTCCATCATTCCTGTCTCTTGCAGAGCGGTGTTTGTGGGAAACAATGAGGAACTGCAGACAGATGTTCCCACGGTTCCTGTGGCTGCCTTTTAGTTGGTGTAGCAGAGTCTTCTTTCCCACCACTTAAATATCAACTATTGACTGAAGTCTCCCCAGGATCAGTCTCACTCTTTTATCCCTCAATTTTTAATCTAGCAACACCATCAAGCTGAATCTTGAAGTCTTCTTTCATGACTAAGAGAAAAACTCCCCTGGCTCAATAAGTACACAGCAGACTGTGGCTCATTAAACTGTTAAAACTTCAAATATTGATCAAATTATTCAGCTGCCTCGCCTCATTTTCCTTTTTTTAGGTGTCCTACTTTTTCACACAAGTCTTTAAGGGAGGTATGTGTCACATCAACGGATTCAGCTCAAAGGATTTTTAAAAATGTTGTTTTTTCTTATAATTAATGACCTCACAGCTGGTTTTTTCATGAAAAGAGAACAAAGCGATGTTTTTGCCTGGAGAGGATTTGTAAATGTATTTTTCTTTTCAGTATGAGAGAATCTGTTTAGTGCTTTAGATGTAACTCATAATCTACTGCAGACTTTTTAATTTGTAAAGAGTCACAAAATCATATTGACCCTTAAAATAAGAGTTAATGAGTGACTTTTTGTCTCATTTTATTAGTGGTAAGCAACAAAAAGGAATACAAGAAAAAACTGTACAGAAAAATATTCACTTTCTTATTTATAACTATCAGTTCTGCTCACATTTGTAGAAAAATAGTCAAATTAGTTACAAATAAAGAAGTGAATGCCTTAGAAAAAAATTAAAATTGATCAGGTTGGTTATTAAGGATTCAAAAAACAACAAAACCCCTGACAATAAAGTGCTAAAGTCACAAACCTATTAAGGCATTTTTTCTCTTTGTTAAAAGGGAACCACCAAGTTGTACTTTGTTGTCTAAAAATGTGGTTATTTCCAATCAATGTGCAAAATTTATACAGAAATTTGGCTCAAATGTATAAAAATTTGATGATTTTTGCTGGATTTGGAATAACATTTCTCTGTATGTCAGAATGCTGCAAAAACAAGGAGAAATCTAGGAAACTTTCAGATCATTTTAAACCCATGTTTTGGTCAAAAGTTGAGCTGTTTTTAACCAAAATGACGAGAAACAACCTGTATTATTGCTGGAAGCTCCGTTCATTTATTGGGAAAACCTAAATGAAAATGTGGTAAAAGTACAACTTCCTATTGTCACCTCGAACATGAACGTCAGGTTTGTGTAACATAAAAAACAGAAAAGGAAAATAAAAGATTTTTGACTCGAATTGTGTGTAAATGTAGGTGTTTGGCGCCCCCTGTTGATCTGAAAAGGTCATAACAGATAACCATGCTGACTAGTCAGAGAGGTTCTCAACAATAAAATTAAAATAAAGAATATTTATACAAGAAACTTACACTCTGTTTTAACAGCTATGCAGAGCTGTAAATAAAATAAGTCTACTTAAAAACAAGAATGTTTACTTGTGTTGCAAACTGCAGAGATGAATCAGGCAAGAACAATCTCAGAAGAAAAAATATAATTCATTAAAAAGTGAAAAAAACAAGTTAGAAAAATAAAAAATAAATCAAATATAACAAAATATAAGAATTTTACCATAAAAAGCTAAAATCATAGTGATAAATACAAGTTACAGCTGTTTGGGTTTTCATAATGTTGTTTTCTAAAGTGTTTTAGCATGTTTGTACCATTACGCCGGGGATATTTGGGGTCACAGGTCTTTTTTGTTGTATTTTTATGGGTCAGAAACCAGAAGTTTGTGAGCCACAGACACAGAGCTCTAAACTAACAGAGAAATCCCCAAAAACAACATCCATAACACTCGAATCAGAAGAGACTCAAAGCATTATACGAAATGATTACAAATTTGATTTGATTCAAGCCAATTATTTGTAACAAATAATGAACAAAACTCCTAAAAGAATGGTAATTACATAAACATTCAAATAAAAAGCCTGAAAACTTAAAACCGTCTGACTCAATGCTTTAGTCTGCTCTTGTATTTCTTTCTTTTTATTTCCTTTACATGCCAGCTGCCAGCTGAAGTTATCATTTGACCTGAACATATTGTTCTGTATGAGCTGTTTCTGATTGAACCGAGTATATTTTTAGAAGACAAAACTACTAAAATGTGTATAAGTAATCTATTATCAGAGTGATAAAACATTCACTGATTTAAAAGCACAATAACTTCATGGGAAAACAACTGCAAATGTTACATTTTTGTCCTTTTTTGTGTTTTATATCAAGAGATGAACACATAAACATGATTACCTAAAATAAAAGCCTTCTGAGCAGTAGAGGAAACGATGTGAGGACACTGCAGGCAGCACTCAGATGCTGCAGCAGCAGCAGGTCAGACAGGGTGACGGCTCTCCTGCTGACTGTGATTCATGGGCCAGTTTGTAACGAGAGAGAAACTCAAGCCTTTATATCACACCGAGTGCTGAAATAACAAATGAGCAGCAGCAGAAAGATGGCACCGACATAGGACAGATCTGGTTTTAGACCTCACTTTACTAAATTTGTTGAGGTTTCTGTTTCTTGATGTGTTGATGAATGAACATGAGGCTTACAGATAAACATATCTGAGATAGTGTGATTCCAGAGAGAACAAACGGAGCTAAATGTTATCGCTGAGAGAGAACACTGAATACATCATAGTTTAAAAATAACAAACTGATTTTAAAAGTACAGAACAAACGATTTCTCTTAGCTGCAGTTTATCTCCAAATTACTCCCATAAACGAAGATCTCTGAGTGTGCAGCAGCTGCTTAAGACTTTTTATCCTCCTCTTGTTAATTACGTGCGACACATTCAGCTGTCAGCTCAGGTTTAGCTGTCTGTCTGCTGTCAGCTAAATAAAACATGAAGCCTCTATTTCTGTTCTCTCTAAAAACAATGAACTCAGACTTGTTCCTGCTGTTTGGCCCTGGTCTATTTACAATTTGTGTCAAAGACAACATTTCTCATGATTACCTTCTTTAACAGATTATCACAATTCAAAATTCATAACAATCATTCTGTTCTAAAAACAAAGGAGCACACGTTCCATAATGATTATTTTAAGCTCTAAAAATGACATCATTGTATGATATGTTTGCCATCTTGTTTGCATAAACTATAAAGATTAGTTTGACTGCAATTTATGTTATCTTTTTTTAAAATTTCTCTCATGAATGTGCATTAAAATCTATTCCCGGTTTAATTGATCTTTCTGCACTCTAAAAAATCTGAAACTGATTTAACTATAAATAATTTATAAAATAGTCTATTACATTTTTCTTAAACCTTACAAAAATAAATATAAATCCCAATTAATTAACCTGAGAAAACAAAACCCACAATCGGTCAGAATAAAATAACACACTTTTGTTTAACTAATTAGCTCAAATTAAATGACCTAGTGAACTCATGTATTTATCATGCATGAATAAAACAAATGTTCGGCTTTTTTTTAAATCACAAGGTAAGTTTAAATTAAAATGTCTTTTCAGTGATATTTCTATATAAACACTATGAACCTAACATCCACGTATTGAAACGTAATGTAAATAAAACCCTGCTAAAATATATTGAAGCAGTAAAAAACAACTTAAGCAACTAATAACACCTTAAATTCTCAAAATAACTCTACTGATGGTAGTATCTTGCTTGCATTTATCTGTCCTTTATATCAGGAACAATAAGCTATGATTTCATACATGTGACACATTTTTAAACTGAGGGTCAAAATGACTTTTTATGACCTATATTTGCTATCTGTATTATTCTGTATCATTTTAGCCCATTTATCTTGGTCATGATCATCTTAGCCACTGTGTAACAAACTGAACAATATCTCCTTTATATTTTAGGCTAGTAAGGTAGCATGCTAATTAGTAGATTTTAAAGATTGTGCTAATTATCTTAGCACTAGCAGGTAGTACCAATGATGTTAGCGCCAATTTCAAGGGTTTTCAGTCTCACTTATTTGGACATTCTTGCCACAACTCTTTAAAAAGAAGCAAACAGAGTCATTGCAAATTTTTGAACATTTTTTGTACCTTACATATGAATGACGTCAGTGTTTATTAAAAGCTATTTAGCTTTAAGCCAGTCTACTTTAGCTATCAGGTCACACTTGAGGCTTTTATCCAAACCAAAAGCCTTATTTCTAGCTAAAAATGCTATAACCCCCCCCCCCCCCCCAAAAAAAAAAACAACAACAAAAAACACAAAACACAAAAACCCCAGAAATATTTCTTTAAAATCTTTCAAGTGTTTGTCTTGTTATTGTGCATCTTTTGCTAATAAAAATGGCTTGCGCGCTGCTTCCAGACATTACGGTAGAGGTTCAGGTGAAGGTTCAGGTGATTGACAGGCTGGAGAAAGGGTGGCGCTTCGGGAGGAGCCGTAGGGACGGCATTCACCGAAATTGTTCATAAAGCAGCCGACTCAGGTATGGATGTGACAAGGGGAGGACGTCCGCAGTAAGGTGAGTTCATTCATGAGTTTATTAGGCTGAGATAGTTGTTAAATTTGAGTTAGCTCCAGAGTTATGGAGAAAAATGTAGCTGAATTTTGGTGAATTTAATTGGATTAGTTATTTTAAAAGCTGCTAATATTAGCTGTCTGTGAACATATTTAATTATAAAAATGCTCCTAAACCTCTGTTTTGAGTTTTTTTTTCATTGAAACCTTAGTAATTCTAATCTATTTAGCCCAACAGTATTCAAACAAACAAATTTAAAAGATTTTGTAAATAAAAGTAGCTGAAGTGAGCTTTAAATTAATCTTAACACATGTGTAGGAGAATTTTTACATCCAAAGAAAATACTTGACTCAAAAAAAGAGAGTCAGATTATGTTTCAGAAACACTCATTACCCATATTGACCCTTGTTCCTGTCCGTCAGAATGTCTATGGAGGTGTGCAGTCCAAACATGAGTGAGAGTGGGGCCTCCCTGTGCCAGGTGAAGCAGCTCCCCTGCCACAGTGTGTCCCTTCTCCGCCTACATGCTGGTGGACATCACGCACACAATCTCCCCTCTTCCACCTGCAAGCCACGAATGAACGATTCCTCTCCAGCCGTGGCCTCCTCCAACATACGCCACAGGGGGAGTGGAGCCTCAGCAGGTACCTGCAGCAGCCCGGAGTGTGCAGCCTCCAGACTGGTAGAGGAGGCAGCAGAGGTCAGAGGCTCCTCCAAGGGGAAGGTGGTGGTGACAGGAGGAGGGGGATACTTTGGCTTCAGTCTGGGGAAGGAACTGGCCAATGAGGGGATGTCGGTGATCCTTCTGGACTTGAACAAGCCTCTCTATGAGATTCCTGATGGAACAGTCTTCTATCAGGTATTAGCAAAGATACAACCTGAATCCTTTCCCCAACTCTTTCTCTTGTATATAGAGGTGAAAAAGTTTTTCCTCCTCATATTAGGTAATTGACTTTAACTTATAAATAAATCTGCCAGTGGAAACCGATTACTTTAGGATATTTTTTGTGGAAAGGAATGCAATTACATGTAAATGTAAATAATTTATACTCTCAATACTTTGAGCTACTTGATATTCCAGTGACTCAGAAACAAAAAGAGAGTTTGTTTCTAATGTATGCATTCTTGCATCGTAAAGCTATAAATAGCTTCTCCTTTAATTCTGGTGGATCTGTGCATCAGCTCTGTTGTTTCTATACATCTCTGGAAACAGACACAGGTGAGTGATCTGTGCCAGAGCAGCAGCTGCTGGCTGGATCAAAGAGGGTGGAGACGTGTGTCATGTTTCACCTGCACACCTCGTCGTATACTTTATAATACCTGTGGGTTTGTTTTCAAATCACACTTAGAAAGCTGTTTTGAAAATAACTTTTTTGTATTTTTATTATTTGAGTTCTGCAGATTTATCTAAAGCTTGTTTTTGTTTTCTCTCACAGAGTGACATTCGGGATTATTCTTCTCTTTATAAAATCTGTGAAGGAGCCGATTGCATTTTCCACACGGCCTCTTATGGCATGTCCGGACCAGAGCAGGTGAGTTTTCTTTCCTTTCTCCTCCAGCGTTTATTTCATTTGAGCAAATGCTGGAGTACAGTCACGTTTCACTCCTTTATTCCTTTATTCTCTATGACTGTTCCTGCGAAGCAGCCAGGGAGTAGAGTAGACTGACGAGCCTCTGACCTGTTAAAAAGTCCTCCAACCTGCATGGCTGGGTGTTTGTTCCTGCAGCTGTTTATTTAAATTCCAACAATTTTTGCATTGTTTAATCATGAAAAGCTTTGGAGATTGAAACATCCTGATTGAGTTAAAACTTTAACAAAACTAAATGTAAAACAGCAATGGTTAAATTAGAAGTTAATAGGTTCAAAATATTTGAACAATTTCCCGATTTAAAGTGCTTCATATTCTGTTGCTGACTTTCTCTCCTGATCTCGTCATGGATTCTGCAGCCAGCTGAGTGTCACAGTCTAGTGAGATGGTTGTGATAACACATGAGCTCATTTCTGATTGGATGATAATTTCCTTATGATGTCATATTTTTAGGTTCAGATCTAATTTAAACCAGCTTTCTTGAATTTTCCCATTTGATTTTTTATTTGTGCTTTATTTAAATGAATTCTGATTTACAAAATTAAATTAATGCATGCACTGGTCAGAATGTCTTTTCAGAGTAGATCAAATATTACCTTTTGCATTCTGTGTTTGATGGTAAACTCATTCAATGACAAGATTTAATTTCTCTTAAATTTACCGAAAAATAATTTAAAATGTTAGTCCCTAGTGTTTATTGGATTAATTTGGCAAAATTATAAAAAGGTTTTGTCTTAAAGTTGAACAAGCTTCCACAACAGCGCAAGACATGAAACATTAAATATTTGTCATAAAGACCTAAAATTATGCTTTACGTTGAAAAATAAATGTAACGGCGTTAATATTCTAGACCTGATGTTTACATTAAAACATGACTAAATATGCAGCAGAAGCATCTTCAGAAGGACTAATGTCAGAAACAGGAAGATAAAGGATTATTTAGCTAATTTTATTTTCAAAATAAAACATCTCAAATACACAAGAATTGTAAAAGTGGACATCTAGTTTAACGCTTTAAAATTCATTAGAGTTGTGATTAACTACTCAAATAATATTACTCAATTATTCCATTCAAAAAATGACCCAATTATCCAGAATGCAACATGATTAACAGCAGGTTTACAGATATGTGATGCTAAAATAAATAGATTATATAACTTCCACAAAATCTTATCCTAATATTGTCCAGAAATCCTGTGAGCAGTCTTATAAACCCACCAATAGTTGTGCTAAATCAATGAGTAACAGTGAGACATGGCTGTCATTTAAACCAGTGAGTGTGTTGTTATTCAGGGACGAGGTCATGAGATTTTACACTTTTCTCTTGTGTTGTCCAACTTCCAGCTGAGGAGGGAGCAGGTGGAGTCAGTCAATGTGGGAGGGACCAATAATGTCATAAATGGTAAGATCTCATGCAGGATTCTCATCCTTCAAGAGACATCATGTATCCTGTCTAGAGAGCACCTTTTTGCTTGTATTATTAGAAAATCTGTGTAGATAAATGTATTTTGATGCTTTCATATTTTGCTGATATGAAAGTGTTTTCTGTATAAACATAAAAGATTATTACTATCTTGCTTGTTGTTAATAGCTTCCTGAATGGCCTGTGTTTGTAGAAATTAGCTTTTGTGTCCTGCAGGACTGATAAGCTAAAGGTTAGTCTGAGCACAGATCACAGTGCTGCCTTCAAACAGCTTCAGTCTACAAAATCTCCCAGTGGTTCATTCAAATTATGTTAATTATGGCAGCTTTTCCGCTGCCTTCAGCTTGGATTTACGTTGTTTTTAAAAAAAATCTTAACTTTTACTTTAACAGAAATATTTTAAATTCTTGCAAGATTTGACCCCCGGATGCACAGGACGTGCAGCATTTTGCTGCAGGTGGTGAGAGTTATGCTTGTAAATAACAGTGTGATGGAAACTGTTTGTGATTTAAATGAGAGTGGACACTCTGGTCTGGCCTTTCTCAGACTAGCCGTTAGCTCATCGGTCCTGAAGGATGTAAACTTTATTTCTCTGAGCAGAGGCTGCTCATGAAGCTGTCTACAATAGAAACACCTTTCAGAATGGTTAAAACATCCCTGTAAAGTGTGAAGAAGTTGTTTAAGGTTTAACTTGTTGTGTGACCTCTATCTGTGCAGTGTGTAAGGAGAGAGGTATCTCCAGGCTGGTGTACACCAGCACCATCAACGTCGTGTTTGCAGGGAAGCCGATCGTGGAAGGAGACGAGGCTTCAGTGCCATACGTGCCCAATGATTTGGTGAGCAGCAGTTAAACAAACTAGAACCTTATAGATCTTCCAACAAGACATAAAGTGAAGGTGTGTGTCTGTTGCAGCACATCGACCACTACTCCAGGACTAAAAAGGTTGCGGAGCAGATGGTCCTCTCGGCCAACGGAACCTCTCTGAAAGGTGTGACCAGATCAGCACATCACAGGCTCCATTTAGAAGAGAATGCAATCGTTTTTGTGTAAAATTGTGTTTTGGATTTAATTAGAGAGAATTGGTTGCCATGGAGACTGAGCACATCTAATATGTGCAACAGTTTAAATTTAGAGCCCCGCAGAGGGGAGTTGTTATAGAGCAGCAGGCTGCTGATGCTTATGTTTTAGACTCAGTATTCTGATGAGGTTTATGCTCATTTGTTCTTTTTAGTGCAACCCGACACCCTATTCGCTGATCATTAGCCCATACATTTAATTAAGCGTAAAGCATGAAGGTGTCTCGTTATATACTGCAGGATAAAGGTCATGTATCTGCTATCAGAGGAAGGATTTTCCACTGCGCTGTCTGCACACACAGGATACTTCAGCAGCAGTGGAGTCATTAAGGTCCTACTTGAAAAATGTTAGATGTTCTTAAGCAGTAAAAAAGCTGTGAAATATTTGCATCACATAAAGTCCCAGGATGTCTCATTGATTCATGATGGTGACCCATCAAATATGTCTTTGTTAGTTACATGATGGAACCCAACACTTGTGCAGAAGAGTGTTCATAAGTCAGACTTTTACTTTTTGTTACATACTTATTGCTTTCACCAAGTCTAATCATTTCACTCTCTGCTGCACTAAAGGAGGAGCAGCTTACAAAGTTTACTCCTAATGCGTTTAAACTGTAAAATGTTTCTTAATGTCCACAGATGGAGGTGTACTGAGGACCTGCGTCCTGCGGCCTTGTGGTATTTATGGTCCTGAGGAGAGGAGGCATTTCCACAGAGTGACAGTGAGTCTTATGATTGTTTCTTTGTTTTTTAATGTCAACACTGGCATGCTGGCTGGTAGAATGCGCTCCTGCCTGAAGAGTTTCCATTATTGATGAAGCTACGACGGCATCCAGTTACGATGTTACAGCTGCCTTTTCCTCCACTTTTTACCCCTAGCAGCCAGGGCTTTTTGGTGAAAGGTTTCTTCTATTTTATTATTCTGGACGCTGCCTTTTAACTTAATCCGCCACTACGGGGTGAATGTGTCCTTAAATCCTTATTAATACACATTGACACTGATATAAAACAGAAAAGTGTTAAAACATTGATGGAAATCATACAAAATATTATTTAAAGCAGTTTAGATGCAAACACTTTTCTTCTGAACTGCTAAAATATTATATTATATATATATATATTACCTTAATATAACCATGACAGAAATAACAAGAGCAAATCTAATGACCAAACTGACCATAAACCTTCTGTTTGTCACCCTAATGTCTGTGTTCAGGAGCACATCGAGCGCCGCCTGTTCAGCTTCAGGTTCGGTGACCCCAAAGCCAGGATGAACTGGGTCCATGTGGATAATCTGGTTCTGGCCCACAAACTGGCGGCTGAGGCTCTCACACCGGAGAGGAGCTGCGTCGCTGTGAGCTAACAGCTGAACTTCCTCAGACTGAAGGAATACTTAACCGTTTGATCTAATATGAGTGCTGATGTTTTGTCTTGGGCAGAGTGGACAGGCTTACTTTATTAATGATGGAGTTTCAGTCAATCTGTTTGAGTGGCTGACACCTTTGGTGAGTTGGAATCTGTGGATGTTCTTTATGTTTTATTGTTCTTTATGGTTTCTCCTGCTGAGGTATCATTTTTTTGAGGAGAGAAATCAACAGATCTATAATCTGTTTTTACAGCTTTTTCTTTTTGTTTTATCCTGACAGTTTGAAAAGCTCGGCTACAGCCGACCATCCATAACTCTACCGATTTCACTCGTCTTCTCAGCAGGTACCTCATCTCTCTTTTTAGAGATTCATTTAATATATTTGTTTAGAAATGAGATTTGCTGATAATGCTTTGATTCCTCTCTATTCCAGCCATCATGGTGGAGTATTTACACCTGATCCTGAGACCTGTGATAAATGTTCCCCTCCTTTTTACCAGAAGCGAGGTAACCATCCTTCTTCTTGTTTCTTTTAAAACACCAGTCTTCCTTTTGGAATTTAGGTGGAAAAACTAGACTAGAACAGGAAGCAAGGAAAAGGTCAAGGAGAAGACAACGGTACGGAGAGCAGAAAGGCGAGAAAAGGCATAAAAGTAAATAGCTGCATTATCCAGACAAATTTAACTTTAACTACTTATGCCTGCATGTAGCTACTTAATTACAGCTGTGTCTTGAGGATTAGGTTGCTTTTAAATCTTTTCTATAACAATCTAGACTTGTGTAGCTCAATCCCAATCCCAAAGTAAAGTTTAAACACATTTAAAGAGGATTTAATTCTGTGCTTTTGTTCCTGACACCCCTGAAAAACCTTCACTTTTTTTTTCCAAAAAGATTAAATGAACTCAACAGGAGGCTGTTTGCAGTAGCACTACCTTCACAATGGTTCTGGAGGAGTCTTGGTCACGGCCCGTTAGGTCCTCATGAATGTGTGATGAAGCCGAAACCGAAGCTGAGCGCCGCCGCGGAGCTCGATCTGTCAGACAGCTGCTGGCCGAGGGATCGATGATTGTCCCGTGAATAAAACATAAACTGCTGTGGGTCAGAGTAGGAAGTTCAAGATGCATTTAGCAGGAAGTGACATCAGTGTAGCGGCTGTTGCCGTGGTGAACAGTGCTGTTTGTCGGCTGGCATCATATGATCCAGGTGACGTTTGAGATGTAGCAGAATGAGACTAAGAAGCTGTTTTTTTAGCTGCTATTTTAAAAATTAATTTAATTTATTTGCTTGAATGTTTTTGTCTTGCCTTTATTCTAAGGATGTCACAGGGAAAAATATATGGTTAAGATCAGGTCAAACAGGATGAGCAGGACTTTCCTCTGTGACTCACTGGTGTCTAATATACTGGCTGATCAATATACAACTCAGCTTGAATCATTCAGAAAGTGAGCCACGAGGGAGGATGCAAAGCGGCTTGAAAGAACCCGTGTGAATATTCCCTGACAGGTTGACTTTTAGTCGTTTGTTTCTGCAGACACTCAGTGATATACTGTAACGTCTGAATGTCTGGTCTCCTGCTGCAGGTCAGAAACATCACAGTGAGCCACACCTTCAAAATAGACAAGGCCCGTCGAGATCTGGGCTACTGCCCAAAGCCTTACAGCCTGGCAGAGGCTGTGGACCACTACCTGAAGAGTCGACCGCCACGCTCCAGCTCGTCTTCCTTCATCCTGTCTTCGACCTCCCAGCACCTCAGATACCTCGTCCTCATGCTGCTGATGGGCCTCACTCTGCTGCTATTGATGTTCTCTGGGATTCTCTAGCTAAACAGCTCTTACAGTATTGGACAAAGTGCTGGAATATAATTTGTCTCAGGCTTTGTCAGTTAAAGCAGACACCCAATCACTTGGCAAGAAATGTTTTTCTTGGATCCAAAAAGATTTTTTCTTGGATGTGATAAATCTGTTAAAAATCCTTAAAAAGAGATTGGTTAATTATAGGTTAATTGTATAAAAACAATTCAAATTTAAGATGATTAATTATCTCGCCTCCATTTTTGAAATCAATATAGTCTGATTCATAAATGATAAAAAAGCTGAAAAGTATTCAATTATAATAATGTTAATTATGTTTGGATATTTATTTCAAAAATATAAATATGTACCTTAGTATTATTGATATTTAAATTGTCATTTAATGTATTTAAACGCATGCTTCCAGTTTGCGCAATTAAGTAATGTAGTGACTTATTACTGCAAATTACTAGAATTACTATTGAAGTAGTAATTTTGTACACTTTTAGAAATAAATTAATTACAACAAATGTTGTGGTCATTGAATATCTGTAGTGAGCATGTTCACTTGAACTAAATTGCAAGGTTTTAGTTTTGATTTAACAAAAAGTAATTTTTATTAAAAATATTCAAACTTACAAATACATTGGTTTAAAGTGTCCACCAGAGGGTGCTATTGTACGGCTATAGGCTTCACTAGAGACTTAAAATGTGTAGCATCAACATATATGTCCATATGACAAAAACATCAGATAAATATGCTAATGAATAATTTCAATGAGTAGTAATCTGACAGGAAACTCAAAAAACAAAAATAAACTAAAATGAAAATAAATCAAATGTGGCAGCGGTGGGATTCGAACCCACGCCATCGAAATGACTGGAGCCTAAATCCAGCGCCTTAGACCACTCGGCCACGCTACCTCCAAGTGCCATCGAGCAGAAAGATAAGTATTTGACATAAAATTTTAATATCTCGTTAAACGTCGGTCTACCAATATTCTGTAGCTTTCTAGTACTCCTACTCTAAAGCTGAAGAGGTTGAATTTGCCCTAAAAAGGACCAAAAGCAGCCTCACCTCTATAGAGGACACCTATAAATGTGTATTTTATTTTTTCATGTCTCTATCATTCTATTAAATGAGGATAATTTATTATGAATCCGGATTAGAGACATTATAATGTGTTATGTCATGTGAGTAGTGATGGAACAGGTCAAATATGACATTCCCTTTTTTTAGTAATAACTAAAATCCATTTACAAACATGAACACAATACACGTTAGTACAAATACAGACAAAACAAGCCAAGTGACCCTCTGTTTAAGCAGTTAAGAGTCTTAAATACAAATACTACAAACAATTCTACATTTTTACTGTTCACTGAATGTGGTTAGTTTTTATTCAATGTTTTAGATTTCACGATAAAAATCACCATCTTCTCTATAAATGGTGTGAACTGATTGTTTGTGTTGATATCTACTAGCTAGCAGAAATCCAGCAGCAGCCAGAAAGAGGAATGTTTGATAGATTTATCCTGAGTTAAAGTAAATCAGACACAAATACCAAGAGATATTCTGTTCCTACTCTCAAATGTCTTGTTGGAACATTATACATCCATGGGTAGCTTTTTATTGCAGTTGGGGTTGCTGCTTAATTAAACATTATCCCTAAACATCTGTATGAAAACATCTGTCTTCTTAATTTATTACCGGTATGTTGTTTTTGTGTGATTAGGGAAAAAAACATCAACCCTGATTTTCAGCAAGTAATTTATTACGGTAATAATTATAATACAATCTAATCATTGTACATAATAAAACATTGGGGTTCTTTAAATTCAGTGAGGGGTGCAACTTCCATCAATGACACAAACCACAGAAAAGTTACCACTTGATGAACTCAACATGTAAGAATTTCAACCTATAATAAGTTTTTAAAACTCACTTTTTATATAACCTTTTCTATAACCTAGTTCTCAAGATTTTGTGCTTCTTTCTTCTGATTTTGTCATTTTCTTGTTCGACACAAATCCGTGCCTGCACACACAAACAGCAAGGAATGCAATCCTCTTGTTAGAGCTTTAGTGAATTTAGTGGTTACTTGAAAGTAGGGTGGTGCAATGCTAAACCTAAATACAACAATCAAGTAACACATTAATCACTGGTTTGACCTGAATAAATCAGTGGGTGGAGGTGAATGAGAGCAGTTAGCAGCTGAGTTCTCCTAATGTGCTCTCGAGTACTTAAAGGTTTGTTTCTAATCTGCATTATGCAGAGAATAAATAAACGTCTACAAATAAATAAAACAGAAATGTGAATCATTATATAAAAAACAGCTTGTATGTGTCGTGCTGCTGATCAGACACTTGCCAGAGGCGTGAAAACAAAAAAAGTCTTCCAGTGTTCGCTTAGATTGCTCAGGTGATCAACCTTTAGCTGGTGAGCTTTATGACAACTCATAATTAAAACAGTGCATTTCCTATTAAGCCAATTCCCCAGTAACAGTCCATGTTGACATCTTAATATAAACTTTACACAATACAGACATGTAAAACCTCTAATACTACATGTGGTGCAACACCATGTGCTTTTTCTTCTGCTTAAAACAGTCACACATTACATAAACACTGCAGGTACATTTAATACTTCTGGAGAAATGGGTTTAAATGTACAGGGCTGTGCAAAAGTCTTGACTTAAACCTTAATTTTTACCTTTTAGAAATCCAAAAGTTCTTCTAATCAGGAGTTCTAGCTTTAAAAAGTTTTTTTAAGTGACTTAACACAAATTTCAGAACTTTATCACAAAGAAACAATTTGTTACTATTTCTTTAGTTGAAGACATAAGATAGTTGACACATATAAAACTGTATTTTAGCACCAAAGATGTGATTCTCAAAGAGCTATTAGCTGAAAACGTGACCTAAAGATGTCGAGCTCCTCAGAAGTGGTAGCTTAAGACTTCTGCACAGCACTGTACTTCTTTCATACGTTAAATTAATTATATAAATATCATTGTTTTCATTCTTATATCAAATATAGCTGTTATAGAACTGATTAAACAACCAGTCCTGACGACTGAATAAAATGTGTGCAAACTAACATCAGGTTGTCTCCTGTCCAAACATCTCACGGACAGAAATGAAACAAACGACCAGCACTCATTCACTGAGAGGATGCCTGTTCTCACTGAGGTCCTCTTTAGTCTTTTGGATGCAGGTGAAGATCTCCTGAAAGAGCAGCTTGTACTCAGGCTGATGGCCATCTTCAGGAACGCCCATCAGGTCAGAGAATGCCGCCGAGCTGGACAGGCGGCGGCGCACCCAGGCGCTGTGGGAGGGTCGGCTGGAAGTCTGGACGGATTTGTGGCTGAGCTGATCTGAGGTCTGCTGGCATCGCTGCAGCAGCTCATCATATTTCACCTAAATAACACAGTGAAGGGGGTTAAATAACACTACTGGGAAAATTTTATAACTCAGTCCAGGATGTGTTCTGAACACCACACCTGCAGAGCGCTGTACTGAGCGTCCACCTCGTTGAGCAAAGACATGCCTCTCTGCTTCACGGCCTCCACTCGCCTGATGCACAGCTGCTCGTGACCGCGGTGAATTTCATCTGCGTTGGTTGCTTTTAAGATGCTGTCGCTGTTACAGCGCTGTCGACTGTGTGAGCTCTGCTCTTCAGCCTTCTCCTCTTCCTCGCTCGGCCTTTCCTCCGAGGCAAAAAACACTGTTTCAGGCAGCAGCAGCTGGTCAGGTCTTCTAACGCTGGTGAGAATAAAATCAGACATCTTTACTACTACTGTATATTTAATATTCTGTCAGTGTGTCAAATAAATCAGTTCTAACCTGTTGGCGCACTCGGCACGCCACAGAACCCTCAGCTGCTCCACTTCCTCCTCCAGCTCCCTCTGCCTGACCCGGCAGCCCACCAGCAGATCCAGACGTCGCTCCAGACTCCTGTTCTCCTTGGACGTGAACTCCATCTCCCGCTCCGCAGCTTCTCTGCGAGTCCTCTCCACATCCATCTGTCTCTGAAGTGTTTGGACAGAGCGCTGAAGAGCCTGGTTTTCCTCCTCTGGGTCCAGAGGTCTGGCTCTGTCACAGAAGGAGCTCTGAGGAGACCTGAATCCATCGCCGTGAGTCAGATACCTGAAGGTGAATAAAATCAATGTTTTAAATGTAGTATGATTTTATATATAATTATATTAAATATAGACCTTAAGCAAAAAAAAAATTAACCAACAAAGATCAATACACTAAAACAGAAACACACACTTCCCTTTTTTCTTCTTTTTAAAGAATCGAGTAAAGTATTTTAACTCTTCCTTTGTTTTGTTAATCTTTTGTCTTTTCAAATCCAAAAAAGGGTTTTAAATAAAGGCAACTGGACTTATTTGGTTCTTTGAAGACGTTTTGCTGCTCATCCGAGTAGCTTAGACAATTCTGTCTCAACACAGGAGAGCCACATCATCAGGCTAGGACTCAGCAGTCCACCTCCACCTCAAAGACAAGGGACACACCTTTGAAAAACGACAACGTACACATTTTGGACAGAGAAAACCGTTGGTTTGAGAGAGGAGTTAAAGAAGCCGTCAAACGTGAAAAACCAACTTTAAACAGAGGAGGAGGACTCAGATTTAATCTTTCCAGCACCTACCAGTCTGCTCTGAACTTAATTCCCAGACAATTCACGCCTCCAATCAAAACAACTCACCAGGACTCCAGTTGAATACAGTGGAGCGAACACCTTCTCAGGAGGCAGGAAGGAGGTGTGTCACATACAGAGGAAGATAAGCACAGCTTATAAGATTCTTTCCCCTTTACTTCAGACATAATTGACAAAGCTACTCAGATGAGCAGCGAAACGTCTTCAAAGACCCAAATAAGTCCAGTTGCCTTTATTTAAAACACTTTTTTGGATTATCATGACCTGGATGACTGAGAACCTTCACCAGCATTTTGACTTTTCACTATTGAAACTATTTCCAAAACCAGAAGCTCCTCCTAAAGCATGTGTGGGTGTATTAGCACACTGCTGACTGTAAGGAAGGATTAACTCTCTTGTTCTGTGGATTATGTCTCAACTAAAGGCTCGGCTCTGGGTGACCAGCGGCGTAAAATTCAGACCCAAGTTTGACCCTGAAGCTCTGACTTCTTACCATTAAATTGAACATTGACCTACTGAGTTTAATTTACCATTCATAAACAAAAGCTGGAAAAAAAAAAGTCAAATAAATGCTATTTTTCCCCACTACTTCTGTCAGCGCTACCTGTCCCGCTGCAGGTCATACAGCTCTTTGAGACAGGACACGCTCTGCGCTCCGAGGCTGCGTCGCTGCTCAGCCACATCCCTCTTGTTTCTCTCCGCCTGCGCCGCCTTCAGCTCCTCCATCTGGGTCTGCAGGTCCTCCATGAGGGTCTGAAGCCCCTCGATAGTCTCTGTTAGACTGAAAGAAAAACATTGTTAAACATATGAGCCTTGTCGTCAAGTGAGAATGAATATTTAAAGTAATACGAGAACTAGATGTGAAGCTGGACGACTAACCTGTGGATCTTGTGCTGAGCCAGGCGGTTGTCCTGCACGAGCCTCTGGTTGCTCTGCTCCACGTCTCTGGCGGCCATGTCCAGCTGCTCGTACACTTTGGAGTGTTGGTCGTTCATCTGACGCAGCAGCTCCACCTGTTTGCTCAGGTACTGTGGCAAGACAGAGGTTTTTCCCACTTATTTTGATATTTCTGAACCAAATAGGATAAAATGCGTTAAAACATCATGCTCATTCGTTACTATTTGTGTGCATTCATAGATTTGACTTCTATTTATGTGATGTATGAGCAACGTTTTGCTTAACTATCATGACTTTGGTTAGGTAAACACAAGCTGTAGCTGGATGCTTCCTGTTGAGCAGCACCTTCTGAAGCCTGCATTTAACTAAAACTTATTGGAAAACATCCCACAAACATCATTTCAGTTACATTTTTCTTGCAAAAGCAATCATTTCTCCAGAACTGTTTTAATCTAATCAAACAGAAGCAGACCTATGTGTCACAACATCACACTCACGTGTACAAGGAGCTTTAATTTTGCACCAGCCACCGCATTAGTATGAGGGTCACAGAGACGTATTGGGATTACCATATCAACCTGAATAAATCCCCAGGCTGCAGCTTTCTCACGTCTGTAAACAAATTAAGAGTCTTATCATCGCTGACCCACTGAGTGACGTGTCCTCCAGCCGTCCCGTCGCTAAAATGTAACTGTGCTCATTTGGAAACAGGAAACTGCCTTTTGCTGTAACAGAACACGATGCCACCAAATCTGGGAATAGAAGTTGTGTAAACTGTCGTTTCTAGTAAACAAAACTCATCTAGAGGTCAAAGCAAAGAGATGCCAAAGAGTCTAGTGAGTTTTCAAATAATTAGGTTAAGATACAGCCAAGACTGGTCAGGATTAGATTTTACTCCACCCTGCTTTCAGATTTTTTGTGAATGTGGACCTCTCTCACTGAATCCTCTAAACCTGGACTCATGTAATTGAATCTACGAAGACATACATAAGTAGACGGGATTATGATTGTAAAAGTTTGGATACACTAAAACAGGTTTAGTGCAGCTGGAGGCTCAGAGGAAACATTTATCACCTCGATCTCCTGCAGCTGTTCCTCGTTGGTGGAGTACATCTGCTGCAGGGCCTGCTCCAGGTCCTGGTTCCTCTCCAGGAGGCTTTTCCCCAGCTCTGCTGCCAAGTGGAGATCTAAACGAAGCAGAGCAAAACATGAAAACGGTGACTGATAAACACTTTTTAGTGTTTGCAAAGTAGGTGGATGGGACAGAAATGCACAAACTGTCCGCCATCTCTTTCTATGTCCAATTTATTGACATCTGAGGAGGACTCGGTTATTTTCAGCTCCACTGAGGAAAACTAAGGAAGGTCATTCCTGAAACCATGTCCAACTAAACCAACAACTAAGTCATAAATGTTTCTATTCTTTAGTTTCAATAAAACATAAAGTGCTTAAAGTTTCAACTTTAAAAAGTGCAAAAATTTTTTGTCATTTGTCGTCAATGATTATTAATAAAAGATCAGACTGTAACTGACCTATTCAAATGTGTCTATTAGGTTAGACGTTTTCTCCATTCCTTGCACTGTAGCACATTGTAAAACATTTTTCATAATATACATGATATTACCTGGAAAAATACTCAAAGTAATTCTAGCTTAAATTAATATTTTAATATATGTACATTTTTGTAATTTTACTTTGCTGTAACTGTCTTCTATCCAAAGCCTTGGTGAGTTATTCCGGGTTTTCAACCTCCAGTTTAGTAGAATAAACATGAATCATGAACACTGTCCTCAGTAAACAATAAACACAGGATCTGGAAGAGCCTCAGGAAATCCTGACCAGAAAACCCTCCAAGAATCTTTCAGTTTAAACCACATGAGTAGGATTAACAATAGAAAGAAAACTTTATATTTATGATTTGACCTGTTCAAATGTTTGAAGAGGATTTTAAAAACATGCCAAATCTATTTCTACCATTTTTTGTTGTTGTTTGTAAAGAGACAATGTTCTAAATAGAATAGGTGGTGGTGTGTTTACTCTGATGGAGTATAAGGGCGCGTCCTCTCACCGTCTTCGAGGTCCTGCTGGTTGAACCAGCCGGACTCTCCGTTCTTCTCAAATTCTTCCTCCAAAATCATGTCGGTCAACATGTTCAGCCTGCGGGGCTCCGTCAATCTTCACCTGACAGAAAACTAATTACACAGCAAGTCCCAGTGAGGCTGTCTAGAGTTGTACGTCTGTCCTTCACCGCTTGTAGACAAACGTAAACTACATCCTGTCGGGGTCTGTGAGAGCTTTTAACTCGGTTATCCACAGAAACGTGGCAAATCCTTAAACTACCCCCGCAAACCAGTAGGGGGCGAAAGAAAATACCGGATAAAATATAATAATTATAATTATTATTACGGTATTTGTTTTTAGAATGTATTTATGTTAGTTTGCTTTAAATTTCACACGTAATCAGTTAAAGTTAACAATAATACATAACAATAAAAAAAAAACTATATGTATTTTATTTTTCGTCACTTCCTGTAATCTTTGACTGACACTTATTTTGTCCAATCACAAAGCAGTAATTGGGGCATAAAAGTATACTATCCAATCAAATGTTTGTTTATTACCTTTAAGCTCCTCCTCGACTCCAGAGCACAAAAATCTAGTAAAGCAGGTTGTTTTGTGTAGTTGGAAATTTTGTGATTTCGTACGAAGTCGGGAACTAGTAAGTGCTTTTAAGAGGACGTTAGCGATTCATAAAATAAGAATGCGACAGAGGAAAGAAACCCTTTTTCAGTTTTAGACGCCTTTTATTTCAGTAATATCGTCGAGTTCACCAGATTTGCTAATAATTTATCATCTGCAATGATAGACACCATGAGCTCAAAGTAAGTTTTGCATTTAGTTGATCAACACGTAGCTTTACGACCGTGGAGGATACAAGCTCTCTAGTCAGTGCGCGTGTGCACCCCGGAAGAAGCGTGAACATGATAGTCCGACTCCCCAAGCACTTTGGGATCAACCATGCAGCTCTGGCTTATGCCATGACCACCCTGGGCTCAGGGATGATCAACCATATATTCAGCTTCTATTATGTGAAACTGTTCCTCAATAAGTACAAGATATCAGAAGGGGCGTTCCACCAATCACAAGTGAGTATCACCCAGCGTTGTTTGTGTGGAAAGGTGGAACATCTGTTTAATAGTTACTTTTGGAAACAAGGTAGATATGTAAGGTATTTAAGGTCGTGCTTTACTGTTCCTGATCAGTTATTAGTTGGAATGCTGACTAAGCATTCCAACTATTGTTTTGCTGTTTCTCTTTATTAGTTGGAATGCTGATTAAGCATTCCAACTATTGTTTTGCTGTTTCTCTTTATTTTTATTCTTCCAGCTTCCGCCGTTTTTTGGCTCGCTTCTCCTTCCACAATTTTCAACCGATTTCAACAATTCATATATCAAAACGTTCAGCTTCTTCAGGAATGGTGTGGAATGACTTTTCTTCTTGATATCTTTAATATTTTTTGAAATATTCAGCTTTTTGTCCAACTTTTTGGCCCATTGGAATACATTGAAATCTTTCAAATTCTTCAAATTTTTCAACAAATTCAACAATTTTTCAAAGTTTAACTACTTCAGCATACTTCAACCTAGAAACTTCATTCAACTTTTAAAAGACTCACAAGACTTTCAACTATTCCCGAATGATTCAGCTTGTTGATATCTTTAACCATTCCTGAGATATGACGAGTTAAACTCAAGGAACATTTCAGAAGTCTGACAAAAAAATCCTCAAAAATATAATGAAAGAGATAGGAGCCGATTTGGACTTTCTGAGCCAACTAGGTCGATTTGTGAGAGAACCGTAAGTCACACAGACATGAGAGTTACACTTTCTGAAAGCTAACAAAAATCCCTAATCAGAGATGTATAAATTATACATGTGCTGTGAAAACTGTGGGAGCAGGACAACTTTGTTCGGGAGTGAATCGTGAATCTCAAACCTGTCTCCCACTCTAGTGATGTCATCACCGCCCTCTAACCCTCAGCACGTTTTGGATTAGGAGAGACTTTTTCTTTCAAATGGTCACTACCGTCACTCAGTTTGAAGAACATCAACAAATTATACATTAAAATGTTGGGATTTTTGTCTAGTTTCAGAATATCTGGTTGTTTGGGCCATAGGTAGTATGGCTCGTTCATAAATCACCTCAACGCCAGCAGAAATCCTCCCTTTTTGGGCCGATTTCTCATGTTAATCGACCTCATCTGTCTGTCTTTGAACTTTCACTGAACCCTGTTTTTCCATCGTCATATCTCCCTCAAATTTTAACGTAGACACACAGAAATTTAGACAGAACACCTCGAAAGTGTCCTGTCACCCACAAAGTTTAAATTTTTTATTTATGTCTTATCGTTTTTGAATAGCAGCTAGTTGTTCGGACAGTGGTTTTTCCTGGTTAAACACAGCAGTGTGAGGTAGACATAGTTAAATTGCATGTCACCTAAGCATGACTCAGCTAAATTGGTGCTTTCTGATTGGCCAGGCTGATTGGTTTATGCCTTTCTCAGTGTGTAATGGATTTTGACTGCATTTGAGCACCTTTCTGAACAAAATGTTCCTACTCTCACACCGTTTGTCGTATGTAGACAAATTATACATCAAAACGTTGGGATTTTTGTCCTCTTTCAGCAGATATGCTACTTAAGGCCATAGGTTTTACGGTTTTTAAAGAATCCTCCTCTGTTTCAGCAGAACTCCCTGATTTCCTGCCTCCTTCAGCTGTTTGACCCTTAAAATGTCTTAATACTGTTCTGTTGAGCTTTAGTTCAGCTTTTGAGATTTTTTTCAGAGGTTTTAAAATTTGTTTCAGCTAAATTCAACCTTTTTAGCTATTTTAAACAGTTAAAATGAAAAATTAAGAAATTTTAAGCCTTTGAACTCAAATTAAAATAGTTCATCTTCTTAAACCTGTAACTTTCATCAGCTGGTCACACTTTTACAATGCCTTTACTATATTTTTTTCTAATCTTTAGAATAATTAAGCAAGGGTTACACAGTTCAGCTTAGATTAAGCTTTTAATCAGATTTTGAAGCTTTTTTCACATGTTTAAGCAATCTTTTCAGCTAAATTATCTTATACTGATTGAACTGTATTTACACAGTTCAGCTTAGATTAAGCTTTTAATCAGTTTTTAAAGATTTTTTCACATGTTTAAGCAATCTTTTCAGATAAATTATCTTATACTGATTGAACTGTATTTACACAGTTCAGCTTAGATTAAGCTTTTAATAAGTTTTTAAAGCTTTTTTCACATGTTTAAGCAATCTTTTCAGCTAAATTATCTTATACTGATTGAACTGTATTTACACAGTTCAGCTTAGATTAAGCTTTTAATCAGTTTTTAAAGATTTTTTCACATGTTTAAGCAATCTTTTCAGCTAAATTATCTTATACTGATTGAACTGTATGTACACAGTTCAGCTTAGATTAAGATTTTAATCAGTTTTTTATGATTTTTTCACATGTTTAAGCAATCTTTTCAGCTAAATTATCTTATACTGATTGAACTGTATTTACACAGTTCAGCTTAGATTAAGCTTTTAATCAGTTTTTTAAGCTTTCTTCACATGTTTAAGCAATCTTTTCAGCTAAATTACACTTTTTCAGCAAATGTGTACAATCATTTCAACAATTCAGGTATTTTCAACAAATTTTTTTCAAGTTTAACAACTTTAAGCTACATTAAATTTAAACAAATCTAAATTTTCAGCAAATATTTAAAGTTTAGCTTATGTTCAGCTCATTTGAGCTTCTTTCAGCTGGTTTTGGACAATTTCAGCTGTCTCATTCAGCTTTCAGCATTCCAACTTTGCATTTGTGCAACAAATGCATCTTTTCTAGTTATTCTTATTCTTCCAGCTTCCGCCGTTTTTTGGCTCGCTTCTCCTTCCACAATTTTCAACCGATTTCAACAATTCATATATCAAAACGTTCAGCTTCTTCAGGAATGGTGTGGAATGACTTTTCTTCTTGATATCTTTAATATTTTTTGAAATATTCAGCTTTTTGTCCAACTTTTTGGCCCATTGGAATACATTGAAATCTTTCAAATTCTTCAAATTTTTCAACAAATTCAACAATTTTTCAAAGTTTAACTACTTCAGCATACTTCAACCTAGAAACTTCATTCAACTTTTAAAAGACTCACAAGACTTTCAACTATTCCCAAATGACTCAGCTTGTTGATATCTTTAACCATTCCTGAGATATGACGAGTTAAACTCAAGGAACATTTCAGAAGTCAGACAAAAAAATCGTCAAAATTATAATGAAAGAGATAGGAGCAGATTTGGACTTTCTGAGCCAACTAGGTCGATTTGTGAGAGAACCGTAAGTCACACAGACATGAGAGTTACA